>RJVU01075544.1:176433-243923 GCA_003731715.1 Anabarilius grahami
ATTGTGGTAATACCAGAAATCTTTGACCTTGTGGGGACATTTTTTGTTCTGCATGAGGAACACAGCTTATAAATCATACAAAGTAATGTTTTTTGAAACTGTACTAATGCATATTGTTTTCTGTGAGGGTTGTGTTTAGGGTTAGGGGATAGAATGTACAGTTTGTACAGTATTAAAATCATTGTCTATGGAAAGTCTCCATAAAACATGGAAACCCAACGTGTGTGTGTGTGTGTTTTCTCCACATGCTTCAGGCCCCTTCATCGTCGAAAGAGGCCAAAAGTGAAGAAACCGTCCTCCAAATCAATGTGAGTTTGTTGTACACACCATCTGCTTAATATAATTCAGCCAGCCAGTTATCAGCACTAATCCTCAGTAGCCCTCCTCCCTCTGTCATACAGTGTATGAGCATGCTGTACCTCGCTGCATGAGCAGCTTTTCAATTCTCCTGACATTCCTTTATATGCACACGTGATGACAAGAGTCCTTCATTACTGATAAGAAAAAGTGTTTTAACAAAGTACAGAGTGGTGCAGACTGTCCCACTGCCATAATTACACATTGTCCTCATTTTGTACATGACTTTCTTTTGTCTTCATGTTGTTCATACCTGGAGTCCTGTTATAAGAACTAAGATTACCTATTGTCTGTTTACACAGGGGTCAAATCTGGGAAGGATGGGTAGGTTAGTTTGTCTCTACTATCCACTGTGAAGGATGCGCAGAGGTGAGGAATGTGAACCGATGAACTCCTGACCCAAGGACAGCAAGTAAATTGTGCAAACGTCCAGCGATAATGAAGTGTGGAATCGGAGAGAGTCGTATCAGTGTGGTCATCTCATTTTCTCTCTCAATGCATTTTTTTTGATTCACTACATTTTTGGGGAACTTTTTAATGAAAGACTTCCACCATGGAAACTGTTTACCATAATGGATTTTTTTTTTTTTTTTATGAGCCAATCTCTATCCAACCCCGCACCTATCATTTTGTGACTAAGATCGATCACCTTCACTGCTCTGAAAAGACTAGAAAGCTCACATGGCTCATCATTGAGATATAAACTTGTCATCTATAAACACACCACTCCTTTATCATTCTTGTGTGACTGTGATGTGGGACTCGGATACTGTGTTAAATGCAGGGCCGATGTGCTCTGACTTCTCTGCTGCTGTGGATATTGTAATATTACTCTCAAACCGAAAATCCCAAGGAAACGTCATGATACTTTACACATGTTGTGCTGTATAATGTTAATGTCACCTGCAACTTGTGTGATTCCGTTTATGGAAATGTTGCTTTTTGAAATATGGTGCTACTGTAAGTTAACACTTGGAACTGAATGCTGCATAATATGTATTGAAATGTATGTGCAATTAATGTAAATATTAGTATATTTTTACCAGACTGAACATATGGGAGTTCCTCTTTGAGAGCACCCTCAGTCTAACAAATGTTTTATGTTTATCTGAATGCACTTATGAATAACATACTAAACAGTGTTGGAGTAATAATGTGCTATAATAGTTAAATTCAAATATCTGTGTAGGTGTCATCAGAAACCAATTCCCTCCGTTTTGCTGTTTTCCATTGGCTTGAAATATGGAAAACAATGAAGGTGTAATAGTTGGTGAATAAAGTGTTAAATACCCAGGTTTACTCCTTTTTCATATTCCCCCTATATATTTTTTGTTTAGTAAAAAAAAGAAACTGAAAAAAGGACAATAACTTAAAAAAACAACTTGAACAGAACTTAAAAAAAAAAATCTAAAACCAAACCGATTTACTGGTCTCTCATGTTCATCTTTTGGCTAGTTTTCAAGGGGTTTTGGTCACTTTGGTCACAGTCACACTTTTAATCACCTTAGATTGGGTGACCATCTGAAGATTTTGTTTATCCAAACTGGGAGACCATTTAAACCATTATTTTTTCAGCAGTTATGACTATTCTAAATTGTATTTCACATATAAAATTGATTTCTGTTGGTACAGGTCTCTAGTCTTGTTTTTGTCACCCTGAAAGATCATGCAAATAGTGTTTGTGATTTCTTTTACCCTGCTGCTGCTGCATAAAAAAGTTAAAACCAGGCTGTGAGACCAGATAGAGCAGCCTAAACCTAAACTATTTTACATTTATGGTGTATTTTCAGCAGGATATCATAACAGAGACACTTTGTGTTGCCTTGTTCGCCAGCAGGTGGCGCTTTTTTGAATAATCCGAAATAAATCCCTTCAGGCAATCAAACATATGAATCCAACTCCACCTGAACTTGCACCTGTCGTGTAGTATAAACCAACACCAAAACTCTCTACTACATGTAGTTTGTTTTACTGAACTTTTTGGGCGTCACATTTACTCCGTGTCTGGTAAACTGTTTTTGAGTTGCTGTATCTGTGTGTAGGGGGTGGAGAGAGAGAGAGAGAGAGAGAGAGAGAGAGTGGTGCTCACGAGACACCCCCAGCTCACGCGCAAGCAGCAGCACAGGCGGTCGAGCATTCAGGACTGAACATATCACGAAGCCCTCGCGCAGGACGTCCGACAGACCGAAGAGTTAAAGTTTTACCGTCTTTACGCTACCCTTTTATGCTTTTTTGTGGTTTAACCGTACAATGTGAGAAGAAATGGCTGGGAAAAGGTAAGTTTGAATCTTTCTTTTGGAAAATGAATCAAGTTTTAACACGAGAGGTTAGCGCGGTGTCTCGCCTGTACGTTAGCCGCTCAACTAGTTATAGATCTGTAAATTAACTATTACTTACTAGGAAACTACAAATACAACTTAAATTGCTTAAGAAATTGGCGACAAGTCAGTATGAAGGAAAATGTGGAGATTGTGTGAATGAAGAGATGATTTTCCCACGACTTCACGACTCACGAGGAGTCAGTCAATTGTGATATTTTGTTCAGTTTGCTGCTGTCGTTTGTTCAGTCGTGTCATTAAATCAGCATCACTGCCGGAGGCCAACTGTTTCGACCATATGTATTTGAACTGATTTGATTTAAACTGACTTCACTATAAACATAGCTCAGTTTTGACTAGTGTTCCTCTTACTGTAATCTCAGACTGATCTCATTTGATAAAATAAAAGGATAAACTACAGTACTGTTTACTGATCTTGAGTCTGCAACAAAACAGGTTTCACAACTTTACCTGCTATTAGGTTGTTTTTTATTCTATTATTAAGTAATCAGAGATGATCACTAGAATATATTTGGCTATCTCTTTCTAATGTTTTACAACTGTGTCCTTACTTTTGGTCAACACATATTTATTAAAATAATAAAAATAAAATAATAAAAAATCTGACATTATCAAAGTCAGTATTTCTCCTGAAGATCTTTCCATATTTCACTCCATTTGAGTTCAACGACATCATTCAGAATTGTTTTGGTGTGCTTTATTTATATATATATATATATATAGTGAAAAAGAAATTTTTGGAATTATTGTATAATTTCTCTAACTAAGACTTTATTTCTTAATTTTTTCCCCTAATTTTAAGATTGCCCTATTAGTAACGGGTAACTCCAGAAAAAGTGATTACCGGTAGTGCATTTAATAAAAATAGCGATGGCTGTGGTGACAATTCAATAGATGGTGTTTAAAATTAGAAACCATGCTGTACACTTGATTTATTCATTCATTGAAGTGCTGGATTTGTCATTTTATTTTGTAATAAATATATATGGCATAATGGCACATACTTTTTTTTTTTTTTATCTGACAGTGATGACATTGGGACATTTTGAGAAAAAATTGAAAAATCAGGAGGTTGCACCCAAACCTAATGAACATGTTGAATCAAAATAATTCCTTGATATGTAAACTATGCTTAATTTTTCAGCTGTTGCCTGTTTTGTTCCTGTATTCAAGAATCAGTCTCGTATGAGATAGTGAATCTGGTCTAATTCTTAATATCGGCTGATGGTTACAGGAAACCACCAGAACCCTCTTTGAAATCCCACAATACCTTCTGTCGCCTTTACTGTGGTTACAAGCATTGAAGTCACATAATGTGAGCCGTGGACACATGTTGCTTTAGCTGGTGCTACACTGCCAGAAAAACACAGAGCATGTGTTAAGTGCAGGGTTACAGATGTACGAATTAATTAAATTCATTAAATTAACGTCTTTTTCCACCCTGCGCTTGATTATGACACAGATGCTGAAGTGTAAATAGATGAAAAGAGGTGGTTGAAAGACTTCTGGGAGTGTGGACCGTTTGATGTAACACTACCGAGCTTTGATCAGCCGTAGTATTGATGGCTCTCTGTTCTTCTCTCCGAGTTCCCTGTTCAGAAGCTGAGCAGGGGCATGACATTGGACACTTGATGCTTTTAACATTGCGACATCTCTATGAAGCTCAAGTTTGAAGCTTGTTTAAAATTCTTCAGATGGTGTTCTAGTTTTGCACCACTCAAGAAACTCTAATATGATAAGAGACCATTGTCTGAAGTTAATGGACACTTTTGTGGTCGTTCCAGCTACTAGTGAGTGTAAATGTATGTTTTGACATGCTTAGGGTTAGGGTTAGGTTTATCTTTGATCCAGAATGGGATCTCACAATGGGATGTTTTCCACTGTTTGCATATCTGGTACACAATAGTGTGCAGACAAAGGGAGGACGTAGCATTGTGACAGCAGTTTAGCACCAGTGTTTTAACAAGACCTTTGAGCTCAATGTGAAAAGCACCCAATGGCCCATCTCCAGCGCTCTGCCTGAGGGCGTCTCGCGGGCCAATAACTTGCTTTTTGATTCCTTTTTTTTTTTCTTCATCTTGTCAGATGATGACGATTCTGTTCTTTTGTATATTGTCATGTGGCTTTGAAAAAATACATTGAATCTCAGCTGTCATGTACTTCACAGTTGTTTTTGTTGCTCTGGCAAAGACATTAGCTATGTTTCCATCCACCTATTTTTATGCACATTTTGGGATATTGCATTAAAAAAACGCTGGATGGAAACGGCAAGATGCTCATAGATTAAAAAAATGTGCATAAAACAACTTATGCGCTCAACCGAGTTGGATAATTTTTTTATGCAATACAAAAACATGCGCATAAACTAGGATGGAAACACTTTTACCGAATAAATTCCTTGATGCGCCTCAAAAAAGACATGTGACTTTGTGATGGGATGGCATAACTGGACCAACCAGTGGCCTGATCTTGTTGCACAGCATCTGAAATGCTGTTTTGGTCATTCTGTAATGCCTGAGCAAAGTCTGTCGTTAAAGTGGTTCGATATCATTTTCTCCCAGAAGCACCTCACACGATCAGGTTCACAAACACCAGGCATCTGAATACAAGATAACATGATAACGTTTATGCATTTTGTCTGCACGCTCTGAGGTGCAAGTAATTTATTATATATGAAAATTATTATACAGTGGCTTCTACTGCAGCAATTTCCATTTTCCTCAGTGATATTTAGCGGCAGTTTATCAGGAAGTGATAATTTTGTTCTCTTCGACTTACTGGATGGAAACAGTGCTTTATTCGCAAATGTTTTATGCGATATTCTAAATTTGCGCACAAGTTAAATTCGCAACTTTGGATGGAAACATAGATATTGACAGATCTTTGGGTTTTACGTTGAAGGTGCAATTTTAAAAGGATGTGCATATTTAAAAAAAAAAAAAAGACAAGTCGTCTTAAAGTTGGTATGAAGTGGAAGCTCATCCTATCTGTTTTCTAAAAAGATCTTATGGATCTTATTATGAACTATTCATCTATGGAAAGGTTTTTTGGCCTCATATTTTTGATCAAAACTTGACCATCCCAATGAAAACAGCTGACTTTTCTCTGTTGATGAAACCCTGGTCCTTTCTTACAATTTTTCAAGTTTGCATTCAGGTCTCTCTCCATCTAATTAACAGCTGATGGCTAGAATCAAGTCCCTGCCTTTATCTTTTTTGATAATCTTTTTCACAGATGTATGTCACAATACATTACATTTTGACTTTAACAACTAGTTGACTAATTGGTCTTAAGGAAGCATTTCTTAGACATATTATTTAATTCAAAACCAACCCGTTTGCATGCTTTGGATTTTATGGGCCAACATTACTGCGCCAGTAAATAACAGGTGGACATTATTTGATCATAGCCTTGTAAAACACTTTTATAATTATATTAGTGTTATTTTAATTGTTTTACTGGTATTAATTCATGTGTTTGTTCAGTATGGGGCACTTATAATGCAGCTGTTGACCCCACCTTGACTGTTAATATGCTAATCTTATCCAAAACCTGAAAGCATTATTTTTATCCTGTCCTTACTTAGAACTCCCTACTAAGCTCTGAAACAAACGTTTACAACTCAATCAGTTGGGCATTCAGGGCTCCCATTCCCATCTCCTAGGAGCTCATTTTGACAACGTCGTCTTTTGAGGTGGTTAGGTGACCTCTGACCCTGCTCCCACCCAGTCACTCAACCTGACCATCGACACTATGAGGAATTTTGATGCGTTGAATTTGATACTTTTAAACACTAAAAGTAAGATGTGAACGTTTTCCCATCGGACACGTTATGATAAAATCATCATGTTTAGCAGGGATGGTCAGCTCAGGGAACAGTTAATCTCTTATCTTGCTAAATCTTTACAGTTGTCTCTGTATTTCAAAATGAGATGTTCATTCGAAAGAAGTATTGATACTGACGCTGACAGCTGGTAGTAGACAAGCGAATCTGTATTTGAGCGCACATCCACTCTGCTACCTTCAGTGTGTCTTACCCCCCTCACACATGTCCGTTCACGTCTCACTGTTGCTGTCAATGTGGTCGTGTGTCCTGAATATGGCCGTTGGAGTTGTGTGTGTGCATGCCTGAAAACAGCGGGCTTGTCAGATTTATCCCCTCTGGAAAGAAGATTTATTGTTTTGCTAACACAGTTGCTGTTTGGCAGTTAAAGACTTCCCGCCTGGAGTAGAAATTTCCGGCAGCACTGTCCGTTGAGACAGGAAGTAGTTCACCAGCAGTGCGGACAAAAAGAGCCATATAGCAGATACAGGCAGTGCATCATCCCATTGAGGTCAACTTTTCTTGCTTTATATAGAAAGAATTCTCGGAAGGGGGTTGTAGTTCAGCATCTCAGACCCCTTATCCTTACCCCAAAGCCACACACCCCCGCTGAGGCTCGACTCGGGTTCTGATTGGCCACCACTGCCGTGAGAGCTTTAATTGTAAAGGGGGTTGTTCCAAATGAATAGAGGCTGATGGTTGTGCTAACAATGCTCTCCATTGTCATGACCCTATTATCCATTAGTAATGGGTGGAATTCTCACATATTGTCATGCATATGATACTGACTTACTACAATTTGGCTAGACAGTTTGATGCCCTCCTTCGTTGAACCACAACACTTGAGTTCTATCTCCTTTGGTTATCATCATCTCAGGAAACGCAAGAGACATTAGCCATATGCGCCTTGCAGATTTTTGAGTGATTTACACATTTACACCACAAAAAATAACATTTTCTTAATCATTATTTTCTTGTTTTCCAAATAAAAATATCAGCGGATCCTTAAAACAAGATACATTTACTTTGGAAGCAAAATGACTTGATATTAAGTCAAAGAAATAACATTTTGTGAGGTTTAAACTTAAAACAAGTGGGATAAGAATTTAAATTGAAATGGAGTTTTTTTCCCCTACCCTATTGGCAAACTTTGAGTCAATATTATTGTAATTATCTAGTAAATGTTTATTTTTTAAAGGTGTGTGAAATGGAAAAAATGTAGGGGACTTGGACATTATTTTTTTATTGGATGGAGGAAGTTCTGAATCTAAACTTGCAGTTGATTGTCAGAAAGGAGTGGGGTTTGAGTGAACTAAATGTTTGGTGTACGTCACCAGAGAGAAGTCTGCTGTTTAACTCGAAAGACATTTAGATTAAAAGTTACTAGCTCAAAAAAGGGAATCTATGCATGGATTTCAAACAGATGACTGAACCAGAATGCCTTTACTTGTATGAAGCTAGACCGAAATATATTAGACTTTTGGTTTATGGATTAAACCGCAACTAGAGAACTTAAATATCAACATGGATTATATAAAACAGCTCTATTATTGCCCTGTACCTCCCTGGGCTCTGGAAAAGCCAACCATTATTTGGACTCTGAATCAGTACAAAAAGACAGAAACTCATCCAATTGAATACCAACAGAAGTTCTTAGAGCTAAGGTCTTCGTTTCCACTACATAGAACTGCATTTACGGATGGATCAAAGACCAATAACAGTGTATCATCAGCAGCAGTGATAGGAGATCAACAATATGGCATTCGAATCCCGGACCAAGGCTCTATTTTCACTGCTGAGGCTCGAGCATTACTTCTGGTTCTGGAAAATATTGAGAAGTGTCAAGAACAGGACTTTTTAATTGCCTCTGACTCAAGATCATGTCTTCAAGCACTTGAATCCCTAAAGACTGATCACCCCATAATTGTTGAAATCTTAACTAAATTCGATCTTTTAAAGAAGGAAATCTTTAATATTATTTTTTGCTGGGTTCCAAGTCACATTGGACTTACTGGTAATGAGAGAGCGGACACGGCTGCCAGGGATGTGCTTGACCTGGAAATATCTGACTGTCAAATACCACCTTCTGATTTTAATCCAATAATTAATTTATATCACTAACAAGTGGCAGAAAGAATGGGATGAAAATAAAAATAATAAGCTGTATGAAAAAAAAACCTAGTATAAAAAGAAGTACCTTCCATAACTTCAAATCAAGACATGATCAAGTCGTCTTCACTAGGTGTAGACTGGGGCACTCAAGACTTACCCATGGGTTTTTATTAATAGGCAAAGTTCCTCCTTTATGTCTCTCATGTAAAGTTTGAGACTTTGACTATTAAGCATATTCTGTTGAATTGTAATTTTTATGATGCTGCTAGAAAACGCTTTTATTCAGAAACATGCTTGCATGGAATATTTCAAAATGTATCATCACCTGAATGTATTTTATGTTAAGTTGAAATGTTTTATATAATAATGTAAATTTTATGGATGATATTGACCTTTTTGTTTGCCATGTAAATAGCCATGATGCTAACTTGGCGTAAAAACTTAATAACCGAACAAACAAACAAACAGATTAGAGCTGCACGATTAATCATATCGCAATCGCAATCGCGATGTCAAGCTTGTGCGATTATATGACGCAAAATGCTGCGATTTTATGAAATAAAATAATAATAATTTAATAAATAAATAAATAAATAAATACATGTGTGGACACGACAACCCATTTTCTGAGAGCTGTTTGCCCATTTTATACACCGCTAATAAAAAGAAGAGCAGTCAGTTTCAGTTTAGGCAGTGGCACGTGTGGCGCGCATGGTCATGTCACGACTTTTCCCGGTGTGCAGCGCAGAGAACGCGTAAAGATGGACGCGGAGCAAACGGGTCCTCAATACACTTGGATGGACACATACACGCATTATGTCAATCAAAATACCCCTCTCGGCAAGTATTCTCGTAAACACATTCGGTTATGTCTTAATTGAACGAGGTGAGAATTCGGATGTGTATCTGTCGGATGTGAACGTGCATAGGGTCTTACTCTTAAAGTGACAGCAACCTATAAATACCTGCTGTTGTCTGTCATGTAAATCAAACAACAAAACACAGCTTTAACAAAGATTAATCTATATTAAATTTATACAGTGAACAGTGCCATTTTACATTTAATTATTACATTTCTGTGCTTGAAAATTAATACTACAGTTAGACCTTATACTTTATTTGTAACTTTATGTAGTATTTATCTATGCTTGTTGTGATTGGTGTACAGTATTTGTTCTTTTTACAGTCTGTTCACTTGCCTTTAATAATGTATTACTTAGGCTAGTAGTTTATGCTGTGGTATCAGAATAGTTTAAGTAGGCTAAGTAATAAATGCAAAGTTAAGTTGCCCCCTATCCAAATTTTTTTTTGTGCTGATCCGAAAAATGATCCGATCCGTGACGTCATAACCATGATGTGATCCGAACCGTGAGTTTTGCGATCCATTGAACCACTACAGATTAGTAAAGAAACAAACATCTTAAATGGGATTATAACAAGTTTGCAGTAATGCAAAAATGTTATTTAATTTTGTAAAAATATTTTAATTTGAAAACGCTGTGCATTTGTTTGTTTTTGTTGCTATTTTGAGTTGAGAAATACACATTTCAGCATTATCAGTAATCTGTGTGTGCATTTTCATTGAGAACCAAGCAAGATGACTCATGATACTATTTGTTTAGTATATCGCTATCGCATATCGCAATCGCAATATTGACCTCAATAATCGCAATATGACATTTTCCCCAAATCGTGCAGCCCTAAAACAGATGACTGTGATTGTATTCATTGCAGTTTTTAATTCTAGCTTGAGTTGACAGTACTTATAAGTACCATAAGATAATGATGAGGGTTTGGTTTTGTTAGGGATAGGCTTATTTTCTCATGTCTAATCCAGTCGAATGCCCTGTGAGTGTAGTTTTAAATCGCTTTTAATGTAAACAAATACAAACAAGTGATCTATGTTTTCCCTCACACATTTGTTCTTGTGTAGGAGACTCTGACCATACCAAAACTGCTCATTTTCGTTTGTCCTTTTGTGTATGAATAAACTGTCTGTTTAACCTTATTCTTCTCTTCTTTTGCTGGCTTTCAGCCATTTATCAGAATGCCTTCCTGTAACCAATCTGTTAACACACGGCCAGCTAAATCAGTCCTGACATGTTACTCACAAAGATAAATGAAGCCAGTGTTGGTCCGTACAGCCAGGCAGAATAAAAGTGAAATGGACTGGAGCAGCTGTACCATGACCTCTGCTGATAGAGGCCTGGTCCGCTCTAGTCATTTGCGCTCTTCAAAATGAGCTAAAACAATGTGCAAAGGGCTCCAGCCTCCAGACAAAAAAACAAAAAAAACAATTAAGAAGCTATTGGCTCCTATAAGAAAATAAATAGGCGGCAACTTATTTTTATTAGTGGTACATAAGATTAAACATATGTTGTACTTTTTTAAAAACATTTAATTGCAGTCATACTGTCATGTATTTTTTCTGTCCTCCTTTTACAGCACCGGAATTTTCATCCATCTTGTGGATGTCCTGGGAACTAGGTTCACCTTAAATGGGAACTGAATGTCTTTTCCAACTTGAGAACTACATTTAGTCACAAAGAATTAATCTTTACACAGAATCTGAGCCAATGTCACTGTCCATAATTATGTCAGCATCACTTGGCCATTGAGTGTAGTTTGGCCTCCTCCTCTGTGTATCCCATAAATGTTGTCATATGTCTTGCACATATCCAGTCCATTGTTCTGAGGTAAATTTGGTGCAAGACAGCTATCTGTCACACTACATTAAAGAGCACCAAAATGACATTTATTGTTTGTATTTCATGATAAAAACTGACAGAATTTGAAAGCTGAGACTTTATTAAAAGGAATAAACATATTAAAAGTAACATAGACTAAAATATTCTGAGATTTAAGAATCCATATCAATATTGATTAAAAATGAGAATTATTAACAATATTTTTAGTGTCCACACAGCTGACACATTTACCTGTTGCAGTTTATCCACATTGTGTGCATTTTTTCTTGGGTGTTCATTCAGTGACACAGAAAGATGATCCTCTGTGGTTTTCTATCTCTCTCATGGTTCTCTATCTCATTTATTTGCGAGTGAAATGGACCGTTTTAGGCACAGTCTGGAGCAGTCTGCTGCACCTTCATTCACTACTATATATCAAACTCGGGGGCCAGGAACTAAACCCTGTGTTCATTCTCAAGGTATTTAGTACAATGAGATGAATGAAGCATTTGCATAAAGCAGGAAGAGATAGAAGAACAGTATCCATTCATTTTCATCCATCTATTTTCATTCAAATTTGTGCGTACAGTTCGTGTGTCCAGCTTTTCCTAGTATCACTGGACTGAGTGACCTCACTTCACAGAACTAAAGAATTCCTCTCACAGGTGCAGCAGTTTGTTTTTTATTTGAATGAACGTGTGTTCACTGTTCACTCTTCTCTATTTCAGGGGCAGGGCAGTGTCCTTCCTTGTGTGTTCTGTTTGTGGAACTATGCCTTTTGTTTGCTTATGTGTGTACTCAGCTGACACTCTGTGCATTTGTGTTTGAGAGTGACACAGCATGTTTTCAGTTCCTAAATGCAACAAATATGCAAGTTAAATTAGTTGTAGGCCCATATTTCAATGGTTGAAATAGTTTGAGAGGTGAATGCTGATTTAAGGTTAGAACAATTGATACGTTTTAGTATATAAGCAAGTACTTAGTTTTTTTGCCACACCTTGAGTCAGGTAATTACGTAACCCCACCTGTAACACAATTTGCATGCCCTTCTATCATATTGAATGGCATTACGTCACCTTAAACCTCCTTTCACCTGTTATTCCAAGTCCTTTCACCTTTTATTCCAAGGATATTCTTTTTTTGTAAATAATCCCTGACAGGAACACAGTTTATTTTGAGATAAAGTAGCTGTGTTTAACACTTTCAGCTTATAAGGTCTAATAAGTTGTCTAAGTCAAAGGCAGGTTCTGTTTTGAAAAATGTTGGCTTGGCGTGGTGAATGTTTGTCAAGTGTCAAACTCAGAATAGTATGTTATTTGGCCTGGCGTTCAGCTTTATGAGGAGTAAATGGCAGCTAATAGACTTTGGCACAAAGAATTATTGTTAGGTTTGTTGCATTTTTCCTGCTGTTTCAGAGTGGTCTCGGGTAGTCTAAATCAGAAACACCTAAGGTGGAATTTCAAAATTGTGCTCCTAAAAAAGCACTGAATTAAAAACGGCATTTGCCCTCATTTTGGAACAATGGATTTAGTCCATGATGTCGTTGTTTTTCAGTGATTGGAGACCAGCCATTTTACAGCTATTTTTAAACAATGGTGCACATTCCTAGACTTCAAGAATTTGAAAAATAATTTTATTGTTTTATATATGAGGAAATGATTTGACATATTATTATACACTTTCTAAAAATATATTTTATCCTACAGAGCTAGACTCAAGAAGAGGGTGAAAGTCTTAGTATGATGCTTTCTTGTATGCTGCCTGCTTTTGGTGGCATTTTTATTTTATTTAAATTGATATATTCCTGAGAAGTAGTGCCCGAGAAGCACTACTAGCAGAGAATAGCTTTTGCAGAACCAGAAGGCGATATAGGCACAGTGTGCCCTAAAAAGAGTTAAAAGTTAAAGTTGCAGTCCGTAACTTTTTTGGTTAAAAATTATCCAAAATCAGTTTTTGAGCAAGTACATTACCAGCCAGTGTTCAAAACTAATCTCTTTACCTTAGCTCGATTTACAACGGTAAGCTTGTAATAATGTTTTCTAAATAGAGTGGTACTGGTAGCTTTCGAGCATGCAGCCGTTCGACTTTGCGTCATTTACGTCACGACTGTTTACATAAAGAAGGAGTCCCAGCTAGGCTATATGGAATGTGAGGATGCTGCAGGTGGCTTTTCATTTATAGCCTTTTCTCACAGCAGCTGGAATAATTAAACTTATTTTGATGGTGGATTGTAATCCAGAAAGGTCCAAATGACAATCATCAGTGACAAGTGGAGATTCACTCTTAGACAAAAGCAAAAGACGTAGGACTGTGTAGTGGCTACAGAAATTGAAATCTACAGGTAACGCTAATACACACTAAATACACATAGTCACACAATGCTGATAACATTAAGAATTTGAGAACAAAGTATAACAATAATAATTTGCACGGTTTGACGTGATCCGAGCGATTGTTAGATTTAACCATTGGTAGTGCTATTTATTGTAATGGTTTTTTTTCTCAGTTGGTCAGAACAAAAGTGGCAGGCATGTTACTTACTTGTTCAAATGACATTTTCCAGTGAAAATTCTTATTTTGGTCATACTTCTAAGATGTAGAATCTGTGATTCTGAAGTACAGTATCCACACCGGTGTGCTGACTGACAGCAAACATTAGATTCATCCATGCTGAGGAGCCGTGCCGATGTAACAACCTACGTAAAGATGATAATTCCGCAAATACTGCAATTGCAGGTTTCAAACAGAGATGGTGACTCGATTTGAGTTTGTTTAATAAAGGATGGAGATTTTTCTCTGTTTGTCAACAAAACTCAACTCTTACTAATGTGCTTGCGTATTTACCCAGGAAATACCTCAGTGACACCACTCAACCACATGCCAGTCTGTTTGATTTTTACAGTGGTCTTGGCAGTCAACCTAAATACCTCATGCTTTCTTATGCAACTTTTCACATTCTTCCCCCATTTTTTTCACATGTACGCAAATCTGTTTTCTTGATAAATTAATGCCAAACATTTTGAACTTGATTTGGAGGAATTTAGTCATAAGGATTCTGTTGCAGAGACCGAATGCCTCTTGAGACCACGTGAACGAGTGAGAAAAAGGTGGGTGGAGTTCAGCACACAAAAGGCCTTCAGTTTAACTGCTCTTCAATTACACGGCTCCCACCCATAAAGCTCTTGATCTAGTAGCGAGAAACAGTTTGTGCAGAATACACTCTGCAGGACAGGATTCTTCATGAGCAGTAACATTGTCAATCTTGCACTTCTTGTCAAAGTGTGCACACACACTTGCACATGCATCGACATAAAATCAGTGCATTTCCTCAGGTCAGTTGCTGTTTCTCTCAAGGCAAGGCTTAAATATTTAATGGTGTTAATGAAGGTAAAATGAGCTGATTGGTATGTTGGAGACAGATGGTGCCCCAGTATGTCTCTGCTGAGGTCTGCTGTTTTGGTTTGTGTTTCCCAGCTTACCTGGCACCAGCTGTATATTAGTCTCTCTTGGCCTCTATATATCTACATTTGTTTTTATGAAGATGCAATGATATATTAACAGATTTGGTATGTGTTGTTTTCTCAAATGTAAGGAGTAGAACAATAAAGACAGTTGGACTGCTTATGTTACATTTCAAGCACCTTTGAACAGGTGGGCTGACTATTTCTGATCCTGAGCCACAGCTTGGGTTGAAGCCCAGGGAACAAATGGACATATGGACGTGACAACACACAAGCACACTGTTCACTATCCAGCCAGTGTTATAGAGGGCACGTGGCAGAAGAGAAGGAGCACACTTGTTTTGGCATAGAAGCTAACATTCCTCACTGGAGCATCATCAGACCATGCTAAACAGCTGAAGATGAATCGAAAGGATAATTTACAGTAGCTCTGTCTACATGTCTAGACATCTGAGTGTTCATATCGTCTCATGTTTTATTCTAGTATGTAAGTGTTTGTTTATTTTACTAAGGTTTAAAGTTTAAACCACATGAGATAAATATCAGTATTTTAACTCTGGGAATGAGTCATAGCAAGCCTTTCGCTGGTTTGGGTGGCCTAAAGAAGAAATCCCGCCGCCTGGGACAGATAGTCTGAGCACCCACATGGCTTAAATTAGCACACTTAAGATTTTCTGCATTAGGAAACTAGATCAAAAGAAACATAATAGGTTTCTCAGAGGGCTAACATGACCCAAATTAGCTACATTCGATTTTTTTGTTGTTGTTTAGTTCTCCATCTGATGTCACTTTCCCCATGTGGTGCCCCAGACGGAGGTGAAAGGTTTTGACTTGAGTTTGAGTCTTATTGTAAAATGTAGTACCTTTTATATGGGTCAAAAGGTAAAAAATAAATAAACGTGCATAGATGAATCGTACATAATAAGATCAATAATATGACTTTATAAAAGGGATACATTTCCAGACTTATTCCTCTTATTCTCATGGTAGTCACCGTGCTCAGTTCAGATTTTAGTGTAATGTCAAGTGTCAAACATGTTTTTAAACTAACTTTCCACACCTCAGTGTCTGCACGTGTGATTCCAAGATGGTTGCATGGTCTTTATTCCTTGTCATCTATAAATATTTTAGCAGTCACATGACACACTAAGATGATTTAGAGAGCTTTTCAGACCATGACAAGTGCATCTGTGACCAGATGGGAGTCCTGACTTGTCTCCCGGTAATCGGGGTGCATGTGTGTATGGGAATATATGTGAATGCTTTCCAGCTCACAACTTTGTTTCCTCATCCGTGGCTGTATCTGCTGATAGGATTATGGGTGTGCTGAGACAGCGTTTCTGTGCCTGCACTCTCACACATGGTGAATCTCTCTCTGGCTTTGGCCTAATTCCCTTGATAACACATCCGTCAGATTACACTTAAGAGATTGACCATGAAGCCCGGCACCTAATTTATAACAGCGCATTTGTGCTATTCTGTGTTGATTTGATTTTAATTTACTAGGATTTCAATATACCAGCTTTTGTTTGGAAAACAATCACAGTCAATATTATGCCAAATAAATGTTTTATGTTTGTTTTTTGTGTAATACATATGATTAATTTAAATGGAAATATGATTTAAATGGTGATAAGTTATAACACTCTCTCTCTGTCTTCTCAGCGCTGATTGGGTGGAAATCCTGGAGCCTCGTTCACAAGAGCGCATGTACGTGAATCTGGCCACAGGAGAGTGTGGCTGGGACCCGCCAACCAACGTGCCTGTCCGCCAGGCTGATGGCAACCAGTGGTGGGAGCTTTTTGACCCCCAGAGCAGTAGGTTCTACTACTACAACTCTGCCGGCCGGATCACCGTGTGGCACAGGCCGCAGGGTGCAGATATTGTCCCTCTGTCTCAGCTCCAGGCCATGAAACGCAACACGGCATCCGAGTGCAAGACTGATGGGGGCACTAAAGAAAGGCAACATGGTAATCAGTCCATAGGGAGTCAAGATAGATGCACCCCTCTACCACCCTTGGAGCCCTACACTAAAGAGCCAGAATTTGCCGACAAAGAGCCTAAAGAACAAGAAATGGACAACAGACAGAAACCAGACATCCATGGTGCAGACAGCAGCAAAGACTCTCTCAGGTAGGCCTCTGGGCTTTTTCTGCACGTTATCTTGAGTCTAGCCATTATATTTCCTCAGAAATAACTGTCCGTAACCAGAGACCAATTATCTTCGACTGCTGGAATATCACTCTCATTTTCCCTGAGATTAAAAGAACATTCTGGATCCGTACAAGTTACGCTCAACTGGCAGCACTTGTGGCATAATGTTGATTACCACAAGAAATACATTTTGACTTGTCTTTCATTTTCTTTAGAAAAAGCTAGAATCAAGGTTATATTAAGGCACTTAGTGGAAGTGAAGGGGGCAGTTTTTGTAGGATTTAAAAGCATTTATAAAAGAACTTACTCTGTTAAAACTTGTGTATTATTTACGCTGAAAAGCATAAAAAAATGTAGAAACAGCTTTACAGCTCAAATAATACACATTTTTTTATGCGTTATACTGTCATGGTGACAGAGTAGTAAAATTTAAAAAAGCAGTAATTTAGATAAATTGTTGCCAAATGTAAAAAGTTGATATTTCCTCATAACCCTTATTATGGAGTGCTTTATGAGAGTTTGCTGGTTTCTTCCCAGACCCATCAAACCACCTTCATAACCAGATTCCAGTCATGCCAGCTCTATTTCACCTGGCACTGGGCTATGTCTCTGTTATTTCAGTGCCTTATGCTTTACCCAACTACAGTACTTAGGCCTTTCATTCTTTCCTAAAACAATCTCTGGGCCCCACTAGATGAAAGCTGCTGGGGTCGGGGCCCAGGGAGAGCCAAACCATTGTGGTTCGAACGTGACTGGACTTTCCCTTTTTCCCGCAAAGAAAAGCTCTCTTGAAGCCACGGTATACATTATCCAGCATATACAGCGGTTCTTTCTATTTCAGGGAAATGTTTAGCAGGACCTTCGTTCTTTCAAATCCACCCATGGAAAAAGAGTTGATGGACTCCAATATCTTAACAGTGGGATCCCACTGCTTGGGAGGATTTTGAAATATTGTGGCACGAGATACTTGATGAGTGGTGAGTGTTATGAAGTGCTGTCCTCTGTCTTCACTTCAGACACGCATGACTGCTGTCTCTGGGAGGCCCAACATTTTTAACCTTTTTGTAAAACTAGAAGGGCAACACATTTTTGACCTTTAGGTAAAACTAGAAGGGCAACAAACCACTCATCTCCCACTGCCTGGACTTCAATTTGTTTCAAACTTCACAAACAACAGTATAGCTCTCTCGGGAACCCCACACGTCTAAGCCTCCTTACGGATGACTCACATTTTTCAAAGGTCATACGATGTACAAAACAATAGACAGCTGTGTGCGAGAGAATCAGAGACCATAGCTATAGCTTCATGAGTGCATTGTGCCTAATTTAGAAGTATGATAATATCTTAGTTGTTTTCAAAAAACTTTTGTAGGCTGTGAGTAGGGCTGGGAGATATTTTGAATAATCATGATATACACTACTGTTCAAAAGTTATTTGAAATAAATTAAAACAGAAAAGAGTTATTTTAAATTGTAATCATATTTCACAATATAATATTTTACTCTATTTTTGATCAAATACATTTTTGGTGAGCCTAAGATACTTCTTTCAAAAAAATTTTTAGAAAATCTGTAAATTTGTGATGTTTTTTGCCGACATTAAATTAAGGTTTATTGTTAATATTGTGGCGATTTTTAATGTGCTTTTTTAAATTGCCGATTAAGTTTCCCAAATGCTAGTAGGTGAAGACTAGTAGGTGAACTGAAAAAAAAAATGATGGTTTAATAAATTTCAGCATCAAAATCTTTTTTAGATATTTCACCAGATATTTATTTTGGCTCCTACTGTCCCATGTATGCTTACACCGGAATGAAGTAAGGTTCCTTTGCTGAATTGCTGTATAATTATTATTGATCTGTTGTGACATGTTCTTTGTTATTGTTTCATACCTCAAGGGGAAGGAGTCTCCAATAACGATTTCTGTTGTTTGTTCATCTAAAAATAAAAGCTAGGGAGTGGTAATAAAATATCAGTCTGACAATGATCCAAACAACGCCATCTGTGTTATCATATGGTGTGTTTGGGACAATCAACTTCCCCTGATTGATGAACAAAGTGCTAAATCTAGTAGTCATCACACCCGCCCCTCCAGGACGCAGTCATGCTACAGGCAAGCAGAGGTTGACCCTAGTCAGAGGATTCTGTAAACATGCAAACCAAATCCCTGTAAACAAACACAAACACACTGGCACACACATACAATGTGATCCTGTTTAAATGATGAATAGGTGGCAGGGACGGGGTGTTTCTGTGAAAGTTATTAAGTGTCAAGAAAAAGGAAGCTTACTTTTTCCACATCTGCACTAGAGATCACAACGGTTTATTCAACAATGTCTGTGTGTAATCTAGCATTCAGCCATTTAGTAAGTTACCATGGCAAGAAGATTGCAGATTAGAGGACACCTCTGTGCTTCCTTTGCTGTGTGACGCAATGGTGTAACATAACCCAGGGATGACCTGGGGAAGTTGTGAAGGGGTCATGAAATTCTTTTGTCCTGCAGGCGGACCCCAGGCCGAGTGGCTGCTATAGGAAGACAAGGGTTTTAGTTAAGCACGCAAATCCCTGAGGACCAGCTGTTAGGGTTTCCCATAGAATGAATTGGAGTGGGATCTAAGACATTAAATTAACACCCAGCCTAATACAACCTTCTCTTCGTTAACAAATGATCTTGCAGACTTTCCTTTGAAGGAGCTAAGACAGATCTGAATAATATGCATTGATATTTAGAGTTGCATAAGTCTTTTTATGGCATGTTTTACAGAGTGAAATGATTCAGGGGTGGAGTTAATGATAACTATGGCAATGATGCGTGCCATTACCTAGATAACATTTATCATTATGAAATTGGTATTTATGGGGATTTCTCAGAAGGGCCTGAAAAAAAAAAAAACGCTGTATATTGGCTTGGTTAGATAGATACCAAAAGTGAAAGCTGTAAAGGAGAAGCAACACTTTTCTCGTGCTCTTACTTTCACTTGTGTCATGCTCACAAGATTTGTTTGATTTGGGGAATGTCTGGGAGTTAATAAATAGCTGAGATTGCAAAAGACATTTTAAATGAATTATTTGGTCTTTTTACAGGCTATTGCTCATGTTTGGAGTGGAAAGGTCACCATTAATATCCTCAGGGAGTATCGCTAAAGGGGCATCTCAGATTTCAGAAATCATTTGGACTTTCTCGTGCTTTTACCTTTTAAACATTAAACTCTAAAGAGATTCCTTAAAGACACACTGAAGCTACTCAGTCAGGCTTTGTTAAATCTTTTGCACTTCCTGTCTCACACATTTTGCTACCTCAGTCCTTTTCTCTGAAAACTAGATTAGTGGCCTAACACAGATCGTATATGAAAGTAGAGCAATTTCCCCTGTTTTGTTTTATTTTTGTCGTGCCTTTGGTGTTGCTTAAAATACATTGAGAACAGATTGCTGCCTTGATCCACTGGCTCTGCTTTAAACGCAGAGAAACTCAGCCTGGTGCAGGGCTAGTTTTTTTTCAGAATGATTTAGTGTTTGCTGAACTTAAAAGTTAATTAACAAGTTATTTTTTTCCTTTATGATTCTTTACCTTTATGATTCTTCATGCATTTATGTAGTTGACCAGAACTGCGACTCTAGTTGTTGGGACCTCATTTTTTACCCGTAAACACAATCATCTCTCATGGAAAAAAGTATTTGAAACAAATTTCTACATGTTTTGGTCATAATGTTGGCCTTATCCTCTTTACAGTATGCTCACTGTTCATGAGAGAATAGACAGTTTTTACAGCTGTAATCAGAGCTGTGCATTCTCATGCTATCTGATTTCATATCAACAGATGTAGATTAGTGCTGAGATTCCATAGCCATCTCATTGTCCATATGCTGAGCCGTCCCCTCTGACTGCCTTTTCCGGGGGGTTACGGAGAGCCGAATATACACCATGAGCTCGGTGTGAAACATACAATATGCTAGATTTAGAAAGTGTTGCTTGCTGCAGTCAAAAGTAATGAACCATAATTTAGCCATAACCAGTAAATCTAATTGTGAGAATTGCAAAATTTTGTTGTTGTAGAGACCCTAGTGATTCCCACCCTGTTTGTGGTCAGGCTTTATTGCTCTTAATAATTTGAATTATCTGCTTAAGTTGTTCTTAAGTCTTTTGAGAGCAGGGTGTGGAGGCAGAGGATGGGCCGGTCACGTGTGCGGTATGTGAAGAAGCTAGACTCACTGGCTCAGTAGTGAGAGGTGTTCAGCTGTCCGCAAACAGCTGAGTCCTCTAGTCCTCAAGAGACCTTCTTTTGCTTCATTGAGCAAAGATTGAAAAGCAAATCATTTTCAGTGTTGATGTTTAGCAGGGATTTATTAAATTGATCAATAGTGACAGTGAAGACTGTCACTGTTGAAAGATTTCTATTCTTTTGAACTCTCTATTCATCAAAGAACTCTGAAAAATATTATTACGGTTTCCACAAAAATACTAAGCAGCATAACTTGAGCACCAAATCATCATATTAGAATGATTTCTGAAGAATCACATGACACTAAAGACTGGAGTAATGATGTTGAAAATTCAGCTTTGCCACTACAGGAATACATCACATTTTAAAATATATTAAATTAGAAAGCAGTGATTTTAATTTGTAATAACATTTCACAGTATTACTGTTTTATTGCATTTTTAATCAAATAATAGCATCCTTGATGAGAATAAGAGAAAAACATTTACACAGACCACAAACTTTTGAACGGTAGTGTAATGTATTTGAGTGTATGTTAATGCTGCTAAGTCTTTCACATCTGTTGAAAAGATGATTATCAACTCTGAGTCATGCTTCAGGTTTTTGATATAGAGCACATTTCCTCTTCCTGTCCATACGATGAAAATAGCCCATTATTTCAGTTTTCCTCTTTAGTTGTGGAAGAGTTTTGGATACATTGTCTTGAATATGTTTTCCGATACTCATGGAAAGTCCAATGCATTCATAAAATAATAAGGTTAGACACATTTCACCCACTGAAACTCCTAATCTCTCGCCTCTGTTTGGACTATTATACCAGACGGGCTGGGACAAATTGATCCTCCCTGACTAGTTAACCTTATTTTCCTCACTGCCAAATTAAATTATCCAGAGTGGCTCTACAGGATTTTATTTTGCTTTTTTAGCTATGCTGACCTCCTTTACACAAAGACACCAATAAAATGTGTGCATGAACTATAATTCATCTATGAATTGTCATAATGTGCACATGGAATTTGGTTTAATCAATTGATAATCAATAAAATCAAAATGAACTTGGCAAAAAACAACATTTGTTTTGTGATACATTAATATGCTAGGTTGTCTTTCATCAGTCTGTTTGGTAGCAACTACTCTCCCTCTCCACAAGGATCTTATTATGAAACATTATGGTAAGAGAACCATTGCCATGATGCTTAACAACCACGCATTGTCCTGCTATTTAAACAATCCCGGTGCCTTTGAGTGATCAGTGGAAGGAATGCCAACGTTGATTCTAATACCAACCAAAGCAGCCTTCCATGACTAATCTCTCACTCTCTCAGTTTCTCTCTTCCGCTCTCATTTTACTAGTTTTTGTTCTTTGGTGCTTTCATGGTCACACAGCACTTTTTTACCGTGGGTATGTATAAATACAGTGTGGAACACGTCATGTGTTTGTGCCATGCTTTAGCATCAGGGACAAGAAGTCTTGGTTGCTGTAGTAACTCATTCACTTCTATTGGGGAAAATAAAGAGAAATATCCTATAGATTTGGTTATTTTTCTGAAAGCTAATAATCCTCAAGTAAGACTGAATTTAGTTATTTATTTTGCTTTGTATAAAGTTATTCTGCCGACATTAGATATGTTCAGATGTTCAGATGTCAAGAAAAAATTGCTTAATTTATTGGAAATTTCTTGTTGTTTTCCTTTTGAAATTGATGGGTAACTATTTGGGAAACTACTAATTTGTTTGAGACATTTTTGTCAACTATTTAAATGCCAGACTGGGTGTTACCAATATGTGTCTAGTTTCACCCAAAGGCTGGAAGGCAATGTATAAACTTACTGTTGTTTGGGGACATGCTTAAACAGGTTTCTAGTTTTACTGGTGTCTTTTTCTGAGTTAACTAAGTGTCACTGATGTACTGTATAATTATTGACAAATTATTGTATGTTGTTCATTCAGACCATGTTCTCAGGTTCAAATTATTTATTTATTATGTTTTTAAGAGGGAAGAGCGTGACATGTGTCAGTTATATATTCTATTACAATAAAAAATGGTTATTTTCATTCTAATAATAATTCACAATATTACAGTTTTTATTGTATTTTTGATCAATTTAATGCAGCCTTGGTGAGCATAAGATACTTTTCAGAAACATAAAAAAATCTTACAGACCCAAATCTTTTGAACGGTAGTGTACGTTACTGTTTGTATTTCTGAGGAATGTTTCACAAGTCCAGCGGTAAAGCTGGCGCTAAATTTATATCTGCATTAGTATTTCCTCTTTGTACTGTGCAGTCCGTCCTTTGAACTCTTTACCAGTCATTCCATGTGACAGGAAATTGAGCTGCCTGTATGCTTACATCGGCAGAACTCATAAAACAACAGTACGTTTAATCTGTGGGCCTTACATAAACATCTCTCCTGGATGTTCAGTGTCACATTGGAGACCCAAATCTACATTACAGATAATTTGTGGTGTTGCGTTCCCAACATTTAAGCATATTCTTTGAGGATGTTATGTCATTGGGTCATGTCAGACACAGAAGGCTGAATTTCACAGGAAAGAGCAGCTACTTGTTTACAGTCTTCTCTTTGGTGGTGGGTAACACTCATACAGCAATGCCCCCTCCGTCACCACCTTGAGAAAACCAACACCATCTAAGCATTCACACTCTGTGTGATTCAAGTGTCAAGTCTTCTCTATCAGTGTGACAGACTTTGAACATTGTTGATTGTTGTGTTGTCATGCCTGACAGTCTTTACAATGGCCTTGGGGCTCTGCCAAATGGCTGACTTCCAGTCTTCCTACATGCTGTACCTGTCTGGCATTTCAAATGGCTGTTTATCTTCAAATATGTGAGAAATGGTTTGAAGAAAAAGGAACAATTCTAATGAGAGAAAATGCCTCGGTGTATAGAAGAGAAGGGAAGTGCTTTCCTCACGGCAATGTTCCTGTGTTGTTTCAAAATAAGTGTTTACCTACAGTCTGAAATTACTCTTATCTTTTATCTTTTAGTTTTTTTTTTTTTTTGAGTTTGACAGGGTAGATCTGTTTTGTTTGATTATGAAATATAGAGGTGTAAGAGGAAGTAGGACCAGATGAGAGCTTAATTTGAGAAGTGACTCATTAAAAAATCCCCAGAGGAGGTAACCTGAGCAGTTTTTATCAGAGGATTTCTTGGGGATTTTTTATTGTGGTATCCAGTTGTGTACTGTACATAAAAGCTCTGCAAAAGCATATCACTCGTAGATTTCTTTCAGTACAGGACAGACTTTCATCTCCTCACACAATAACGGTAAATTAAGTATTACTCTCTTTGCTTGTTTTTTCTTTCTTTCTTTTTTTGTACGATTAGGGATCATCTGCAAGTGATTAACTTTCTTTTTTTAAACAACTATCACTTATTTTGTGTTTTCTCTATGTATTTTAAACATTTGATAGAAAATGACTATAATAATGTATATTTTTTAATTTTGGAGATTTATGAGTAAATTAACATGTGATTAGGATTTAGGAGGCCACGTCAGGAAATGTTCTGTTGGGAATAGTGAGAGTACATTTGTTTCTAAAAGATTAGTCTGCCTGATGTGAACAGATTAGATCTTTTGTCTTCAGTATGCACCTCTGTCTGGGAGTAGTGAAGCTGTGGGAGTTGTTGGGTTTACAAACAGAAGCAAATCGGTGTAGTGACAATAACGTGTTGTAGACAAACTCTCAAATAAGAACAATTCAAGGAACCACATTCATTTTCACCACAAAACAGTTTTACACTCAGACATTGTAGTGTTTTAAAATCTATTTCAGTTGAACAATCATGGTTTTGTTTTCCTGACAATGGCATTATGGATGTTTAAATAGACATTTTATACTCTTCACAGACCCTTAGAGTCCCTAAATTGCTGAGAATTTAGCTCGTCTTGTCTGGCTGATAAAGGCAACCATGGAGATTTTGGGCTTGTTAAAGGCGTCATAAAGATGATTGGTTTTGGCTTCATAGATGAGCTTTTTAACAAAGTTACTTGTACTTACTTTTACTGCTTCACCTTCTGTAGATTTGTGTTTCCTTCCGGTGTTACGAATTCTTTCCTTATTTTTGTTTTTCTTATTTTGACAAACTAAAATGCTTTTTTTTTTTTTTTTTACAGGCAAGAGCAAAGAGACACATCTCAGAGGTGGCAGCCCTCACCTGGATCCAAAGCCGCCATGTTGGTAAAGGTCAGCAGCATTGGCAGAAGCCAGACAAGAGGAACCAGTGGAGCTGCTTCCCTTCGTCTCCCACAGAGCAAAGCCAGTGACCATAATGCCTGCACACTCAATCCTGGCAGCATCAAATCTGTTTCAGGCTACATGCTGTCCCCGCAGGCTTACAAAACCACACCAGGAGGAAAAATAGCAGCGGACTCAAGGCAGGCCCACCACTTGAGGAAGGCGAGCAATGGCAGCTTCTGCCTTGTGACCTCTGGGGACTCTACAACGTCTCTACGACAACAGTCCAACTCACCAAGGCCAGTTTCTCCTCAATATGGAGCAACTCCACGTCTCTATGACGATCCATCATCCGATGGCCCAATTTACGACGAGCCTCCAGTAGATATGGAGGTTGAAGGTGCTCACCTACACAATGGCCCATCCAGACACAATCACAGCCTCCAGAAGATGAAACTCCTCCAGCACCCAGGTCAGTCTCACACCGGATCCAGACACAAGAGAAACCCTTCAGACTATAGTCCAGCAGGCTTGGAGTGTATCAAGCACATGGTGAATGTTGATCCCAAACAAGGACTCCTTTCCACCTCACCGGTCCCGTCTCCCAGCCCTTCTCCGACCTCAGCATCCGAGTCTCTGCTTCTCCCAACAAGGGGACTTCAGAAGGAGCCCGCCAGCCTGGAGAAGAAGCAGTCACTGAGGATCCTAGAAGCGAGTGTGCTCAGAGCTATGGAAGTGCACCACAGCCGGCAGGGCAGTCAAGGATCTCAGGACTATTCCACACCACCACCTCCTGCCGTTAGCTACCAGGACTCAGGTTACTCAACCGGCCCGTCACCTAGCCTTCGGAGAAAAAGCAGGAGGAGGATAGGTGCTGGAGCCCAGGGCCGACCCGGTTCAGTGGGCAGCACTGGGGAACTTACAGCCCTGAACGAGCGCTTGATGGAAGAGATGAGGGAGGTGGTCAGTCGCTCAAACACCATGCGGGAGACCAAAGTAAGTTTGGATTCTGAGATGTCTGAAAGCTCTTCCTCGCAGCGCACACACAGCGTGGGACGGTGCTCCTCTAGGGAGGACGTTGCATCTTGCAGCAGGTCAATAAGCAGGACAAGTAACCATCCCAGTATGGCCTTCACACCTCTGGAGATTCCAGGACGGCAGAAGCGGACTTATGAAAAGGTGGACACGCTAGAGAAGAGTGTGACTTTGTCCTTACCAGAGACTGCTGGACCCCCCTCACAGGTATATCATAGAAATTTTCAGTTTCAATAAAGTTCAATTTGTTTACATTATTTTGGTATCATGAACTAACACTACGTTTCCAGCATTTACTAACATTCGTTAAAGGGATAGTTCATCCAAAAAAGAACATTCTGTCATTTACTTGAAATTACTTGATGAAATTTTCATTTTTGGGTGAACTATCCCTTTAACGTTAATTAATTTTTCAAGAATAATTTAACATGTTGCTCATGTATTATGAACAAGCTTGAATTAACAATGAATAATAGTATATAGTTTAAATACATTAACTAATGTAAACAAAAAAAATCTTATTGTAAAATCATGTTACTGGCAGTCTTCTGGTAAACTATCACTTACTTATAATGAGCTTAACATTTACATGTCCTCCATGGGAGTAGTTTTCCCATGTTATTTTATAGAGATTTGCAGTCTCGTAGAAAATATGTGTATGAACTTCTGGCACAGTGTATTTTCCACAGATCTTGAGTTTCAGCATCTTTAAAAACCAGACGTCGTATTTGTTTAATCTCTATGTGGGACTGTTGTCAGAGTGTTTTGTTTTGGTTGAAGTTTTTCATGCCTGTCTGATTTTTTACTATAGTCTTTATGAGAAACAGATTATTGTGTACACCTTACACCAGCCATTATAACATAATAGTGATGTAAAATATCAGTCTTGTAGTTATTTCAGTCTAAAACATAAATTGCAATGAGGCAACAGGCAGTATAACAACATATTTCTCTTGGGTATTCAACATTGCAGTCAGGCAAGTTAGAGGCAATTCCTCGGCTGCACACGATTCTAGTTAAGGGCAATGATTTCACTCAAAGGAACGGTTACTGCCGCTCTGACCCGTAGCAAAGCTGTAATCTGTCCTCCCTCAGTGATGAATTCTATCTGCATTGTTCAACAGCCAGGCGCCCAGAGGACCGTACATCTCAAATGCCTTCAAGAACTTACTACTTGGGTTTCGATACAGTCAACTCTGGAAACATGAAAGGGATTATTTTAGGGCTTTGAGACTTACAGGTGCTGATCGTTGCAAACGTTTTCATTACCTATTTAAAAAGAGGCGATAATATCTACTCTCTTTGCGCCCACCTCTTCCCCCCCACGGTCCTCTGATACGAGTCCAGCAGTGAACTGTCTGGGTAATGGGTGAAATGCCAGAACGTAGCGGAGCTGCAAAACACGATGCCTATTGAGCAGGAAGGATGGCTACTGTGGCCCATATGGTAGCATCGCTGACACAGACGGGACAGTTGGGTCCTGGACAGGCGTGGTCACTGTACCGACCAATTGTGTGTCTACAGTGCAGCTGATAGGGGTTTGATACCTGCTGGGGATTGTTCCATAAGCTGATGACATCATAGGTCACCTCATTCCCTGGTGTATGTCATTTCACCACACTGGCAATTTCAGTGTGCCACTTCCCAAAACCTTTGGCAGATGAGAGCGAATAAACGTAAAAAAAATAAAATAAATAAAAAAATCAGAAAATATGTTATGATTCTGTTTCTTGTGTCATGGGGAACCATAGAGAATCCTTCCATAACAGTGGTGTTATTGTTAACTAAAACTATTTAAAAAAAATTTTGTTAATTGAAATAAAGCTGAAATAAAATAAATTATAAATAAATAGATTAAAAAAAAACTTTCTTAAAAACAAAAACTTATTTGAAATAAGTGCAAGTTGACATACTAAAATCATTGAATGTGAAATAAAAAAATCGAATACATTTTTCTATATGAAAATTAAAATGAAACTTGAANTGATTTATAAGCTATTTTTTATAGGCCGGTCATTTTTGACCGGGAACACCATAAGTGTGACAAGGTAACAAAACCCCCACAAAAAAAGTACGAAAATTCCCCCAAAAAAATTGAGATTTAGTGATACACTTTGGGAACAAAGTCACTAAGTTTCAGTCCAAAGCGATAACATTAACTAGTATTTTCGGGAAAAAGAAAAATCTTCTCCGGGTCAAATTGACCCGAACACCACATGAGGGCTAGGGATCAAAATGAGGCCATTGCTGGATTTGCACTATTTTTTAGAGACATGGAAGGAGAAACAACTTACTTTTTATGTCAGCTATTGGTCATACTTCATCTATAGTGGATTGTAATTCTTTTTATGTAGTGTTTGATGGAGTTTGTTGTGATTTTTGTGTTAATTTACAAATTTAGGCAGAGCTTAACAGAGGGACAGAGAGCCAAGTTTAGTAAACAGCAGTCGGAACAAACTGAAGCTGTGGAGAAATAGATTTTAAATTTTTTTATTTTTATGAGTACTGTTGTTCTTACCGTGTTTCTCCTCTGTAGGCGGGAACTCTGGAGCCAAAGGTTCAGTTGGACAGCCGAAAGAAAGGTATGGTAGAAGGCCGAACGGGCTCACTCGGCCCTCATCGCCACGTAGCCAGCGAAACCAATTTGCAGGGAGGTGATGGTGGGGCTTACCAGCTATCCTATGCCACCCTCCGTCAGCCACCACCCCCAGACGCCAACATGGCCGACTGGGCTAGCAAGCACCTGAACATGCACACCCAGGGCCTGTTCCGCCGTCGAGTCTCCATCGCCAACATGCTGTCCTGGAACCGCGGCTCCATCAAGAAACCCATGCTGATGACCAATGACCGCACTGTGCGCAAAGAAGCCTGTGAGATGTTTAAGCTTGTCCAGGCATACATGGGTGACCGACCTTCACGGCTGGACCGGCGACATGCGGCTCTTCTCATTGTCACTAAGTGCTGGGGCATGCAGGGACTGAGGGATGAGCTCTATGTCCAGCTCGTGAGGCAGACCACAGGCAACACCAGTCCACGCAGTCTGGCAGCAGGCTGGGAGCTCATGGCTGTGTGCCTTGCCTTCTTCGCTCCTTCACCCAAGTTCTGCTGCTACCTGGAGGGCTACATTCAGAGGCACATGGAGCCAACCAATGACAAGAAAAGTGAGTTTGTCGGTTAATTAAAAATCAAGTAAAAAAATATAATATAAAATAATCTTGCTAGTTGACCCGTACTCTAGGCCTACAGGCAGTGTGTCTCGCCAAATCATCAAGAAGTTGTTCACACAGGACACATTCTTGTGTTCTAACTGAATGGAATGGAAGGCCTAAAGACACATTTTTAAGACTTGTTGTGGCATCTTAAAAATGCGAAGAACACATCCTGTGTGAAAAGCCTTGCAAGTCAAAGTCAAAGTTTTGGGATAGTACTTTTTTTTTCTTTTTTTTTAAGGAATTAATATTTTTATTCAGCAAGAATGCATAAATTTACAAAAAGAGACAGTAAAGGCTTTTATAATATTACAAAAGAGTTCTATTTCAAATGCTATTCTTTTGAACTTTCTATTCATCAAAGAATCCTGAAAAAATGTATCACTGTTTCCACACAAATATTAAGCGGCACAACTGTTTTCAACATTGATAATAAAATGATAATGTTACCAACTCAGCATATTAGAATGATTTCTGAAGGATCTGAAGACTGGAGTAATGGCTGCTGAAAATTCAGCTTTTCCATCACAGGAATAAATTACGATTTTAAATATATTAAAATTGAAAACAGTTATTTTAAATTTCAATAATATTTCACAGTATTAGTTTTACTGTATATTTGATCAAATAAAGGACTTTTCTTAAACATTAAAAAAATCTTGCCTTTTAATATGCAATTAATTGTGATTGAATTAATTAAACTAATTTTATTCTTTTATATATATTACATAATAAATAATACAATATTTTATTTATGGATTGTTTAAATTTTTTGTTTCATTTTATTTTGCTCTTTGTCTCCTTTGCAGTAACTCGGTACATACTGGACCAGCAGGATATTAAGAAGAAGAACTCAAAGTCAAGGAAGAAGAGAAAACAGAGCTCAGAGGAGGAAGCAGAAGGTAGTTTTTCTTTAACCCCTTAGCATTCCTAAGGTCTCTTTTGAATGGTATTTGTACCACGGATGGTACAGTGGAACGCTAACATGGCTGTTTCCTTATCTGAGACACATTTTGGAACAAAAAAAAAGAAAAGAATAAATTGACCAAAGTCACTTTGTTCAGAGGAAAGTTTGTTGAAATAGACATTTGAGAGATTTTCAAGAAACTTGGAATATGTAATGGATCAATTAGAGATATACTGCACCATTATGAAATACACACTGAAGAAGAATTAAATGTTGGTATGCAGCTCTCTAGTTATATATTGAGTGCTCTTCATTTGTGGGTGCATTAGCAGCGTCGATTATTTGACATGTCAATAAAACTATTTTAATTATTCCTTTCGGGCAGTACGCATCACGTGTGCTAATCAGTAAATGACAGTGCCTCCGTATGGTGACACTTTGACCTTGTTACTGTTCCCACAATGATTGTCCCTGATGATCTCATCAGATATCTGCCTACACATAGCCGTGGCATGGACCACAGTGAGGATCCCTCACACTGATTTTCACTGCTTGTAGGCATGGCATAATAGTGACTCACAGCCACTGCTGCAGACCTACTCATGAGCCGTTTCTAGTCACAGGATCATTAGACTAGCACCAGCAACCACTGGCCACTTGAAGAAACAGGATATGGCTCATGTCTGCCATGGCATGCAATGATTTTGAATCATTCATTTGGATCTGATGGGCAGATGTCCAGATAAGTGGGTCGACTTCACAGATAGTGCTGCAGCTGGGTGTGAGTCATTATGGGGGGATTCTTAAGGCTAGATCTGGTCTTTATGTAGGGCTGGCTCAGCTGAGGAGTTTATTGGGATGTTAAGCTGGAAACCCTGATGACGGGGCTGCTGTAAAACAGGAATTTACTCATCTCTCTGACATAGGGAGTCACCACAAAGATCTGTGTGGTCTCATTTGTGGCCTCTGAAAAGATTGTTGTTTCCTCTGGCTTTCCTTCACTTTATTGTTGCCTTTCATTTCAAATGAGGGCAAGCTGTTGCTTCAGAGCCGGACCACCAGCACTTAGTCATGCAAAATATTCAGAGTTAAGCAGAATCTGTATGTTTACCCTGTAAATGAACTGTTTAGGTTCAGGAATCTGAGGAGAAAAAAAAGAGATCAAGGGCAAATTTATAACGCAATATCTCTCATTAAACGTAATTGCAGTTTGGTGCAGGGAAATGAACAAGAGGTTGTGTCAACACGCATGTGTGTCACCTGTTTGCCATAAATCTGAAGGGGTGTCGAGTTTGGGGCACATTCCAGAAAAGATGCTTTTTATCGCCGCACAAGTTTTTACCATCTGGCTCCTTTAGTTAAGATCCGCAAAGCCTGCAGTGACGGTATTAGAAATGCCCCCTATGGATTTAACTTTGGAGTTATGAAGATCTCCTGTGAAACCAGAAGAGACCGGCTGTGGTTTCTCTAAAATACTAAGCATAGACTGCTATAAATTCAACATTTCTGAATGTACAATAAATCATAGTGATTCTACAAGTCTGGAGTTTGTTTCAAAATCTGACATCAAGTGATATCTGCAAATATCATTTATTCTAAGTAATGGAAAATGTTCTGCGATGTCTACTTTTATAGTCCATGGCTCGTACATAACAGAAGGACAAAACAGCGCATTGATGAAACACAGCCTAGTAGAAAACCCCTCTGTCTGTTTGTTTCCTCTTCTCCAGTTCACATGTTGATCTGATGAGTCATTGCTAACAGAATGTGCAGGCTGGATTTCCTCCTCCACACTTTTGATGGAACCAAATAATTTTTCATTCATTGTTAAAATAGTGACTCATTTTGAAGCTTCACTCTTCACGTGCCGCTGTGATCTCATGATCACTGATGCTGTAGCAACAGCAGCATTATGGAACTCGTATTCCAGACAAAGAAAAGTGACTCAGTTATCAAAGTGTTTGCCTTGTAAAACAGGTTTTGATGCATTAGATGTAAATCTGTCTGTGCAGGTCCCATGTCTAAGAATAGTAGGAATAACTCATGTCTTTTCATCTGTAGCTCTCCCCATCAGCACATATGCCAAGTACTGCTACCGGAAGCTCCAGAAAGTGGCGATCACTGGAGGGAAAAAGGTAAGTTTTTAACAAATACACTGAAGAAGAATCAGATGTTTAAGAAAGAAGACAATAAGTAGCAATTCCTCTATTTCCCTTAAAGGGTCTCCGTAAGCCAAGCTTGGAGGAGGTGGACCACAGTCGACGTGCCATCCTGACCCCCTCACTATTCGGCAGCTCTCTAGAGGAAGTGATGGAGCGGCAGAGTGAACTCTTTCCAGACAGGAAGTTGCCATGGGTGCAAGTGCAGCTGTCGCAGTATGTGCTGGCTCTGGGTGGAGCTCAGACTGAGGGGATATTCAGGTAAGACCTGCTCAACTTACTGCTAATTAGGCAGAATTGAAGAGCAGACTATATTCTACTATATGAGTGTTGACAAGCAAATAATTAGAAGTTGCAATGCTACTAGCTCAACTACATTTTTCAGTAATGTGACATTAGCACAGCTTAAAAAAAGAACCTTAATGAAATTTAGTGCAAATTTATCTGTTTAAGTTAAGTACTCTCACACTGATTGCATGTTTTTGCTCTGACTGCAAAACTAAATCATATTATCACATAATTTATTTAAAAGGGCTTTGTGCCCTTAAAAACCTCCTATGTAACTTGTAGTGTAGTTAACTACACAGTTAAACTATTCAGACTCTATCTATCTATCTATCTATCTATCTATCTATCTATCTATCTATCTATCTATCTATCTATCTATCTATCTATCTATCTATCTATCTATCTATCACTTTTTATACCCTTTAACAAATTGGATAAAGGGGGACCATACCCCTTCAGTATATATATGCAATAGACACAATTTAGATTCCAAAGGAATATTTAATCCAGTCATTTCACAAATAACCTCAAGAAGCTTCTTACAGAACACCTGCAACTTTCTACATTCCCACATAGAGTGAAACAGTGTGCCAATTTCCTCTCTACAATTTATGCAATTATCCAGGTTGTTAGGATTAATCCTATGCAATTTAACTGGGGTAATGTATGTCCTTGGCATCCATTTGTATTGTAGTATTCTACACCTAGTATTATTGACAGATTGAGTTTGAGCCAAAAGGCAAGGGCGATCAAATTCTCCTTTTAAACATTTCAAATCATGAGTAGCTTGTTGCTTGGCAAACTGCAGTTTCAAAATTGCTTCCCCAATACTGTCATATATTTATCTCTTGTGTGTGATTTATGGATGCAAAAGGCTAACTGTTTATAAATATGCTCTGCAAACATTGGGGTACATACAGTTTTGCCCAACTCAGTCATAGTTCATGGATAATTATGGTGTGCTGTCTCCCTCTGGTGGTTCTCAAGTGTAACATTACAATTTCCTCCTACAGGGTCCCTGGTGACATTGATGAAGTTAATGCACTGAAGCTACAGGTGGACCAGTGGAGGATTCCTGAAAACTTATCAGACCCTAATGTTCCTGGTGAGTAACTATTCTCATGCATTTCTAACAACATTTTCTGGCGTTCCAGTAAAATACCAAATGTTTAAACCTCTTACACCAATGTTTTCCTCAGCCTCTCTGATGAAGCTCTGGTACCGTGAGCTGGAAGAGCCTCTCATCCCTATGAGTTTCTACAAGCAGTGTGTCAGTAACTATGATGATCCTGTGGCAGCCATCAGTGTGGTGCATTTGCTGCCTGAGCTCAACCGACTGGTGCTGTGCTACTTCATCCACTTCCTACAGGTAGCCACAACACTCAGACACAGACAATGGGCAGCAGTGCTTTTAAATGCACAAAAATGTCTTATTTCACTTATTTATGTCCCATATCTTCCTCAGGTTTTTGCTCAGCCTGCGAATGTTGCAGTCACTAAAATGGACGTGAACAACCTTGCTATGGTAATGGCTCCTAATTGCCTTCGGTGCCAATCGGACGACCCCCGTGTCATATTCGAGAACACCCGCAAGGAGATGTCTTTCTTGCGAATGCTCATTGTACATCTGGACACAAGCTTCATAGAGGGCATTGTTTAAAGTTCTCGTTTTGTCTCATTGGCAGTATATGAATCAGTGATACACAACCATCCTTCTCACAAATATGACATTGTGGACAAAAACTAAGCAAAATCTAAGAGAAAAGTACACTTTTAAGGATTTAGAACATTTGTTTTTATTTTGACCATAAAACTCTCAACAACTTCACTGTTACTTTCGTTAATTAGGTGTGTTCTGACCACCTCAGTGATATAAAGACTGGTAAAGTTGAAATTCATTGATGGCAGAAATTTCATGCCTTCTTCCAAGTTCTTTGCATGTTCAAGAAATGCATGAAAAAAATGCAAATCTTCAATTGCGATGATTACAAACTATTAGTGGTTTACATACGTTAATGTGCATTGCAAGGGTCAAAGTTAAAAGTAACTTGCATGGATGCATTGGTTTGTGAGCACTCACTCACTGTCTGCTTGTTTTGTATAGTAAGTCATGGTGACCGGCTGTAAGAAAGCAGTTTATTTAGTTTGTTCTCTGACAGTATATTTGTGTATCTGTGGATTTCAAAGAAAAGGTCATCTGTATGAACATTGTATTTGTTCTTAGTTTGATCTAAAAGTAACTAAAGAAAAAAGAAAAATAGGTTTTGTTAGATCGAGTGTGACTTTTTCATACTCTATCCAATAATATACAGTATTTTAAGATGTGAAAGTTTTCTATTTTATTTTATGATTTTTTTTTTAAACTGTTACTCCCTGATAATCAGGAATATAATTTATGTGGAATTGTCCTGAAAATGAAGTGTCATGAAATGGTACATTTTCAGCTCTCATTGGAAGTCCACAGCATCATACATAACCATTTGAAAATACTACTTCTGAGAAAGTTTGTAAATGAATTAAATATATTAAGTGATAATGAAAATATATGCCATTGTATGATGCCTGTGAAATAGCCTTTGAAGAATTAAAATGTAAAATCTTGGAAAAGAGTAGATCAAATCCATGGTTTATCTAAAAAGACACAGGTACCCTTTGTGTATTCATGTTCCTTGTGAGTCTTTGTATGTAAATAAAGCTTGTAAATAGTGCTGCTTATTTTACTGACGTTACTTATAAATGGAATTGAGTGGTGTGAGTTGTTGGAAAATAGAAAATCTAAACACTTTTGTATTTAGTATTCTGTGCTATAGACTGTATGATCAAAATATTCTATACAACTTTTGGATTGTGTGTGTATTTTGTGTGAAATGGCTGTTGAGGAATAAGTATAATAAAGTTTCACAAAGATGTTATTTGTTTATTTATTTCATATTTTAGGGGTAAAAATGTTTTAGAATTACTCTTAAATAATTAATTTATATAATATAATTAAGAAATAATTAAATTAAGCTCAATACGTTAAACCTATATAATGTTACATTATATAAATACGCTATTGCTCTAAAGTTTGCAGTCAGGATTTTTTTAAATGAGTCTCTTACTATCACCAAAGCTGCATTTATTTATTCATATTTTAATGAATTTTATATTTTATGTACTTTTTTCCTGTGATGGCAAAGCTGAATTTTCAGCAGCCATTAATCCAGTCTCCAGTGTCACATGATCCTTCAGAAATTATTCTAATATGAAAAACAGTTGTGCTGCATAATATTTTTGTGGGAACCTGATATTCTTTTCCAAGATTCTCTGAATGAATAGAAATAATAAATAAAAACAGCATTTATTTGAAATAGTAATATTTTGTAAGTAACATTATAAATGTCTTTGCTGTTACTTTTGACCAATTTAATGTATTAATTGCTTTTTTTTTTTTTAATGACCGCCGACTTTTGAACGGTAGTGTATAAAAATGTCCTTGTCAATCACAATAATGTTCTCAGACGCGAAGTCTCTTGACGCATGCGCAGTTCTTGTATTGTTCATACCGGTAGTCTGTGAAACACATTGGAAAATAGTAAGTGCGTCTCGCGCCCAACGTGGTTACAATAAAAGACGCTTTAATAGATGCACGACGCGCCTTTATAGTTAAAGAGACGGATATCACTACAGGTAACTGATATTTATAGCATTATATAATACTGTTTTCGCAGTGGCAAGACTTTGCTCGAGTACGGAATGTTTAAAGATGCTGTTTTAGAAAACTGAACCTGTAATTGCAGATTTTAGGTAATGAAATTAAATAAATGTCGTAACGTACATTGATAGATGCATGTTGTAATTTACAGCTTGTATTTGTGGGAGTGGCGATGTACTCGCCCATTACTATCCATGTCATTATTCTCTTGGAGGGTGTGGATCAGTCAGGAAGTTAATGTCTGCTTGTGTTTTCACTAAGATGAAAATGGTACTGTACTATTTCAAATGGTCTTAAATGATATCCTCTGTCCGCTTTTGGCTATAGACAGGCAGAAATCTATGATCTGGGAATAATAAGCAGCCATGTAGTGTAGTATAGGAATATATGGCATCTCTATTGTTTCCATTGTCATTGTCAGGCACTTAGGGGCCCCTGATAAAATCACAGTTAATCACTCACTTATATGACTAATCAGACAAGAGTAAATAAATTAGTATGTTTATTGTGTTTTGTAATATATGTTATGATTTATTTGGTAACATTCATAATTTAAATTGCAACATGTTTTGATAGATCTATGTAATATCCTGTTCCTAACGTTTTATTAAGATAAACGGAATGTTGAATCTAAACTTAAACATAAAAGTTACATATAGAAATAAGAGGCTTAGTTAAGTAGGCTATTGATAATTGAGTTAAGTCTGTTGTTCGCAGTGTGTTTAGTGGCATGATGCCATGACCTGGATTCTGTGCACCTACACAGTTTCTAAGTCAAATACTGTAGATCAGTGATGATCCGTGTTCCAGGGAGTACTGGGAAAGATTTCACTATTGCTTTGATAGACCTATAAAAAGAAATGATTGAATATCATGGCTTTCAAAACATTTTTTAAAATTAATTGCTTAAGTTTTTAAACCTAATCATTTAAATAGTTATTAATTTAATTATTAGTTCTTATTCGTTTAAACGATTTTAATAATATTAATGGTAATGCATATTTGTAGCATGAAAAATAAAAATCTTGGTAACACTTCACAATAATGTTTCTTTCGTTAACATTACTTAAATAGATTAGTTAAAATGAAGTAACAATGATAAATACGTTTATTAAGCATTTATTAATCTTTGTTAAAGTTAATTTCAGCATTTACTAATACAATATTAAAATCAAAAATACTTTCTGTTAATATAATGGACCTGACATGAACTAATAATGAACACTTTATTTTAGGGTGACGTAGTTACGTTGTACTTATTCAAATAAGTACTGAGAAATAATAATTAATATAGGATTTGGTTTAGGGTTGGTTACTTGTAGTTGTGCATAATTTACTGTTATTACTAGAGTAAGTACATGTAGTAACGTGTAACTGCGTCACCTCAAAATAAAGTTACCTGAACAGTTGTATTTTTCTTAATTAACATTAAAAAAAAAATTATACTGTAACAAAATATTGCTCATTTTTAGTTAATGTTAGTTAATGCATTAACTAATGTTAACTTATGGGACCTTATTGTAAATGTTGACTGTTCAGGCCCACAGAAAGATTTATATTACAAGTCAAATACTTATTACTAAATTTGTTACAAAACCCAGTAATCAGTGACCCTGATATGTGATTCTAGCAAGCTGTGACAATACATTACAATAATTGTTTTCCTGCCAAAACTATTGCTTTGATACAATTCAGAGTGCCAGCTACTGTTATAAGTATTTGTTACTTATATTTATTGGAAAAGGTATTATTTAATCTCTTTTACTAATTTGTTTAGGCTTAATTTCTCACATGTTAGCTCTTAAATAGTCTTCTAAAAACAGTATGGAGTAGGGCTGGACATTGACACAAACTTCATGATTCGATTTTGATTCAATTAGATTCAATATCAATTAATTGGGGACTATTAGGTACAATACATGGAAAACTTCCTCAAGGAAAAAATATCTCTCAGCTAATGCTATAAACTGTACATCCCAGTTGGTACATCACTATAATATCAAAGGTTAAAGGTTTTTATAATAATGTTATAATAATAAATTTTTAATGACTTAATTAGGTTTTATTGATGTCTTTCAGTGGTTGAAACACTGATTGAGTGATTACATGTAACGATATAGATTTTGGTAGGTTGTACTGTAGGCCTATCTTTCAACATAACTTGTTCATTCATGTTTATTTTGTGCTGTTTATTTGCCTTATTTGCCCTTCGTGCTGCAGCTTCGCTTGAACTGAGGAGCTACTGCAATCTATCAGGGCACATTAAAGAGCAGCATGAACTGTATTGTTTGAATTTCATAATAAAAGTGACAGAATTTGAAAGCTGAGACTTTTTTCATATCAGAAGTAACAAAGCTTATATCGATTGATTGGATTGGAGGTACGCTAAAACACTTTATTAATCAACTGAAAACAGCATAGACTCAGACTGAAAGATCGATTTTATAAATAAATGGGATTTAAGAATCAATATCCATTCTTCAAAATGAGAATCGATTAAATTGAGAAATCGATATTAACCCAGCCCCTGTATTGAGAATGATCTATGTAATGTAATCATCACTGGGCAGTTACTGAAAATGTGACACTTTCATATTAGGTATTTGCTGACAATATGAGCAAAACACCTCCTAACAGGCGAGGAATTACTTTTGAGGTGGGCGCTGCTCTTGAAGCACGGGACAGTCTGAAGAACTGGCAAGTGCCATTCTTTTAAAAACACTTTTTTTTTTTTTTTAGCATTTCCATCACTTCTTTTTATAGAAAGCTGTCTGTATGTGATTTCGCTCCCAGGTATGCTGCCAACATCGAGAAGATTGATTATGAGGATGAGAAAGTCTTAATCCACTATCGCCAGTGGAGCCATCGCTATGATGAGTGGTTTGACTGGGCCAGTCCGTATCTGAGGCCCATGGAGAGGGTTCAGCTGAGGAGAGAGGGACGGCAGGAAGATGGCTTTATCCCTGTGAGTCACAGACTGTGCTCCTTAAAAATCCAAGTATATGAAAGCTAATCTAGGATCAGCCTAATGTATAAATCTGTTCAGTGAGATGTAAAAGTGACGCTGCATCAGTCCTCTTGCTATTTCAACTGATTATTACTGTGTGGATCACAAAAGCAAATCTTACTGTGTATCAACTATTTTACACAAATATACTTTACAGATACTTGTCCAGCTGGTAATAACTAACTGTTCATTCACTGGATACATTGAAAGTGCAATTCATACTTACAGTGGCTTGAGTACACATCTTCTGTGATAAACATGTTTTTAATTTCTGACTTAAAATTTTTGATCATTTTTGATCTTTTGAAACAAAAATGTTGTTAAGTAGTTATCCTAGCATAATCATTTATTATATTTTCTTAGAAAATTATATCTTAGAAACTTTTTCTTAGAAACTTTCAAAACTACCATTTGAAAGCTTGGCGTCATAAGATTTTTAATGTTTTTGAAAGAAGACTCTTCTGCTCATCAAGGCTGCATTTATTTGATAAAAAATACAGTAAAAACTGTAATATTGTGAAATAATATTACAATATAACAGCTGTTTTTCATTTCTAATATACTTTAAAATTTAATTTTCAGTCACATGATCCTTCAGAAATCATTCTAAAATGCTGATTTGCTGCTCAAGAAAAATTTCTTATTATTATCAATGTTTAAAACAGTTTTGCTGGTTAATATTTTGGTGGACCATGATACCTTTTTCAGGATTCTCTGATGAATACAACATTCAAAATAAAGCATTTATTTAAATTTGAGATCTTTTGTAACATTATAAATATCTTTACTGTCACTTTTGATCAGTTTAATGCATCCTTGCTGAATAAAAGTTTTAATTTATTTTAAAGCAGCTAACATGCAGAAAAAGCAGGAAATGATATGATATATGACCTCTGCAGACCCACTTGCCTATGTGTCTAGGTCAATAATGCTCCTAAAATCAGATCATTTGACCTTAAATACTGATTTGTTGAGCCACATTTAAAATCATTGTAAAATGCAAATGAATGAATTATGTTTTCATTTATAATTTTTGGCAGGGATTTCATGTGAATGACAAAGTTCTTGCAAGTTGGTCTGATTGTCGATTTTATCCTGCCAAAGTCTTGGCTGTCAATAAAGATGGTAAGCTGTTGATGTTCAGTGCACAGCATAAATGAGTACACCCCCTCTGAAACTTCTGAAAGTCAGCAATTACTCAATTACTTAGAAGACATGTTAGAGTTCTTTAGAGATATAATGTTCCAGCAAGTCTGCTTAAACAATTACCAAAGACGCATGTCAAAATTATTCAGGAAAATAAGATTCTTATCAAGGTAATAAAATGTTGTGTAGCAAAAATGAGTACACCCTCCTAAAAGTTACTAAAAAAAATGTTTGATCAACAGCCAAAAAATTTAAAGAGAAGTAATTTCTTGACAATTAAAAGTGTTATATAGCCCACTGAATCATTCTCAGGCTTAATGCTGACAACAATGGAACCACTTGGGAGAGAACTGTCAGGAGACTTATTTCTTAGCACAAGAGAGGACAGTGGTACAAGAGCATTACCAAATCATTGTTTTAAGTGTGAAAATATAGCAAAAGTAACACTGAAATTCAAAAACAATGTACTTGTGACAAGGCCCCTGAAATAACCAGGCCTTCATTTTAAGCTTTCATTTAGTGATGATGGATTTTTTTTTTGCTAGACAAAGAGCAGGATAAATACCAAGTAAGTGTTTTAGAGCCAGCAAAAGCTATGAAGAGAGTGACTGTTTATCTCAGAGTAAGATGCAGCCTGCAGAAATGACATGCATGGTTGTTGTTCTCACTGGAACTACCTACTGTAGCCAAAGCACAATAAAGTCATTTAGCCATTTCTAAAGCCCATATTTACAAAATATATTCTAGGAATCAATACTCTGGTCTCATGAGACCAAATCAATCATTTTGAATCTAACAGCATCCAAAAATGTTATGGTGTTGCTAGAGGAGGAGTACAGTGAGAAGTGCCTGGTTCCCACAGTAAAGTTCAGTGGTAGTAAAGCTCTTATATAGGGATGTATGAGTGATGAAGGTGTGAGGGAGTTGTGCTTTATCAATGCTGTCATGAATTCCCACACCACTGTGTAATTTAATACACAAACTTGAAACAGAAGATGTTACTCTTTCCTCATTCCCTGCATTGTTGGGCATTTTTTCAACATGACAATGAATATGCATGACAACGATATGCATTCTCCCAAGGTGAAAAACCTTCTGTGGACATGTATTGCACTCAATCTTAACACTCTTGAGCGCCTGTGGGGGATTCTGTAGAGACGAGTTGAGCAACACTCCCCATTAAAGATCAGGGCATTTAAGGAGCTCATCATCCAGGAGTTAAACAGGACAGATGTGACAATTTGTCATGAACTTGTACACTCCATGCCAAGAAGGGTCAGAGCAGTATATCCAAAATTATGGAGGGCATACTAAGTACTAGAATATTATACATTTGTTGAATTAAATCTAGGGTGTACTCATTTCTGCAATCCTTAATTTAAACAAAATTGTCTAATTTACTTATTTTATGGCTATTAATGACATATATTTATCAGTTTTTATTATGTTTAATACATTTTAGTTTTGCCATCTTTCCATGAATTGTATTAGTGATCATAAAGAAAATACATATTTTGTATTTGTTCAGAGGGGGTGCACTCATTTATACTGTGCACTGTATTTATTGCATGAAACAAATGTTACATGAACAGATTCTTCTTCCAATTGAAATGTTATGTTTCATATGTGATTCAAATGTACAAAATTATCCTGCAGCATCCTACACTGTTAAGTTCTATGATGGTGTCATCCAAACAGTCAAAGGAATCCACGTGAAGCCCTTCACCAAAGAGGTTCATTTTGTATTTGTATCCTATTCATTTCTATTTCAGTACCTCTTCTGGCCTTCTCTTCTTTTACTCATTCTCTCATTCTCTCCAATTAGAGTAGAAAGAAACTAGCTGACAAAAATGGAGAGAAGTCTATGGTAAAAAAGACAGTAAAGGACAAGAAAATGGAGGAGAATGAAATCAGCGATGATAAACAAGCTGTAGGACAGACCGACCGTGTTCCTGAGGAAGAGGAGGATGAGAACCTGGTCTTGGATGGAGAGGAAGGTGAACAGAAGAAAAGCAATGGGAATGGGAAATGCCTTGATGTGGAAAATATAAGCATAAAGGAGGAAAATGCAGAGGGAGAGAGAGTCTTGGAGCAAATAGGGCAACACAACTACAGTAAGTTATTTCTGAAGAGGGGCTCGGGACCTGAGGAGAGAGAAGAGAAGACCAGGGTAAAAATGGAGGACTCCGTGGTGTTTGATTTGGGCGTGAACTTTAATGAGGGGATGGTAAAGAGAAATGAGACAGAGGAAGCAGAAGTCCTGGAACAAAAAGAGGAGGAAATCAAAGGACAAGGTCTTCCTCATGACAGAAAGTCACGGAGGCAGCGAATAAGAAGTACGTACAAAGTTAAACTATTCAAAGTTATTGGCTTGAATGTATGCAAGTGATTTGTATGTTGTTTTCAATGAAAAGTATAAACACTGTGTTTCTGTAGCAGTATTAAAACATTGTTCTGTTTGTTTGAGAACAGAACAAGGCTAAAACAATGGTGTGAGTTTGGGGTGGGGCTATCTATTTGACTGACCAATAGCAAGGGGAACATTTGGGAAACGTGTTTGAAACCATCATTATTTGCATAAGCGCGCATAGTAGAGGGGGCTCTATCTTAAGTGATGGTAGATACTATGGGAGGATTCCTGGGAGGCAAACAGGTCTACCTGTGCATCCCTGAATCGTCTCCAGATCAGCTGGACCACCTGGGGATGGAGTATCCATTCTCCAAGTAGCATGAGCTGTCATGAGAGCACGTTGGCTGCCCTGAAACAACGACCGAAACCAGTGCAGGGCGAGAAGCACTGCAAACTCTAGGCCAGAGGTCTTCAATCTTGTTCCTGGGGACCCACTGTCCTGCAAAGTTTATTTCCAACCTGCTTCACCACACCTAGCCTGTGATTTTCAAGTGATCCCGAAGAGCTTGATTAGCTGTTCAGGTGTGTTTGATTAGGGTTGGAGCTAAACTCTGCAGGACAGTGGGTCCCCAGGAGCAGGGTTAAAGACCCAAGCTCTAGGCAGTTGATATGCCACTGCTGTCGAGGTCCCGTCCAGGAGCCTGAGTCTGCGTGCCCTTTGCATACAGTTTCCCAGCCCATTCTGGAGGCATCTGTTGTGACAACAGCGTGCCTGGACACTTGTTCCTAGGGCACTCTGGCCCATAGAAAGGCAAGGTTTGACCAAAGGCTGAAAGTTTGGCAACAGATCAGTGTAATGGTCACACGGAGTGTGCCGTGTGCTATGCCCATCTCAGGACTTGGCTGTGAAAGGTCTCATATGCATTAAAAGGTCTCATAATCATCAATGCAAGTGGCATTACCTTGGATGCCATATGCCCCAGGAGCCTCTGAAAATATTTCAGTGGAACTAGTGTTTCCCCCCTGGACATATTCAGGCATTTCATCACCGACTCTTGACCGAGTCTAACTCCATACTGAGAAAAGAGATACTCTGCACGGGGGAGAGTTGGCTTTTATCCCAGTTGACCTAGCGCACTAGGTCCCTGTGTTTGCACAGCAGATCTCGAGTGTTAGCTAGAATGAGCCAGTTGTTGAGATATGCAAATGCAATGCCCACTTCCCTTAGCGGGACAAGGGCAGCCTCCATGACTTTGGTAAAGATGTGGGGAGACAGGGACAGACCAAAGGGGAGCACCTTGTTCTGGTACGCCCAACCCTCAAAGGCACCGAAGCAAATTTCTGAATGAGTGGATGTAAGCCACCATCTTATATACCCTTATGTACAGAGGGGGTGGCTTGGCATGCAAATTCCACTCACCAATACTACTGGCCGTTTTTATAAAACTCAGAGGTGATTGGGGCTCCCAAGTGAGTCCCCATTTGTCAGTCATCAACATAACGTCAAACTTGACTGACAGATAGGGAACTGCACAATTAATCAAAATAAAATTTAAATCGCAATATGGTTCAGTGTAATTATCAAATTGCAAAGGCTGTGATTTACTTAAAAATATGCGTGTGTTTTTTAAACATGTGAGCATCTTATGATCCGTTGGTTTTGTCATCTCAGAGTGGCTTGATTTGCAGTAAATGCTGCTCCACACAAACTCTTCTCTGCATCTGCTCTGGGTTTGTGTTGCTTATAACCTACATTTGGGAACCAAACATGCACCAACCATTTTCTCAAACTTGTAATGAGAAGTGCTTATAAACTGGCTGTTTTCAACAAAAGAGCTTTAAAGGATTAGTTCACTTTCAAATAAAAATTTCCTGATAATTTACTCACCCTCATGTCATCTAAGATGTCCATGTCCTTCTTTCTTCAGTCGAAAAGAAATTAAGGTTTTTGATGAAAACATTCCAGGATTATTCTCCTTATAGTGGACTTCAATGGACTCCACTGTTGAAGGTCAAAATTACAGTTTCAGTGCAGCTTCAGTGCAGAAACGATTGGTCGTTGTTTGAAGCTGCAATGAAACTGTAATTTTGACCTTCAACCGTCTGGAGGGCATTGAAGTCCACTATAAGGAGAATAATCCTGGAATGTTTTCATCAAAAACCTTAATTTCTTTTCAACTGAAGAAAGAAGGACATGGACATCTTGGATGACATGGGGGTGAGTAAATTATCAGGAAGATTTTATTTGAAAGTGAACTAGTCCTTTAAGAGACTATCCTTTCCCACTGACATGAAATTGCCTGAAAGCAATTTCTTCAATGCTTGAACATGAAGAAATTAAGACAGCCTTTTCTTTAAATACTCAATTTTTAAAATTTTACAATTGCATTATAAATCACAAATGCAATTATCAGAAAAAAATCATTTATTTATTTATAAATTTATTTTAAGGTTGTTTAAAATTTAAGTTTATTTTCTCTAGGGAAGAGGAGACTATCAATGGCACGAAGGAGCTCCAAAAAAAGCAAGACTGATTCAGGTTTGACTATTTGAATACTGCATAAAAATGTGTTTACTAGTGCCATAATGGTAGAATTCCTAATCATTCCATCATCTCTTTCCTCCAGAAAAAAGTTTTCAAACTGATTCCAAGCCCATATGCGCATCCACCAATCAGAGAACTCAAGGAAAAGGACCAGACCCCTTATGTCTGACACAACCGTCCAATGACACAGAAGTACCTAAGGCTCAGTGCCAATCAGAAACCTTTAAGCCTACTGGTGAGATTCCACCCACCACATCTGTAAAACACATATTTACTCAAATAAGTACTGGTTCATTATAATCAATGTTTTTTTTTAAAAATGTAGCAGTGAGAAAACAAGCCTACCACAACCCCAACCGTTTCAGCAGAGAACCATGTGAGTAATGATTACAACTAAAGGGATAATTCACCCAAAAAATGAAAATTCTGTCATCATTTACTCACCCTCAAGTTGTTCCAAACCTGTATGAATTTCTTTCTTTTACTGAACACAAAAGAAGATATTTTAAAGAAAATGGTTAACCAAACAGCTGATGGACCCCGTTGACAAAAAACAAATACTATGGAGGTCAATGGGGTCCCATCAACTGTTTGTTTACATGTATTCTTAAAAATATCTTCTTTTGTGTTCAGCAAAAGAAAGAAATTCATACAGGTTTGGAACAACTCGAGGGTGAGTAAATGATGACAGAATTTTCATGTTTGGATGAACTATCCCTTAATAATGAGATTCACTGAATCATGAATCATCAGAATGATCTTGAATGAGTGATGATGAATGTAAAATCTACTTATCACAGTATACAGAGTAATCAGAAACCAACCGCCACCAGTGCTCTCTATCAACTTGGACCATAATCTATATAAATGCAGTGCTCCTGGCTGTACAAAGTCTTTCCGCAAAGCAAAACTCCTGCACTATCATATGAAATACTACCATGGAGATGATCGTCTGATGGAACTGGACCAGATCAGGGCAATGGACAAACAAACCGCACTTAATAATCAGGATGGCTCTAAGAAGAGGTGCATTACATCACATGAGTGTGCACAGGTGACTGTGAAGAGACGCTCTCTTGCGCCCCCTGTTGTCAGTGCACAGAATTACCAACGATGGCCTTCACTGAAGGACAAGACCAGAGAGAATCCGCTAGACAGCAACACGCATAGATACTTCAACAAGGAAAGAGAGAGGAGATTTATGGAAATGGGTATGGCTGATGGATAAAATTTATATAGTATTTCACAGAAAGCATGTGGGATTAATAGTTTTTAATTAATGACATGATTTAACTGAGCTTTGTTTTTTGCCTTCTGTAGAAAGTGTGAAAGAACGTGACAAGCTGAAAGAGAAACAGACTGGAGACTTCCTGCGTATAAAGTTGAAGGAAAAGAAAAAGATGAAAAAAAACACATCAGGTAACGAAAAGCAGAATTTATTTACAGATAATGCAATCAGTTTTTGAAGAGTTGATTTTTGAGTGATGGTAAATGTTTATTTCTGTGCACAACAACTGTAACTGCAAGTCTACAGTAAATTATAATAACAGTAGAAATATAAATTATATTATATAATCTCATAATAATACTATATTATTATGTCACATGCTATGCAAAAAATCTTGCGTTTTATAATTTAAGAAAGAAAAAAAAGTTTTGCTCTGCTATTCGTCCCCTTCCTGTCAATTTATATTTTCACTGTCAGTATTTTAAGCTGTAGTTTAACTGAAGTTTTCATTTCCATCTTAATACATAGTTTATACATAGATTTTTGCAATTGTTTATTATCTTAAGTTTTTTCCTCATAATTCAGGTCATGTTTTGTAATATGTTTCCAGATGAGGATAGCATTTCTGATTGGTCCTCTGACAGCTGTGGGTGGAGTGAAGATGAAATGGGGGCAGATCTGGATGTCATCGCCTCACCTCTCAGCTGTAGCTCCGTTGCCTCGACTACAGGAAGTCAGGAAACTGTCCGCTGTGTGTGTGAAGCGGAAGAGGAAAATGACTTCATGTTACAGGTGACCCTTATTTTGGCCTGTACAGTACCATTCAAAAGTTTGGGGTCAGTAAAGAAATTAATACTTAATATTCAACAAGGATGCATTAAATTGACCAAAGGAGACAGTAAAGACATTTATAATCTTACAAAAGATTTCTATTTCAAATAAATGCTTTTATTCATCAAAGAAAAAAAAGAAATGTTTCTTGAGCACCAAATCAGCATATTAGAATGATTTCTGAAGGATCATGTGATACTGAAGACTGAAGACTGCTGAAAATACAGCTTTGACATCACATGAATAAATTACAATTTAAAATACATTAAAATAGAAATGTAATGTAATAATATTTCATAATACTGTTTTTACTGTATTTTAATAAAAAATGCTTTGGTGAGCATAAGAGACTTCTTTCAGAAACATAAAAAAAATATATAGACCCCAAACATTTGAATGGTAATGTATATATCAGTACAAGATTTAGCTGTAAAAATTATCACTATTAACAACAATCACATTGGTTGCCTTTTCTCTTGCATCTCAGTGTGAAGAGTGTCTGTACTGGCAGCATGGAACCTGTATGGGCCTCCTGGAAGAGAACGTTCCAGAACGATACGCTTGCTTCATTTGCCGGGATTCCCCAGGTTTGAAAGTGATGCATGTTTTAGTGTTGATTTCTGAACAAAACCCTAATTTAGTCATCAGGATGAGTGGCAGTTTGAGTAGTTTGACCCAACATTTTGTCAATTCCCCTTTCTCCTGCGGGGAAATTAGGGATTTTTTTTGCTTTTTTAAGCTAATTTTGGCTTACCAGTGCATTTGTTTGTGTGTATCTAGGGCAGACCAGAGGTCAGAGACAGAGCCTGCGGTACTGGTATGACAGGGACTGGCTTAGCACTGGCCATATGTACGGCCTCTCTTTCCTAGAGAACTACTCCCATCAGAACGGCAAGAAGATCGCAGCCACTCATCAGCTGTTAGGGGACGTTCAGCATGTGGTGGAAGTCCTCAATGGCCTGCAGCTCAAAATCAGCGTACTACAGTAAGGCCACATTTACATTGCAGTTCTGGATGCCAATTCCGATTTGTTGAATATATCAGATTTTTTGACGACCAGTTTACATCTTCTTTTACAATATACACTTGATGATAGCTTGGTCATTACACATTACACCCTTGTATCTAATGTTATAGACTAACAAAATAATATATAATCACTTTTTCTAATCTGCCGATGGCTAAAATAACGTTAATATGTCAGCTAATGTCTGCAAAAACACTTACCTGCAACGTTAACGTTCTCACACTCTGGCTCTTCGCAGTCCAGTGACAACACGGCATCCTCTTCTCTGAAACTATCTAGTATCTCAGGTGGTCGGCAGGTTGACTGTTCACCTAAAATGCCTTCCATTTGTTCGTAGAATGGGAATATAATACGGCTAATTACCACTCTTGTTGTTGTGGTCTTTGACTGCCCTGTACTTGCTTTTTAAGCTTTTGATTTTATGTTGGCACTGTAGCCACAAGCTCTTAAAATTGCACCTTCCTATCTCGTCTGAAGTTTCTTCAAATACGGTCTACGAAATATACGATCTGTCCGCTTACTTGGCAGGCGCAAATGCATGTATCCGATTCATATCAGATTTATTTCCACATATGAACGAGGCCTGAAACTAATAACATCGGAATATCTGAGAATGTCGGAATCCATACTTACATGTTTGTGGGTCATATCCGATCTGTGCCACATGGGAGGAAATAATCGGAATTGGGTCACTTGAACAATGTAATGTAAATGCGGCCTAAGTGATGCCATTTTATCTCTGTTTAAACCAATAAGGCACATGCTGTTAGAAATGCCACATGTAAAGAGTGTTATACCACTTTTCTGCAGGAGCCAGACTCATCCAGACCTCAAGATGTGGCAGAAGCCGTGGAAGCTGACTGAGAAATCCAGGATGAAAAGCATGGCTCTTCCAGACGCAAAAACAGTTTCTTCATCAGCATCCTCCGAAGCCATTTTACGAAAAGAGCCATTCTCTTCATCCTTCCAGGACTACATTAGCAGTGAGCACTGCTACCAAAAGCCACAAACACTCTACCAAGTATTGGAGCCGAGGCTGGTGCTGAAGACACAGTTTGAGTCGTTGTTGGAAAACCGATCTCACGACACTGACAGAGTGCTGAAGAATGAACAACACTATTATGGAGAGATCCAACCAGCACTACTGAAGACATCTAGTACTCAGCTGTTCAACCACAGGATGGTGAGGGTCATGAGGTTAATATTATGTGATTAACACTGTCTAGATCTGTGAAATATAATTATCATAAAGGTCTGATTCTACATTGAGCTGACATTTTTATTAAAGGAATAGTACATATAAAAGTGAATTTGAATAGAAATACATATATTTATTACATATGTATCTAAAGTAGAAAACAGTTATTTTAAATTGTAATAATATTTAAAGATATTACTGTTTTTACTGTATTTTTATGAAATAAATGTAGCCTTAGTGAGCCTAGTGACTTTCAAAAACAATAAAAAAATCTTGCCAACCTCAAACTTTTGAACAGTAGTCTAGACTGTTTGATATTGTTTGTGACTGAACGTTAACTACACTGAATGCTACAACGTAAGTAATGAGTGAATGTGACATTGTAGGATGTAGGAGAGAAGCTTGAGGCAGGTGGTGATGGAGGCGGGGTTAAGGGCGGAGCTCAGCCCCAGCAGTGGAGGATCAACCTGCTGGAACATATCGAGACTGTACAAGAAGAGGTTACTCACAGGATGGACTTCATCGAAAGGGAGCTTGATGGTACGCCAGAGGGTTTCAGGGGGCTGGATTTATGTTTTGCAATTTTTCATGTGGTGATTTGTATTATGGGAATGTTTTGTATACATTAAAGATAATAAATCAAAACTCTACCTATTTCAGTGCTTGAAAACTGGCTGGACTGCACGGGTGAGTTGGAGCCTCCAGAGCCATTGGACCGTCTGCCTGAACTCAAGCAAAGCATCAAACAGCTGCTGAATGAACTGGGAAAGGTGCAGCAGATCGCACTGACTTGTGCCACATGAGGGCGCCAGGGCATAATTCACTATCATCACAGGACTACCTCGGATTAATACATTCCTATACCGGGCCACGAAACCAAAGAGCCTAAAGAATAATAGGCTGAGAACAATGTGAAACTGAACAAACTGTTTGTTACAGAGTCGGTGATTCTGACTGTGGACTTGGAATTAAGACCGAATGTTGCAAAACTTTATCACTTCACCTATCTTTTCACAGCAAATATGATCCAGATACTTTTCATCCTTTGTTTCACCAAAAGGAAACCTATTACAAAATACTTTAAAAGTATGTTTGCCGACAGGTTTACAAGACATGTCTTTGTCATTTAACAATGCACAGCATGCCATGCACCAATTTCTTAATATTTTTACACTTAGACATAAAGAAAGTCAACGCCACACATGTATAATCAGAATTTTATTTTTTATTTTTCAGAGAAAAAGTAGTAAGTTATTCATGTTTAATCTAAAAGCGTACTTGGATAGTAAAAATTAGGATCAGTCCTGCACTTTTCAAAGGCTATAACCATTAACCTCTATTTAACAAGTTGGGTGTGAAGTGAAATGTACACAATGAATAAATTGTTTATGTGCTCCATTGTATTTAAAGGACCTTATGCTTAGAAAGTTCAAATGTTTTTTGAATATTGCATATTTATTTCTGAACAACTGTGAATTTCATAATTACCATCACAATCCTCTCTACTCTACTATTCCTTTAAGCTTTGTGCAGTAATGTGGTCTGTGTCATCACTTCATTATGGATTAGCCATAAAATGTTTAGTATTGACTATTTGTCTAAAAGCAGAAACTGGAAATACTGAATTTCTCATTCTGAATGCATTTCAGTATTGCAATTCTAAAATTTAAATCTATGCATATTAGCTTTTATCTTGCTGAACATATAAAATAAAATTCTGTCATTATTTACTCGCGTCTTTTCAATACTGTTTGACTGGAAAACGGTATTCCCCCTATATATACTGCATTATGATGAAGATTCGCTTGTTGTTGCCCAGCTGTTGAAACTGGAGACATGTAGTTACAATAAAAGCACTTTGTATGCATATGTAGTATACGTGGTCTGCTGGTGATTTTCTGTAGTAGAAAAATTAGCGGAAACAAAGAAAAAGACGTAACTGTCGATAAAGACGTGACATGATATCATAGATAACCTCACGGGGGCGATAAATCGCGTATGAGGGGGTCTTCCAAACGCGTTGAGTAATGTGGGTAGCCCAGAAGGCCCCGCCCACTGAGTGACATCAAAACACGGCTGGCAGAGCCTGCGAGCAGAGAAACGTGCGGACGACGAGCCCTTCCACCAGTCTCTGTTCACTCAACATCTTTGTGGGGGATTTTTCCTTAGTCAGATCCAAGTATTCCTCAAGACTGATTGGTGAGTTAAATGCCTAATTTTAGAACTGAACTAGTACGATTGTTATATGAATATGAACAAAACTGACGGGAATTATGACATAATTTAGCGTGATAGTGTTGGTCATCTTCTCCACAGCGACTAATGTAATTCCATTTAAAATGGCTCCATGTTTTTAAACTGCCGAGAGCCACAATAACGTCATTTCCATCACAACAGCCGCTGAAGAAGACTGAAGAAGACTGGAAAGAAAGAACACGCACATTTTGATTTATTATAAATCGCTTTTTCCCCTTATCTCACACATCCGACACCGAGGATGTTGGGTCTTGTCGCCAAAAATAGAAACTTTGTACCTCACTAGATGTAATGGGTCTTAATTCAGTCAGTGCATTTTAGTCCATTCGTCGCTGCAGATGTTTCATAGTTTTCATAGATGGCTCTTCTCGTATAGATAATGAGGGCCAGCTGCATCCTATATTGTCTTGAATATGATTTTTCTTTGTCTACAATATGTATACACGCATATATATATAACTGTTTAAATGAAAAGATGCTGTTGTCGTCGTAGTGTATCTTAATTTGTCTTTTGTATCTTTAAATTATTTACGTCGGTCTAACTTTGATTTGTGATTGCATCAAGTTTTCTTTCTTAATTTTAACCTATAAATGTAAAATTCCTATATATATAAAATTCTCAGTAGATTAGGACTTCTCGAAGGACGCCGATATATCAAAGACGTACTGTAAAGTGATGGATTTTGGGCTAGTTTCAATTATATGTGAGACAACTTCCGGCATGACACAAATGACATTGTCCTCGGTCACCTGCTCATGGGAAGGTCGCAGTGCTGGTGATGTGAACTCCATGTGCTCGCAGGTGTGCTGTTTAGCACACTCAGACAGAAAACTACACACTGTTGACACAATAAACAAACAACACTAACCTGTTGTTATCATCAACACAGGGCTCCAAAAAATCCCTCAGTCTTTTTGCTGAAATCTGTTTGTCATACCTACATTGAAACGTTGTTTGTTGTTTTAGTACACAGTATTTCTGTTAATCAGTTGTGTTCAAGACAAAGCTTTTAACAGATCTTTATGCTGCTGTTTGAGATGAGCTTGTACTTTTCCATAGAAATCCAATGAAACTTTCTACCCTGCACAGTGCACACACTAACAGGCATTCCATATGGGAAATTTCAGATTTTGTTAGGTATTAATAATCGTACGCTGCTTCGTAAACATCCATAATTGCATGTGGAAAGCTAGTTATATCCAGTTTACCTGTCTTTTATTGTCTATGAAAAGTTTGTGACTGAGTTAACCTATTTTTGGGTCATTAACACCCCAAAATATCAAGTGAATCACACAGGAATGATGCACATATGTGAATCAGAAGATTATAATCTATTTTTATTCTGATTTCTGGCTTTGCAGTGAATGCTTTAACTCATTTTACACTGTAAGTTCTCTCTGTTTTAATTTTCCCTTATTTTAAAAAATGTATTATCATTAATTTACGATTTAAACATCTATTTGTATATGCAGAGCGAGCAAGAGCGAGAGAGATTTGGTCTGTTCCTGCAGGTTGGCATGTAGAGATAGATAGATGTCAGGGAATCCTGGGACTCTTGGGAGCTGCAAGCTTTAATTAAGCTATGCTCGGTTCAATTGAGTGTGCTCACAATCTCAATAACCCTTCTTATCAGGACTGTAGACCAGCACGAGGGTATAGCCCATAGTGCTATAGGGAGAAAGAAGAAGACACTTCATCTTAAACTGGCTGTTCTGAATGTGTCAGATCTTATTTGAATGTAAAATATCATATTTTGGGGTGTGTGTGTGTTAGTGACAGATGAGGCATGTATCAGTGTGTACAGTAGAGTTAGTGCTAATACATGTACCCCTGATTTCGCAGACAAGGCAGCCTAGTCCCAGATTAAAATGCATGTTTTAAGTGAAAGCAACTTGCACTGAAATATCTTAAAATACGTCAGTGCCATTGTTTTGTCTCAATATTTACACCAGTTATGTTTTTTTCTAAGGCACATTTATTAAAGTTACTTAAATGCCCTAATTGAGCAAAGGCCTAATCCTGACTTAATCTAGACTCTGTCTGTGAAACCAGGCCACAGTATGATTTCATCCAAAAATGAAAATTCTGTCATTATTTAGTCAACCACATGTCGATCCAAACCCATATGCTTTAATATTTTTATTACATTTTGAAGAATCTTAATGCAGCACTTTGCCATACAAGGCTCATACTGCAATTCCTTTAAATAAACTAAGCAGTGCATTTCGACTCTCCCTCATAGCATCCTCTGTAAAGCACCTGCTGCAGGTGGAGCAATATCACAGTTGTCAGGCTGTTGAGTTTGGGATGTGGACAGATTCCAAGCTGGTCCTCCAGACCGTCCCTCACTGCAGGGACTTGCAAGACTGCAAACCAAAGGGACACTCTGTAATACTAAATGCTTCACCAGACATAATTTACCACATAAAACTGGCTGAAATGTACATATTTTTTATTCATAATATTTATCTAATATCTAAGATATTTGGTGAAGTATATTTGTTTCATGTAAATGCCATTTTTAGCAAAAAATCTAACTTTTATAAGCTTTGTGATACAGAATGATACCATTTCCATATACTATGGTATTTACAGTACAGTTTAAAAGTTTGAGATCAGTAAGATTTTTTTTAAAGGAAATTAATACTTTTATTTTAACATTTTTAATGATTCATTAAATTGATCAAAAAAGACATGTATAATGTTAAAAAAAATTCAAATAAATGCTCTTATTTTGAACTTTCTATTCATCAAAGAATCCAGAAAAAATTTATCATGTTTTCCACAAAAGCAACGTTTTCAACATTGATAATAATCAGAAATGTTTCTTGAGCACCAAATCAGCATATTAGAATGATTTCTGAAGGATCATGTGACATTAAAGAGTTCAAAATATAATAACATAGAAAAACGCAATTTTAAGTTGTAATAATATTTCGCAATAATATTTTTTACTGTATTTTGATCAAATGAATTTAGCCTTGTTGAGCATAACAATTTTTTTTTACAAGATGTAATATAAGTCTAAGGTGTCCCCTGAATGTGTCTGTGAAGTTTCAGCTTAAAATACCCCATAGATTTGTTTTTATTAATTTTTTTTTAACTGCCTATTATGGGGCATCATTAGAAATGTGCCGATTCAGGCTGCTGCCCCTTTAATTGCTCGCGCTCCCCGCCCCCGAGCTCTCGACTCTATATACATTGCATAAACAAAGTTCACACAGCTAATATAACCCTCAAAATGGATCTTTACAAAGTGTTTGTCATGCATGCTACATGCATGCATCGGATCATGTGAGTATAGTATTTATTTGGATGTTTACATTTGATTCTGAATGAGTTTCATAGTAGCCTATGTGTGGCTAACGGGGCTAACGCTAACATTACACACTGTTGGAGAGATTTATAAAGAATAAAGTTGTGTTTCGCATTATACAGACTGCAAGTGTTTAAAAATGAAAAAAGCGACGGCTCTCTTGTCTCCGTGAATACAGTAATAAACGATGGTAACTTTAACCACATTTAACAGTACATTAGCAACATGCTAACGAAACATTTAGAAAGACAATTTACAAATATCACTAAAAATATCATGTTATCATGGATCATGTCAGTTATTATTGCTCCATCTGCCATTTTTCGCTATTGTCTTTGCTTGCTTACCTAGTCTGATGATTCTGCTGTGCACATCCAGACGTCCTGCCCTTGTCTAATGCCTTGAACATGAGCTGGTATATGCAAATATTAGGGGCGTACATATTAATGATCCCGACTGTTACGTAACAGTCGGTGTTATGTTGAGATTAGGGCTGGGCGATAAAACGATAACGATATGTATCGCGATAGACACGTGATTGATATCAATAAAAAATCTGTTCGATAAAACGTTTGATATTTTTTATTCTTCGTCGGAAGAAAACAGAGGTTGCGAAGCAAGTTTGGTTGCATTAACAAAGGCACTCGCTCTCTGGTAACCTAGCAACGTAGGGAGTGACACGCTAAACACAGCCAGTCATGTAACACATTCCGACTTCCCTCAGCGACAGGCGCAAGTCAAACGAGTGCGGAAAAGGTGCAGGTGACGACGAGGGAGCTTCAGTTGAACAACAGTGAACTGCGGTCAGATGAGATGTTGTCAGGCTATGTTATTAAAACTCAAAAAAGTTAACATGACTGTCCAATCAGCCGTTAATGTGCTCGTGGCGCGCACTCAAGAACTGCATGCGCAAATGCGCCGGCGCGCGCTGCATTACTTTATTATAGCTTAAATAAAGCGCAAAAGAAACTACAAGCAATGACTGTCGTTGTTCTGTTGTAAGTTAAGTCATGAAATTACCAAACATGCGATAAAAGCTGCCTCAAAACTGTGCATGCATTTATTTGTTGACATGGTTTTAAATTGTTATCCAATTTGTTGGCCTTAAAACGTCTAAAAAATGCACATATGTACACCAGGGAAATCTAAATTTTCTAGGGGACTATGCCCCGTACCCCCCTAGGAAACTACATTTTCTGTCCTCGGTAATTATGAAACCCTGCGTATGGCCCAGCTTATATTCTATCTAATGAACTCTGAGGTAAACGTGTATTTCTACAAATGTGCGCACTTTTGGACTTAAAGTTTGTATGTGTATGCACTGTGATCAAACATAAATGGGAGCAAACGCGACTGAATGTAAAGGTTTGTGTCTATTAATAACTACCGAATGATTTTGCATTTCTATCAGAAATTAAGAATTATTAGTGTCATTGTAGTGGTGCAAATATCTAAGCTATCTAATACTTCAAATCTCAAGGTTAAATCAGAAGATTTTTTTGTAAAAATGTTTCTGTAACAGCTGCCAAAAATAGTATAGCTCTACTGTGGTTTTTAAAAACTTAAAAAAAAAAAAAAAAAAAACTTTTCAAAACATCCCCCCCTCTGGTTTTTTCACAAATCGCACCCTGTTTATATTTAACACTTTGCACTATTTTATTACACCTTATTAAGCATTTCTTACATTTTATTTTATTTTGCACCTTAAATGTTAAGAGATAATTGTTAAGTGTTCATTGTGACTTTAGACTTATGTTTAAATTTTAATTATTTGAGTTTTCCATGGTTGTTGACATTTCTGTCTTAATAGCTGAGGGGATTATGATCAGATGTATAATAAAAATGTTTAAATGTAATATATTTTTCTCGTAGTCCTTATTTTAAATGGGTCATAAAAAAATATCAATAATTATCGATATCGACCGATATGAAACACTGATATCGTGATACAGTTTTCAGCCATATCGCCCAGCCCTAGTTGAGATTCGCCTGTTCTTCTGAGGTCTTTTAAACAAATGAGATTTACATAAGGAGGAAACAATGGTGTTTGAGACTCACTGTATGTCATTCCCATGTACTGAACTCTTGTTATTCAACAATGCCAAGGTAAATTCAATTTTCCATTCTATGGCACCTTTCAAACAAAATCGTAGTAAAACTTTGGTACTGTTTTGCCTTAAAATTATTCAATAAATTTTTTTAATTGGTTTCAAAATAAACTGGTTTTATTTTGTAAGGTTATAGGTAGTTATTTAATGTAACCTTACAGACAAAGGTTTACTGAAAAGCAAGTTGGTTGTTTGTATAGTGTAATTGCTGCATAGCGAATGGTGAATATGATGCTCTGGGAGCGTTTGTTCCCGTGAGTGTGCTTCTTTAAGTGCAGTCTAGTGGGGAGAGAGAGCGGAGGATACAAACAACAAATGTCTGATTTGTTTAGTGATTCAGTAGAGGGATTTTAAGGGCTTTCAGTAGATCTGTTGTATTTCACTGCTTTCTCCCCGTTTTAACCTTTATTATAGTCAGAGACGCTGTGAAACTGGTTTCGGCATATGGCGGCCATTGTTAGCATGACGGTCTGAAGATTTGTGAGAGTTTCCTGTGATCTTAATTTGTAGATTCTGCTGTTGCTACGTGGTGCACTTGCTTTTTGCACCTTGTTAATCAGCTCAAACCCATCTAATATCTGACCTACAAAAGGCGAATCATCCCGGTGCTGAATCTCTGAGCTTTTTTAATCAATTCCACCAATTCGATCTTTGTCTTATTAACATTAAAGGTCATTCGGTCTGGCCTGTTGCACGGGCCTTGTGGGTTTCATGTGGTTGTCCTGGACCGTGGCCAGCCCACTAAACCTGTGTCTTTGGTTTTGTGCCATGTTTTTTCTGTCTCCCATCATTCCCTCCTCCCATTTTCACCTTGACAGCTGTGCTTCTGCCTGATGGCTCAATATCAGGCTGGCCTGCTGAGATGTCTCAGTCTGTTCCATCAAAATGATCATCAGATTTCACACTGACCCAGCACTTTTTCAGATCAGAGTAGAGGCTCTTATTTTATTTGCTCAGTGTATCTTCATGCAGCTCTTGAATTTTAATCTTGAGCAGTAGTTTGCACTGGATCCCTAAGGACTCAGGGCTCTTGAAAGCAAAATATATATAACAATCCTTTTGTAAGAACAACAGTATTCTGTTTTTGCAACATTTTTTGCATGAGCCTCAATGAAACGGATCAGATTTTTACCCTGAAATGCCTAGTGTGTTATTAATAATAAACAGTGTAAAATAAACTGCCATTTAAAAGTTTGGAGTCAGTAAGATTTGGATGCATTGAATTGATCAAAAGTGACAGCAAAGACATTTTATAATATTACAAAAGATTTTAAATTAAAATAAATAGAAAAGATTAAATATAATACAAAAATATTAAGAAGCACAACTGCTTTCAACATAATATTTTTAGCACCAAATCAGCATATCAGAATTATTTCTGAAGGATCATGTGACACTGAGGACTGGAATAATTGTTAATAAGAATTCAGCTTTGCCTTCACGGGAATAAATTACATTATAAAATATATTACAATAAAAAATAATTCTTTTAAACTGTAATAATATTTAACAATATTACTGTTGTCATTACTGTATTTTTGATTAAATAAATGCAGCCTTGGTGAGCAGTAGAGATTTTTCAAAAAACATTAAAAAAAAATCATAATATTCCAAACATTACAAAAATCTTAAACAATTATCGAGTGTTAGTGTATATGATCAAACATGAACCTGTTTTTAATTTTGGAATCTAATCCAATCCTCTCCTGGTTAACAAAAGCAAGTCTCACCCTACACTGTAAAAAATTATTTTCATGATTTGTATCACAACATTTTTTCTTTTGTCAGATCAACTTAGATAATTAATGTGGTTCAGATAACATACTATTTGGAGTTTCTGTTGATTTAAATCAATCGCCTTCATTGAATTAACTCAAATTTTGTATTTTTTTTTAATTTTTTTATGCATTTGGCAGACGCTTTTATCCAAAGCGACTTACATTGCATTATACTATACATTTGTATTGGAGTATGTGCAATCCCTGGGATCGAACCATGACCTTGGCATTGCTAGTGCCATGCTCTAACCACTGAGCTACAGGAAAGCTTATTTCAATTAACTCAATTTTAAGGCAACCAGGTAACTTTTTTTAAGTTAAACCAACAGTGTACTTTTGTCTTGTTGAATATCCTGTTTAAGTCTGAAATACAAATAAACGCATCAGTCAAAGACCTTCTGAAGGCGTTTAAATAAAACACAGTTTGCATATTTAGAAGTTAGCCATTCAGATCATTTTTCAAGCATAGATAGTGGCAGCCTCTCTGAAATACATAAGATTTCCAAAGTAAAATGCATAATACATTGACTTTAAGGATATTAGATACATTTAAGGTAGAAGTAAAGAGTCATAGAATGTTGTTCAGATGAAATCTGACTCAGAGCACTTCCCCTGGCCCTGCTGAAGTCAGACGTTGGGATTTCCCTTTAGACTGTGCTAATGCAGGTTCTCTTAAATACATTTAGCCCAGGCTCCAAATGCGACACGTTTAGATTTTATTTATGGCTCTGTGAGCTGTTGCAGAAAGTCATTTACCCAGCTCACATCTTGTCTGGACAGGTTGTAAATTTATTTTCTGTCATTTATCAAACCAGATTAATTTGTTGACATCCGTCTAATGCACCACATGCTTTGCTTTGTGCATCTCTGGGGGATCTGGCACCCTTATGAGTGATTACCTTGTAGATTATTTATTACCTCATTTTTGAGATAAGACGTAAATATAGAATGTGAATTATATATGTGCACAGTATGTTTTAGATCTGAAATAAAATTTGTCCATCTGCTTGTTTGAAGGCTTTAGTCTCACACTGTAATTTAGCCTTTAAATCCTCATGCTTTCGGTACAAAGGCTATAGTTTCCAAGAATTCAGTCACATCCCTTCAAAGCCTCTGCAGCTTTGTGCAAAGCAGATCATCAGCAGAGACAGGTGCATTCTGTGATAGGATTGTTTTGATGTCACATATGATGTCCCCTAATAAATCTGACTAAATAATTCTGCTTTTTACTAGGGTAGGCCTTGTGCTGTCTGCACAGTACATCAACATGCTCATTTCCCCTATTTTTGCATTTAGATTATCCTTGCCATCATCTAATGCTGACTTAATGTTAATCTTTAAAAACCCCAATAATTTATAACGCAGTTAATAACACCAAGAATGATAATGATAAAGATATAATTTAAAAAATAATTCTAGCACCGTGTCTACACTGAACGTGACAAAGCGACCGTTGCAAATCACTTGGACTACGTCAGAAATAGAAGGTGAAATCCGTTTACTGTCGGGAATTTGTTGTGTCATGTCGGTCCGCATCCAGTGTAGACAATATCACTGATTAAAATGGGTTCTGTTGTCTTTTGATGTGTCGTGTTGTGCCGCTCGTGTCCGGTGTAGACACAGTGTAAATATAAAAGAATAGCAAAGTCCACAACACAAAAATAACGATTACGGCACAGAGAAACAATATCATTGGAATCCCTTTCAGAATGTTTTTTTTTTTTTTCAAGCTGATAAACAATAAAAACATTGACAGTCAATCACAATCCATTTTTTCACTTCTAGAAAAGACAGACAAGTATCCTCAAATACCCTTGTGTGTATGCAAGTCCTCGCTTCTTCAGAAATGACAGCAAGGAAGTGGCTTAATGTATCAGGCAATAGCAAAAGTATGATGGATGTGATGCTGGGAGTCTGTGACAGTTTGCGTCAGAATGCAGGGTGTTCCTCAGCCCTTAGTGTATGAAGAGAGAGAGATGGAAATCCTTTTTTGGCAGAGAGTCTAGTGCATTGGCTGCACTCTGCCACCACAAGAGCTTTATAATAGAGTGTGCACGTCACCCTATCACGTACACAACTGCTTAGACGAGGGGTTTCCCTTAATTCAGTTAGTGATGGAGGGAGCCACAGAGATGGAGACAAAAGCAGGCAGAAAAAGGTGAGAGTGGGAACATACAGGCTGTCTTCAGAATAGCAAATCTAAAAACCTTTTCTAGTAATGACTTTTCTGAATCATTCTATGTCATGTTTTCTTTTAACAATACAGAATCAGTAGGTTTAAAAATTACAGTAATAGTTTTAATTTTGATCTTTTGTTATGCATTTTATTTTTTTAGTAATAAAATGAAATATTAAATGTAAATAATGAATACTGAATCCATATTGAACCCATAATACATGTGTACTTCATTAATAAACATGATGACAGCTATGGTTAATAATCCACTATAAATAAAGCTCAAAAGCAGGAATGAGGGCATAGTTTATGATAGATTGAGGTTTCATTTCCGTCTCATCTTTGAGAAAACCCTTTGCCTTCAAGCTTTTCCAATTGTTGATACTCATAATGATCCTGTTTCTGCCTCTCTTACTTGGTCTGAATCTCCGTGTAATTCCCTTTCCAAATCGCCAGGGTTACGGCATAAGGAATAATCTAGAGCTGAGCATGTCACACCGCCTTAAACAGAATTACGCTGCTGTGGTGAGGATTAAAGCTAGCAGGAGCTGAACGTAGCCGTGAGCTGATGAACTCAAACAATGCAGCAATTTTCTGGCCTTAATTGGGTTATTTAATTTTGGTCTGCTGCTTTGACAAACAATTACAAATCATTCAAACAGACATTTTTATTTTTTAGAAAACGAGTGACCTGTAACATGAACACGCACTGATGTTTTGTCTATTTTTAGCGCAGACTGATTGCACTGCAAATATCATTTTCAACATTAGTATTTTAGTCTTGTTTTAGAGTAAAAATATATAAATATCTTTAAAACAAGATAAATGTTTTTTTAAAAGGAAAATTGTGTAAGATATTAACTTTGTTACAATATTGGAAAATATAAAAAAAAACGTCTTGTTTTAGAACAATAAACTTTTAACTTTTTCAATGGGTTAAGAAAAATACACAATCTTCTCAAGTACGTTTATCTTGTTTTAAAGATACTTTGTTATTTTTACAGAAGGCAACATTTCACCAAAGTCTCTTGAAGAAAGAAGATTTTTAAAATCAGTTGTGTGACACGAACTGGACAGAACTCAACCTATACAGGAGAGAAGGCACAACCATCTGTCCACATCTGTGGATGCTCCTTGCTGACCAACTGTTGACTCACAGGGTGTTTAGCATCAAGGTGAAAGGGAGAGAGAGAGAGAGAGATGGATGGACAGAGAAAAGTAGCAGTGCTTTGTGATAACCATCGATCATTCAGCAGTGTTTTCTGACAGCATTCGTGCTCTTTTTATTTCACTTAGTGTGTGGTTATCTAAATGTGTGGAGACAATTTCCAGAAGTCCTCCCACGAACAAACCCGATCATTAAATTAAATTAAAAAAAAAAGAAGAAAAGTATCTTTATAGGTTACATGCACCTTAAAATGTTCAAAATGATCATCTTTATATATCTATGGTCTTATTGTGAATGATTTCTCCATAAACTTCCTTTAAGAATTAGAGATAAATGGGAAACCCCCTCAAGGGTATTCAAGGTTGTGTGTGTTGGTGTGTCTCTCTGTGTGTGTGTGTGTGTTAGGGTTGGGTATCGTTTGAATTTGAACGATTCCGATTCCGATTCCTTGTTTCGATTCCGGTTCCTAACGATTCTCGATTCCGATTCTTTTAAGAGGCAGGGTCAAAAAAAGTTTAGGATATTTTAAATGAGCTAGCTAACCAACGGTCTTTCTGAAGGAAATAGTCTGACCTTCTCCATCAATTTTAATTCTATGAAATTTTTACTTTTTATGAACTTTACTATGAATTTCTCACAGGGCTGTTTTCAACTACAATTTAAATATCAAATCTATGAACTTGAATATAAATATTATAAATTATGAATATATTTTCACAGGGGTACACTTTCCTCAAGAGAGCTTTATTTTTGAAAACCATGAAAACACATTTACACATGAGTGTATGATGCTGCAGGTACTTGAACATGTTACCGTGCTCCCACTGATGGGCTAACCTGGTGCAGAATAGCAAATAAACAATAAGAAACAACTTGTAAAACCCAGTCCAGATTAGCAGCAGGTACAGTATAAAATCAGAAACAGTTCTTGTTTAGGAAAATGATCATATCTGCCTTCTCAGGCAGGATGCGTGAGCGTTCTGGACAGATAGTATCTCCTGCTGTGCACACATTTATTTCTACTCCATGAACTCACTTCGGTAAAGTTGGTTTTATATTCGCACATTCGGACTTCTGATAAATTCAGACTTTCCAATAAATGTGCAATAAATTAATGTTTGCGAATTTTAAGCAGCGACATGATATTGACAACCAACGATTGTCAACTTACAACATTTTTCACAGTCGATCAAAATAGGCAAGTATTGTTTTAATGGCATATTTACTTGTGAATGTCCACTGAATGTCCAATGTAGTGTGATTAACAAAGCTATTGAATACGGATGCCCGAATGTGCGAATATAAAACCAACTTTACCGAAGTCATGAACTCGGAGGTGCTTTATCATGTTCGACGTGCACACTCCTATGCACGAAACAATCTTGCCGCAAATGTTGCATTTTGGCGAGATTTCGTTCTGTTTAAAAAAAGTGAAGCCACACTTTGGACCGCCGACGCACGCTATCCATGTTCGACTCGCTCGGTTATGCCAACACTTCCGATGGACGCTTCTTCGTTGGTGTTCAGCGGTTTCTTCTTCCAGTCGGCGGACTGTGAATCGAAACTAGGAATCGAAACTAGGAATCGAAATTTAAACTTTTGAACGATTCCGGGAAAATCGAAAAGCTAGTCCCGGTTCCAATCGATACTCGATACCCAAGCCTAGTGTGTGTTCTTGTTTATATTACATCGTGGGGACCAAATGGCCCCACGATGTAATAAAAGCCCGAGTTCACCTACATTGTGGGGACCAGCCAGCGGTCCCCACGAGGGAAATGGATTAATAAACATACTAAATGATGTTTTTTTGAAAATGTAAAAATGCAGAATGTTTCCTGTGATGGTTAGGTTTAGGGATAGGGGTAGTGTAGGGGGATAGAATATACAGTTTGTACAGTATAAAAACCATTACGCCTATGGAGAGTCCCCACTAAGATAGCAAAACAAACCTGTGTGTGTGTGTGTGTGTGTGTATGTTTTTGTGACATATCAGGACACAAATTTGTATAATGACATGGGAATGACATAGGTATTACAAGGAGAGGGTGACTTATGAGGACATACCCCATGTCCCCATTTTTCAAAAGGCTTATAAATCATACAGAATGAGATTTTTTGAGAAAGTAAAAATGTGCACAGTTTTCTGTGTAGGGTTGGTGTAGGGTGATAAAAATACGGTTTGTACAGTATAAAAACCATTACGCCTATGGAATGTCCCCACAATTCACAAAAACAAACCTGCGTGTGTGCGGGCATGCGGGCGGGCTGAAGTATCCCAGAGGGCCTACTTACCCATATGTGACTGATTAACAGGGTGTGTTGAGATGCTTGTTGGAGCTAAAAGTTAAAGGGACAGTTCACCCAAAAATTTTAATTTGAAGTTTATCTGCTTACCCCCAGGGCATCCAAGATGTAGGTGACTTTGTTTCTTCAGTAGAACACAAATGATGATTTTTAACTCCAACCGTTGCAGTCTGTCAGTCGTGTAATGCATGGCAATGGTAACAAAATATCTACGAGAGTAAAAAAAACATGCACAGACAAATCCAAATTAAACCCTGCGGCTCGTGACGACACATTGATGTCCTAAGACACGAAACGATCGGTTTGTGCGAGAAGTATTTTTTACCTCTAATACACCACTATGTCCAACTGCCTTGAGCGAGCGGACGGCATCCGGTGCGTGAGGTGTGTACGCGCTCTGGCGTAGTTTAAACATGGTGCCTGTAGTACAACAGTTGTTATACAAATGAAAGTAAACCACTAAAAAACATGGTTTTATTACATCAAAACTTGAGGACAGCTTTACAAATAAAAAGGACGCATACAAAGATCTTGTTCACATACCTCAGTTGGATGTGGAAAAACCATAGGCACAGCTGATAGTTTAAGTATACGTGATCCTCTTCTGGGTATGTAAAATCATCAGGGGAAAATGATCGCTGCAGACCCTCAACAACTTTAGTACGTTAATGGGTGTGTTGATATCCAGCCAAAGAGCAATCAACCATAACTTCAGGCGAGCAGGCTCAGAATCCGGATAAGCGCAAGTAAGTACCATTTTGATTAGCGGTCGTACCTACAATGTTTGTGCACTGTGTAAACAATGAGTGATGTATACGCCCGAGAGATCACTTCCGGTGCTTGCATAAACAACGCCAGAGCGCCTACACACCTCACGCACCGGATGCCGTGCACGTGCTCAAGGCAGTTGGACATAATGGTGTATTAGAGGTAAAAATGATATAAATACTGTTCGGTTTCTCGCCCAAACTGATCGTTTCGTGTCTTAGGACATCAATGTGTCGTCACGAGCCGCAGGGTTTCATTTGGATTTGTCTGTGCATGTTTTTTTTATTCTCATAGATTTTGTTACCATTGCCATGCATTATATGACTGATAGACTGCAACGGTTGGAGTTAAAAATCATCCTTTGTGTTCTACTGAAGAAACAAAGTCACCTACATCTTGGATACCCTGGGGATAAGCAGATAAATATCAAATTTTCATTTTTGGGTGAATTGTCCCTTTAACATTTGTAGACAGTTTATCTGTGAAATTGATTCAGCAATGCCCTTTAGCAACATTGTCATCTGGCCCCTAACTCTCCTCATTTTTTCTGGTATTTTCTTTTCGCAGCTGTGTATACAAATTTAGGCTGAAAATCTCTGAAATAGGAGGCTGGAACCCTGGGAAGTGTTTTTACATGAGTCACATTTCTTCGGACGGCACAGTTATGCAATACACATGGGAAGATGGTGAATCAGGTTTTTTGCTGTAGGTTTTACCTACAATAGATTTTTCATCTATACTCAGAAAAAGCCGTGATTTGATGTGAGAAATATAATATACAGAACTGTGGGTGTCTGTGAGTCTCAGCTAATGCCTCGGTCTGCTGTTCTGAGTCTTCATTATTCCTCCCCGTCCCTTTGGGAGCCCTCTCTGAAAATAAACATCAGCCCTTTTGTCTCTATGGCAACAGTTTTACACTTCACTGAATGCACAACTAGAGTGGGCGGAAACTGAAAATGACATTGATTGCGGTTGATAGTTTGGTGACGAAGTTAACTTGGGTTAGTGAAGCAAGTCAAATCTTGTTGATATGAAATCTTGACACTGATCTTGGCAGCGTATTTTAAAAAAGTATGAAACTGCTTGATAATTCCAGCTGGAGACTTTCAGCTCACTCTGGGGATTACATGATTGCAGAGGTCATGATTGCAGTTTGGCCTTTGCCCTCAGCTCAGATTCGTGTGCGCAGAAGGTTCTTGGACTTCGTGGCAAATCTTTGGCATGCTGAACATTTGTTGTTTTCTTTTTGTGTCACTCATTCCTTTTCTAAATATTATTTAATGCCCTTCATCCGGATTTGCTGCTGGGATTGTGGAGGAGATTTCCACACCCTAAGCTTTCAAATCTTAATATGTGCTAGTAGTTTTCTCGCTTTTTACGTAATGGAAGTTTGATTTCATGCTGCTCTGCTATTTCATTGATGAAAGGCACTGCACTTACACAAGGGAAGCTATACAACTTTTAAAACCATTTTTGAACTGCATTTTGCTCATTATTGCACATGCAGCTTTTAATGAGCACATTTTATTTGTCACACCAAAGTTTAAAATGAACGTGAAGGCAAAAAGGTGTTTGAAAACTGTTACAGAATGTAAAATATATATATATATTAATAAATACTGTTCAAATGTTTGGGGGGG
>RJVU01075544.1:243957-277158 GCA_003731715.1 Anabarilius grahami
TTTTTTTTTTCTTTACTTTTTATTCAGCAGTAACGCATTCAATTTATCAAGAGACAGTAAAGACATTTATAATGTTGAAAAAGTTCTTTTGAACTTTCTATTCATCAGAGAATCCTGAAAAAAATATATATAATGTTTTCCACAAAAATACTAAGCAGCACAACTGTTTTTCCAACAATGATAATATTAAAAGCACAATATGTAAGATTTTTGGATTAAAATATCCAAAAACCACTAGAACAATGTTATACAGGTGCTGGTCATATAATTAGAATATCATAGTTGATTTATTTCACTAATTCCATTCAAAAAGTGAAACTTGTATATTATATTCATTCAGTACACACAGACCGATATATTTCAAATGTTTATTTCTTTTAATTTTGATGATTATAACTGACAACTAAGGGAAATCCCAAATTCAGTATCTCAGAAAATTAGAATATTGTGAAAAGGTTCAATATTGAAGACACCTGGTGCCACACTCTAATCAGCTAATTAACTCAAAACACCTGCAAAGGCCTTTAAATGGTCTCTCAGTCTAGTTCTGTAGGCTACACAATCATGGGGAAGACTGCTGACTTGACAGTTGTCCAAAAGACGACCATTGACACCTTGCACAAGGAGGGCAAGACACAAAAGGTCATTGCAAAAGAGGCTGGCTGTTCACAGAGCTCTGTGTCCAAGCACATTAATAGAGAGGCAAAGGGAAGCAATAGGGATAACCGCACCCTGGAGAGGATTGTGAAACAAAACCCATTCAAAAATGTGGGGGAGATTCACAAAGAGTGGACTGCAGCTGGAGTCAGTGCTTCAAGAACCACTACGCACAGATGTATGCAAGACATGTGTTTCAGCTGTCGCATTCCTTGTGTCAAGCCACTCTTGAACAACAGACAGCGTCAGAAGCGTCTCGTCTGGGCTAAAGACAAAAAGGACTGGACTGCTGCTGAGTGGTCCAAAGTTATGTTCTCTGATGAAAGTAAATTTTGCATTTCCTTTGGAAATCAGGGTCCCAGAGTCTGGAGGAAGAGAGGAGAGGCACACAATCCACGTTGCTTGAGGTCCAGTGTAAAGTTTCCACAGTCAGTGATGGTTTGGGGTGCCATGTCATCTGCTGGTGTTGGTCCACTGTGTTTTCTGAGGTCCAAGGTCAACGCAGCCGTATACCAGGAAGTTTTAGAGCACTTCATGCTTCCTGCTGCTGACCAACTTTATGGAGATGCAGATTTCATTTTCCAACAGGACTTGGCACCTGCACACAGTGCCAAAGCTACCAGTACCTGGTTTAAGGACCATGGTATCCCTGTTCTTTTATTGGCCAGCAAACTCACCTGACCTTAACCCCATAGAAAATCTATGGGTTATTATGAAGAGGAAGATGCAATGTGCCAGACCCAACAATGCAGAAGAGCTGAAGGCCACTATCAGAGCAACCTGGGCTCTCATAACACCTGAGCAGTGCCACAGACTGATCGACTCGACGCCACGCCGCATTGCTGCAGTAATTCAGTCAAAAGGAACCCCAACTAAGTATTGATTGCTGTACATGCTCATACTTTTCAGTTGGCCAAGATTTCAAAAAATCCTTTCTTTGTATTGGTCTTAAGTAATTATTCTAATTTTCTGAGATACTGAATTTGGGATTTTCCTTAGTTGTCAGTTACAATCATCAAAATTAAAAGAAATAAACATTTGAAATATATCAGTCTGTGTGTAATGAATGAATATAATATACAAGTAGTGTTGCACGATATACCGGTACTAGAAAGGTATCGCGATACCCTGCTTTTAAAAACGGTTCGGTTCTTCATTTTATTAGTACCGGTACTTTGAGTGCCAGCTGTATTTCCTAAAGTGCGACAGCAGGGGGCAGTGTGCGTGCAGCGCGCTGCTTTTAAGGCACATTGAGTGCGTCTTTATTCCTCTCAACTGCGCAACGGCTTTTATGGTGACGAAACGAGAGGTATGGTTGCATATACAGGTGCTCTTGCAGACCGTCCACAAATTGTTGAGAAAGCAGATGCACGAAGCGAAATATGGCATTATTTTGCTTACATTGGCGACAGTCAGGGCAAGCCCACGGATACCACAAAGCCTGTCTGCAAAAGATGCTACAAAATAACGCAAGCGAAGGGTGTCAAAAGCATCTTGCCGACAAACATCCCAATTTGTACAAAGAATTTAAAGAGCAACAGGTTAGTGTGAAACCAGCATTATGTTTATGCTCTCAAACATTAAATGAGTGTTTTTTTATTTATTTTACTTGTGCAAGCAGACCTGAGGTGTATAATTGAGTTTAAGTTTAATAAGTGATATCTGGTTGCAAAAATAAAATTAATTTAAAAATACATAAATATGTGAAGGGTATATACAGTTATTTTAAACCAATTTATGCTTTAATAACATTGCTCTAAGTATTTAGAGTAATCTAATTTTTACAATAATCTTACTGTCAAAAACACCTACATGTATAAACAAAACAGCAAAAAAGCATAACAGCAAATTTACAATTTTATTGAGCATGAAAATAATAAACATTAAAAATTATATTAAATCTAACTAACTTCACGGCAATGAAGCTCAAATCCAGAATTTTCAGGCTGCACACTGGTGAAGAAAGAAGTTCTGTCATATGTGTTATTTATTTACTTTTCCTGCTGTTTTAGGTTTTTGCCGTAGTATCGTTTAAGTATCGGTATCGTGATATTTAAGTTAGGTATCGTATCGAAGTCAAAATTTTGGTATCACACACAAGTTTCACTTTTTGAATGGAATTAGTGAAATAAATCAACTTTTTGATGATATTCTAATTATATGACCAGCACCTGTATATTTTGTTGACTTCCATTGTGAAGGCCTCATCGACACGACAGCCAGTGGCACAGTTCCTCAACAAACCGTCCATACCGGCGTGATGAATACGATCCTCAACTGGATGGAACTGAAATAAATACTTTTGAATGTTGCGATCGTATCAGACTTATGATAGCAATCTGAATCGTAACAAAGCCCTGTTCGCCAGAGGAGAACTGGCCCCCGACTAAGCCTGGTTTCTCCCAAGTTTTTTTTTTTTCTCTCCATTTTAACACCTATTTGCCACCTGATGTCACCTGTTGGAGTTTGGGTTCCTTGCCGCTGTCGCCTTTGGCTTGCTTAGTTGGGGACACTTGACATTTGACATTCAACAGTGCTTTGATCTGCCTGCATTGAAACTATTCTTTAAGAGCTGTTGTGCAGCCAAAATTATATACCAGTTATCAATGTAAAGCTGCTTTGACACAATCTACATTGTAAAAAGCGCTATATAAATAAAGGTAACTTGACTTGTCTTGATTTGTGTACTTGCATTATCCCAAATATTTCCAAGAATGTTTAAATCCAGAGAAATAAGCAATTTTAACCAGGAGATGGACCGTGTCCGTGCGTCGAGTATCAATGACATCATACCCGCTTTACCCTCGGTTTCAGTTTTTATTTTGTTACTGAAAACACAAAAAACGCTTTAATATATCATGTGTTTTAATATATCAATGTTTTTAGTGTATTTTTGATCAAATACGTGCAGCTTTATCAAAAAAAATTAAAAAAAGGTTAAAAAAAATCGTACTATCCCTAAACTTTTAAGCACTAGTGCAGTGGTTCTCAACCTTTTTTCACAGTGGGCCGCACAGTGGTCCAAGTGCAAGTTTCACGGGCCGCATATAATTTACATATGACGTCACCAATGCAAACCAATCAGATTTAATGTTATAGTATTAGCAGATAATACTATTATTATACCTAGATGTTGCACACAATAAATAACAAATAAAAACTAACTTACTGACATTAGCTTTACAATAATAATCAGATAGTAATGCTCAATGAACATAAACAAACTGTATATACAATCACTTTGTTGCTATTTAATTCTGTATGACTGTATTACTCTTTTCAACAGCATCGCAATAGTCACCAAACAGTCACACAAACGCCTTAATGAGCAAATTTTTACTCAGCTCTTTTTACAAACAACATTGAGCGCATTGTAATTATCTCTGACGATATCAAGCATTCTGTCATGTTGCAATCCCTCGCGCAGCATCGGATCAGCGAGCGAGCGCAAAGTTGGGCTCATTCCAGCCGCGGGTGCGCTGATGCAGTTATTTTTGTTGATTTGAAATACAAGTACATCAAACAAACACAGTCTTTTGAAATTGTAGGTTTTGCTTGTCAAGTTAGTACTTTACTACAGAGCAAACAGGAAGGCTGCCCATCTCGCTCATTAACAACTAATTCTTCCATTCTTCTTACCTTTGCTGCTGATGCTGTGACTCTTCTTGTTTGCATGTGTTCCTTCATTGTATGTTCCACATTTAGTTTTTCTCCTCTAATAACAAATTTGACCATTTTGAGCCCTAAATTTACAAAAATAATGGCTACTGTTTGAATTCTTCCAAAGCGCGTGCTTGTAAGTGTTCGTTAACTGAGTGATTGCGTCATTACATTGCCTGATGTCTGAAAATAATAAACGCTCACCAAAATGATTTTATATGACAAATAAAGCATTACAGCTCATATTTGTTTAATTCACTTTAATTTTAATTTAAAAACAAAAGTAAATTGTAATGCTATAATTTATTTTTTAAATTGTGGTCGGCATATCGCGGGCCGCATTTACATTCGTAACAGGCCGCGGGTTGAGAACCACTGCACTAGTGTATTCTTATCAATTCTAACCAAAAATATTGATTTAAAATTGCTGCATGTTATCACATCTTTCTCATCTGATGGTGGTCCATCAGTCCATTGAAGGTGTTCCAATTGAAGCAGCCGTTCACGTTTGGACCCGTCCCAAGGTCAGGAAGGTCAGAATGACTGTGACAATAGACAGATGAGGCTAGTGGAAGTGGGTTAAGCCACGTCAGCATGTCATTCCGCCGTACAGCATGAGCTCAGCAGATCTCTATTGACACATCGCACATCATTCATACTGAATGTCACATTTTTGTTGCATCTAGGTCAGTATTTGATCATACATCATATTTTTGTTGGTCTCACCTTGAACAGACATTGAAAAAAAAACAAGGTGGGGCTTCATTTGCATATTCATTCATTAGCAGCCAGTGCAAACAGAAGGGACGCAAATAAGGAACAATTTGTGTGATCATTCCTGTCTCATTCCTTGTAATGAATACAGGAAGTGATTATATTGGATGATTTAAAAACTAAGCCTTGCATAAAACTTAGCCTTCAGAATTTTAATCGCAGACCAGAATCATGCAACATTTATACATTAACTAGCTAGCAGACTGTAGCCTTACATCAAAACAACCCTGTTCCCAAGGCAACGGAAAAGAGCAGATTTAATTGTAGAGACATTCCCTTCGGCTCTCTGCTTTTATTACTGTTTACCGAGAGTGTGTAACTAAAGGTTGTTGTGGGCTGATACCCAATCTTAGGTCTGCCAGGTTAATTAAAAATAAAAAGGGTGACTACACTTACGCTTGATTACAAGAGTGGAAATTATTAGAAGTCTGCTAAGTACATCGCAAAGCGTGTTTTATTAACAGAAACTCAATATAAAGCCTATGTGTTGACTCAGGTGAAGTCAGCTGAAAATGTGGCGCAATGTGAAATGTGTCTGGCAATGTTGGTCGTTATTAGACTAGATTAGATTCAACTGAAACTGATAGTGTGCACATTGTTTTTTTATTTACATTAATAAGAAATTGTGTTGATCATGTATTGTTTAAATGAATGTGCTTTTTTCTTTTTGTAGCACAGACAGACAGAGATGGATGAGCTACAAGATGTTCAGCTGACCGAGATCAAGCCTCTGCTGACCTACAAGGTGAGATAAATATATCCGTAACATCCTCACACACACACACACATTCACAAACAAGCTGTAGCTTACTATATCTTTTACTAGTGATATCTTAGTCAGATGTGCACGACAAACACCTCTTCTTGGACATACCCTGTTTTAATAGACCCTAGAAGTCAAAAGGTTTTATACACCTACACATATTTTGCATTAGTACTATTTATTTATTTTTTTACTCTTATTATTATTATTATTATTATTTTTATTTTTTAATACATTTTAGAATAATAGTAAAGCCACCAAATTATAGTAAAATGGTGGTAAAGCCATCAAATGATTGTGAAAAGACAAGGTCCCTGTCTGACAAATGCCCTCCAGATAAGGTCCCTGTCTGAAAAAAGACAAATGCCCTCTGAAACGCTTTCAAGATGGATTTGAATCCGATCACTCAAACTACTTCAGGAGGTGGTTTGAGGTGCATTCCAAATGAAACTGGACAAGTGTACATACCAGTACTGGTTGTGGAAGCCACAAATGTAAGTTTTACTCCTTCCAAAATGTAAAAAAATAAACGTGTGAGAGCGTGTTATACCGGCTTCTGGTAGCCAGATATGACAGCGCTACTGCAACACACATTGCCACAGATGAGTAGCCTATTATCTCTTCAGCAAGCTGATGCACAAACTGCCGGAAATGAAACTGAAAATTTGATGTCGCATCCTGAATTTCAACACGCAGTTATCTTCATTAAAAGTAGTGAGACTAAATGACCAGGTGTAAACAGGTCCTTAGTGTTCAGTATGTGCATGAATAAATAACAAGATAATATATTTTTTGGGGGTGTGTGTGCAGTAGTTCATATTTTATGCAGGCCCCACAAAAAAGTTAAATAATAAAAATATAATAATTAATTTTAACTCTTTCCCCGCCATTGACGGAATTTTCCGGCTTTCTGTGTTTTCAAAGTTATACACTAGGGGCGCTATTACGCATCTTTTAAAAAAGTAGAGAATCTCTGGATCAAAATACAGCAGTGTTGCCAAGTCTGCGTTTTTTCTGCAGAATTAGGCTGCTTTTAATTTGTTGCTGTGGGTAAAAATGTTTTCCATGGGTTGATTTCCACCCCTGTACGTATGATTTCGGCTCTCCAACACCCCAAAACACCCCCCAGGCATACAAATTCAGTGGAGAATTCGGCCACCCAATGGAGAAAATCGCATTGGGCTATTTTTGGGCTACTTTTGACTGACCATTGGGCTACTTTTGTTGCACAGACCTGGCAACCCTGAAATGCAGGCAAAAAAGGAGCAGAAACAAACAATGAAAGCATTGCTTATGCTGGGGGCGATTAAATTTTTGCGAAAATTGTGTGTTTCTGTGCTAGAAGAATTACTGAAATTTTTATTTAAATGTTGACCCATTCTTGACCAAAATAATTAAAAAAAGCAATAATAGCTGGAAATGATAATTTCTAACCCATTCCTAAAGTCATTCTCTCAATTTTTACAAAATCGTTTGTTATAAATCTTATATGTTTTATAAGTCAGCTTGATATCTAGTTTAAATCAGCAGAATTTGCAGCCAGACTTTGAGCCGTTGCTGATATATATGCACATAAATAAATGAGGAGCAAGATCCAACACAATATAAAACCTATAGAGACAGCAGAACTCATCACCAGTTTCACTCCGTAATGCATAGTGATGCTCACGCACACATGCCAACTCTCACGACTCATGTATTACACATCTGTGCCGCATGAAAACACACGTCTTCCCTCCATGGCTCCTCGTGTTAGAGAATTCTGTGTTTTCCTGTAGCTGAAGCAAAGTTAATCTCTACCCCTGCGTTTTTCTTTACTTCATCAACTGAATAATTCATGTGAGAGTTACTGTAGCAAGTGAAAACAAATGGAGATGGCAAAGGGACGGATGGGGTGAATTATTAGTGAAATGGTTTAAGCAAGAGAAAAAGTGGAAGATTGAAATTGAGAGGATAGGAATAGATAAAGAAAGGGCAGATGGGGTTGAGGTGCCAAAAAATTCTGCGCAATTAAAGATATTTCAGTCTGTTTCAGAATAATTTTTATTCTTCCTGCAGCCCCTGTTGGTAGAAACTTTCATCATGGCATCCTGGAGTTTGTCAGTCTAAATCTTGCCATTCGTTTTTGCCATACAGCATCCATATCAAAAATGCTAAAAATAGAAATGTAAATGTCATACACCCATTAGCACTGAGCAAGGCCGCCAGTATAATTCAAGAGGCAAGGGACAAACGTTTTATGGGTGGTTCTTCTCTCCCTTGGAACTAATGAATGGGCTAAACCATAGAGCGGCCATAGGGTTAAAAACATGAAATAATAAAATAAGTTAAAATGTGTCCAATTTGACAATACTGGTTGAAAACTATTTCATTGTTTTATTTGGATTGACAGCCATAGTTTTGTTTTCCTTCAGGTTTTTAACAGTACACAGATGGTTGTTAGAAAAAAGATAGTTGTTATAATTTTATAATATTTATAGTTTAAATTATTATTATTATTTATTTTTATTACACTTGCAGGTGGGTGTTATTAGCTTTTTCCTGAAATACAAAGAATTGTTATGCAATTTGTGCAACATTTCATAATGACTGGCTGTCAAGCTCCATAATACACCAAAAATGCATCATAAAAGTGTTCATCCATCCATCCAGCACAAACTCCAATTCTTAATTTTCTACTTTTGTGTTCCACTGAAAACATAGGGCTTTAAAAAGACATAATGGTGAGTTAATTATGACAAAATTGTATTTTTATTTTTATTTTTTTTCCCTTTTCATTCTTTAAATGCATGAACTGGAGTGACTCCCTGACCTCTCACTCCATCTAGTGGTGTCAATATAAAGAGCAGCAGTGGCTGGGAGACAATAATTGATATGATCAATATTATTTAACATTGTTAGGCTTTTTTTTTTTAAGTAATTCATTGAGTAGAGATTAATCAAATATGATCTCTTTTTCCTACAGAACTCTCAGAACTTCCAAGACTTTGACTGTCAGGTAAGACAACTTATCTTTTCGAATTTACATGCATTTCATTAGTGGATGTGATAAAAGTCAATTTTGTCTCTTAGATGCTCATTAGAGGTTTGTGTGCAAAAACAGACAAGTGGTGTGATATGGATATTTTAGGGTGTTCAACCTTCACATTTTAATATCAAAGGTGTTATTTTGGGAGAAGCATCCTATTTTGATGTTGAAATAAGCCTCACTGGAGGATATGAATATATGAACATGTGCTTTGATGATACTGTGTTTGTGTTCAAATTTTGTCACACCGGGATTCTGCAAATCAGCTCTGACAGCCATAAACTGATTTTGTTTAATTAAAATGTCCATTTAAAAGAAAATAAGATGAAAATTTTGTAGTTCTAATTGAGATTATACTCAAGTACTTAAAGGTGCATTATGTAAGAATTTTGCATTAAAATATCCAAAAACCACTAGGCCAGTGTTATATATTTTGTTCACTTGAGTATTTAAAATATCCCAAATGTTTGTAACTATTTGTAAATCGTGAGAAATTTGCAATTTTAACCAAGGCTCCGGGACGTGTGAGGAGTCGCCTGTCAATTGCGTCATACCCACGTTACCCTCGGTTTCTGTTTTAGTTTGTAGAAACCATGGAAAGGCCAAAGACGCTTTAATATATTACATGTTTTAATAGACAAGGGAACAGCTGTTTTGATATATTTATAGACAGAATACTAATTATTGTTATATAGCTCAACACGTTTAGTCTTGTTTAAATCTAATTTTCTTGATTTTTTTGCGAGTACCATGCCTCAGAGAAAAACACTATTTTGTGAAGTAGCCAACAGAGCATAATCAGATGCAGCTTTGTTTAGTAACAGTAATACAGAATTTTCTCCATCATACAGTACGTTTTAAAATTAATTGCATGCATGCCATTTATCAACACAAGCATCCAGCATTTAATATGATATTCTAAAATCGATCTAACTTGCTGCAGTGTGCAACAAGTGTCTCACAGCAGCCACCGAGCGAACACAAAGAGTAACATTATAACATCATTTTCAACACACTTAAATGTATCTAATATGATAAACAGAGCTGCGTTGTACCTTGACTAACCTCATACCTTGACAAAGGCTACTAGCCGAAACGTTGGTGAATAAATACTAAGCCTATGCTTCAGTGAGTGTGCAGTCGTTTCCCTTTTACTTAACAGAGCTGCGTTACCTCATGACCGGAAAAGCCGAAGCTGTGCGGTCGACTGTGGCATAATAAAAGTTCCGCTGCTCGTGGCGTGTGTTGCACAATCGCTCCAGCGGCCTCGTTCAGCTCCCACAACACTCGGTCCTGCTCTGCTTCATACTACAGTAACGTTAATAATCGCATCCATGAACATGATTTCTTCCTGAGTCCTATCCTAAATCTTTTCCACCGGCTGTGAGGTGAAGACCACGTGTCCCAAGATTCCACGCTCAAACTTGCAGTCATCAAGCTACGCCTTTGTTTTGAATAGGCCTCTAGCGACCTCTAGCGGACAGAAAATATTACATATTGCACCTTTAATGCATCCTGTAAAGCATGTCATAATTGTCCACAATGATCATTCTCTTTATCTCATTATATCTTGAAATATAGATGTATACATTTATAAATTCATGTCTGATAGGGTTTTTTAATGCCTCTGTAGCAATGAGGAAATGGAATTACATCTTCGTGAATTACATTCTCCTGTTTCAGTGCAGGGGTCTCAGATGAGCTAAATATAGCACCTGCAGCTGTTAAAGTGAGCATGCTCAGACTCCGGCATGACCTGGTCTACATTATATAGTGGCTTTATTATTCCTTACTCAGCAAGCCTCCATACACAAGCTCGCACACTTTAAGTGTTAGTCAGTTGATGGGCTGACACTGAGCCAGCCAATCCAATCTCACACCACCAGCACTGAGTGCTGCAGAACACCTACATGTGCGTGATATGGCTTAGGTTTAAGGAGTGACTGCTCTCTGCTGGTGAAGAGAGGTAACGCAATCTGTGGGGCCATTCACACAGAATGCATTTTTACATTCCACTGCTCTGCTTTTTTTCATTGTTTTATGTAAACATGCACTACTAGATGGACATGTTTGACCACGTCTTTTGCAGCACATGACACAACATTCTAAAAATACAGTGCTCAAGCTAAAAGAAGATAAACTATCAAAATCTTGTCTTTAGACCTTGTTTTTTCATTCCACTGCCTTGCATCTCACGTTTTTACCCGCAATTCCACAAAATGCATTCTGTGTGAATCAGTGGCGGCTACTGGTCTGTCAGAGCGGGGAAGCTCATTTTCGGCCTACATCATACAATTGTCTATTTATTTAAAAGTAAATTCTGCCCTACGTTCCTTTTCAAGAAAATGGTCTGTGACCCTGTCGTACCAACTAGGAGTCTTTTCAAGTAAAAAAATATTAAACTCTGTAAAACTGAAACAAGGAATGTGGTGTATAATTGTGTGAAATGTATGATGAAAATCAAGCAATTTCGCCAAGCAAATATCAAAGAAATAGGTTGCAGCAGTTTTTATTTCGACTGAACTTGAGAAATCCGCGATGGGACTGAGCGCGAATAGCTTCAGTGATTCCTTATAGTACAGAATCGCTGTCAGTCAAAAGGAGATGCAGTCTTTCGACAGACCCTCCAATCATCACGCAGAAGCTCGGAGTCCGGGCCAGCCCACTCCCCATTCACCCCCAGAGACGCTGAGCGTCCGTGGGCGGGACATAATCGCAGCGTTTATCCAATGACCGTCTAGTTTCGAAGCGCTGAAAGAAATCGTCCATGGTGTGAATGAACAAAAGATAAAACTGAAATAATCACTATTTTAATGGCATGAATGGTTAACAGAGTCTTATAGGTTTAAGGTAAAAAAAAAAAAATAAAAAAAAAAAGAAGCTCTCTGAGACCCTGTTTTTCCTTCTGCTCCTAGCCAGTAGTAATAGCCGAAGCATCTAGCATGAATACTGCAAGTCATCACGTCAGGTTCATCATTATTCAGAGACAATTTCATCCCATAGAGGGCATCAGAAGCTCAGAGTAAGCAAAGTCATATCCTTTATGACTTTAAAGGGGTCATGAACTGCATTGTTTTATAATGTTTCCTGGGGTGCACTAATAATGTTAGTATGCTTTTTACATCCAAAATTATCATAATTTATAAATAAAAGACATTTTTCCTACCCTGATTTTAGCCCTCTGGTTAGAACGCTCTGTTTTAACGCCCACTGCTGTGATTGGCTAAAATTTTTTCCATTTGAAATAGCCAAGTATTACTCTCCAATTTACCACGTTTTTACTATTACAGCTCTCAAGGTTAACTAATCGTGAAAAGTGTTGCATTAAATTTAGATCTATGGCATTACATTTAGATCGTGGCATGAAAGGTTGCAGAGATGAACACTGTGTAGCCGATCACATATGTTGAGCGCATGAAACCAGTGATCTCGTCATTGCAACTCAATTTCTGTACACTAACAAATGCTTTCATCTTCACTAACAGTGCAAACGCGATATAACTAAGAGATTTGTTGAATAAAACGGGAGTTTTGTGCGTGTCAGTCACGATAAATTCGCACTGTTTGATTGACAGCTTCAGCGCGCGCTTCTCGAACGATTGCAAAGAAGGCTTTATTTGATCACTTTTTTATATAATTTAATCACCGTTAAATAACAGATTATTTTCATTTTACAAAGAGAAACAACGCAAGTTGACGTTTAGTCACGGGTTTGATTTACTGATACACAGACAAAGAACATCTGACTGTACATTAATCATTACAAATCAGATCAGGCATTGTAATTAACACAGTTACTTACATGTTGCATTACTGTCGAGTCCAGGCACTGCACAATATTTTTTAATCCTCAACGGCATGTTTATTGCTTGGTTGCTCGATCTGGTTTAGCACCACGTAGGCCTATGTTACTTAGGCTACCTATTCTATTGCATGTCATGCACGAATCGGTGGGCGGGGCTAAACAGGCAGTGATGAAGTAGGAGTTGATCTTCTTCTGTAGAGGCGGTGCTTGCTGCCCTTTGACATCATAGATCCTCACTTTGAAAATCCTGTCGTTTGCTGGGTCTGTTGTCAATAAAAGCTTTTATTGGACTAAAAAGGAAGTTTTCAGCTCTGAAACTTACAGGATATTCTTATAGTATGATGACCTCTTATATGTCAAAAGCTCAAGGAAAATTTGATTTCTCAGTTCATCACCCCTTTAATACAGTGTCATTAACTTGTTAGATAATTTTCAATGTACGTAACAGACCACTGCCCAGTAGGGGTGTGATGGGACACTTAGCTCAGGAGACAAGACGAGACAGGAGGTTTTTGCACAATATTTTAAAGAAATCATCAATGACAAAATTCATGACTGGAAAAATATTCTACAGGTGCTTACATTTAGCTCATTACATAAGACATACAGCCTTCCTGTAGCTCAGTGGTTAGAGCATGGCACTAGCAATGCCAAGGTCATGGGTTCGATCCCAGGGATTGCACATACTCCGATACAAATGTATAGTATAATGCAATGTAAGTCGCTTTGGACAAAAGCGTCTGCCAAATGCATAAATGTAAATGTAAATGTAAAGGTGCATTTCAAAATGTTTGAACTAATCATCTTGTAATAAAAGTAATTTTAGTTCGTATTTCTGAGTATAAATTATTGTTATATGCATCGAAAGACAACAATATACAAACATTGTAAAAGTTTTTGCCACAAACTCAACTGACTGGCTTCTCTCCTGTATGATTTCACATGAGTCTCTTCAGATCTTACTGTACATGAATTATACGTTTCTAGAACTTCTGATTGAGTTTGTGTGTGACCTCCTAATTGAACTCCTTTCCACAAATTGAACATAGAAATAAAATCAGTATAAATAACAAAAATAAATGTTTTTTCTTTGTCTTTTTAAGTGCAAACAATAAGTGCAACCATAATCAAAGTACTCTCTCAATATTCAAAGTGCAAACAGAGACCAAAACAGAGACCAAAACAGAGACCAGAGCTAAGAGGTGGTTACAACTACACAGCCCAGCCATAGGTTTGATATTGGGAGACAGGTTATTGTATGTAGCCTAATTTGCGCACATCAAGGAGCTCTCGTTTTACTTTCGTTTTCGAATTTGCGATCGCACATACTCTGTGAATAGAAAGCAGCGGTTCTGAGCGTGTGTTCTACAAGATAAGACATTTATCAGACACTTAGGCTCTGTTGGCAACCAATTGTCTGCCATGGTCCTGTCAGTCATCTCGCCTTACTCTCGTCACGTGATTAGTGAATTGTGATTCCTGCTGCAATCTGAAAGATTAGTTTCTATTAAAAATTATATTTTGTTGATAATGAAGTTTCTAGACAGTCTTGACTGGCCTTCATGAGGCTGTGTCTGTCCATTTTGCGCTTTAGTGCACTCTTCTGAAGGTCACTCGGACACAGCACGCTCGGCAGCACTGCTCACTGAGACAGAGAGAGTGGCTAACACAATCTGATTTATTACTGAAGCTGCAGGTCCATCAATAAGTAATAAAACCATGGGTTACACTCTATTGTAAGGTGGTTTTGTTAGTTTAGTTATACATTTAAGTACTGAGTAATATCAATTAACAACATGTACTTAATGTAGTGATAGGAATTGGGTTTGGTTTAGGGTTAGCTGCATGTAATTATGCATTACTTTACTGTTATTACTACAGTAAGTACATGTAATAAAGACACTAACATAAAGTTACCAAACCATGTTACTTCTTAACCCTTGGGTACTGCGGTTTGTATATTTTGTGCTGTGTCTGATGCATTATGCAGTAGCAGTTATCCAAATAATGTATTTTAGCTAAAGGCCTGATACACAAATACAAAACACTGTACATACCTTTATAAATGCATTGCTGTATTCCAATCCACAAATGCTGGCTTCTTTTAACTTATGTGTTACAGCTCCTGTTGTGCTAGCTTTCCCTGACTATTTCTCCTCAGATTGTGTTTGTCTATGGCGGCGCTGACGCTTATTGAATGAAAAACAATGTTTCAACCTCATCTACTGATAAATGGAAGCAAGGCAGATCAATAACCTATCAGAGCCCAAGATCCACAGAGAGATCGCTCAGATGATATACCACGCTGCACCTCTGCTGGGTCATAATTCCTTCAATGGGGACAAACTATGTTCTGCAACCATGATTTTTTATTGCAGTGGTAGATAACACACACAAAAAAACAATATTGTACATCCAAGGACACTGATAATATGTTAATTTCTTGTTGTAGTACTGGTTTGATACCTCATTTAACTGAGTAATTATTTGTATGTTATTACACAATAAACCAGTGGTTCTCAACTGGAGAGTCACAACCTACTGTATAAAATGGTCATACAGGTCTAGATGCATATGTTGTCATGAACGATGTTTGCAATGAATTGCACAATAAATCGAGATAATGAAGCAAAAACAGTTTTTAATAAATCAAACAAGGTAATACTCACTTGGAGAAATATAGCGCAACCACATAAACTAAGACCTATGCAACACTGAAACAAGAACTGAAGTCTTAAATACACAAGGGAGGTTAATCAACAAAACAGGGAACAGATGCGTAATTCAACAAACAACCATGGAAACTAACTAGGAACACAGATGGTCAGGCAGACAAGGACACAAACAAACTGAACATATACCTGATATATGCATAACGTCCCCTTGGAATTATAAGGTTCTGTCTGACCTTTTTTTTTGTTGTCAAAATGTAGTTATTTGCATATTCTTATTCTGTGACAAATTATTTACACTGATTTTTTTTATTTTTTAATGGTGTGTACATTTTTGGGACTTTTAATTTAGAAAACAAAAAGGTTCTGTCTACAAAGTTGAATGGAATGCAAAAACTTTGAAGCTCAATATCTCAAAACTGCTCAGAATGCAGATAGAACCTTATAATTCCAAGGGGATGATATGTATGTGTGTATATAAAATAATGTGTGTATATATTTATATGGATAGACAGATAGCAGACTGCTATTGTTTTTATTTAGTTATTTGTATAAATACTATAACTTAATCCTAACAGAAAACCTTCTGTGCTATTACCTTTTATTTTTATACTGTTCTTACAAATAAGGCTGTTCCCAAATTGAGGTTTTGGAATGTTTTGTTAAATTTAGCTAACTTGTGGGTGCAGTTTGACCCCAAAATATGGTTAAGTAGGTACACGCACATTGTTTTTGATGTAAACAAGCAAAGTTAAAGGGTTAGTTCACCCAAAAATGTAATTTCTGTCATTAAGTACCCTCATGTCGTTCCAAACCCGTAAGACCTTCGTTTGTCTTCGGAACACAAATTAAGATATTTTTGATGAAATCCGAGGGTATCTGATCCACACATAGGCAGCAATGACATTGCACCTTTTGAGGTCCAGAAAGGTACTAAAGGCATCGTTAAAACCGGCAACGTAACTGCAGTGGTTCAACCTTAATATTATGAAGCGACGAGAATACATTTTGTGCACAAAAACAAAAATAACAACTTTATTCAACAAATTCGTCTGTCCCTCCCTTGTCATACTGCTACACTATTTTCGTTGCAGAGCTTCAGAGTTTATTTCTGAACGCGGGCTCAGTATTGGCCGGCTCCTGCGTCAGCATCACACGCATGCATTGTGAAGCTCACGTGACCAGAGTCACGTGACCAATAAATTGTAAGGACATTTTTTTTTAATAGATCCATATAATAATCAGTTGTTATTTTTTGTTGGTCTTGGTCCCCACTTGATTAATCTCAAATCTGTCCTGAGGCAAAAAAACAGTTGGGAACCCCTGCCATGTATTAAATAACATATTTAGTCCAAATCAATTGATATGTGAGGTCAAATCTCTCTCCATCTTATTTCTTGTTATATCTGAAGCTGTGAACCAGTTGACCCCACCCAAAAACAAATAATAAAGTGCAGTGGAGAGCATCATCCCTTCCTCGCCCTCTCTGTGTCTGCCCCACCCTTATCATCCCTGCTCCTGCCACCTCCCGTCCACTTGATTTCCCCTCGTCCAATCGGAGCAGGGCTCTTTCAGCGCTGCCGTATACATGAGCAAGCACCGTCTCCCCAGCACAAACCGCAGTCACTTCTTTCTCCTCCTCACTCTATCTGCATCTCAACATCTCTCTCTCTCTCTCTCTCTCTCTCTCCCTCTCTCTCAAAAAATACCTCCTCTGTTGATTTATCTCACTCTCTCCCTTTCTCCTCTTCTGTCACCCCTCCCTCTTGGATCTCTGCCTAGCTACTGTTCTCCCTGTCCGTTTCCCTCCATCCCTCTTTCAGCTACTCTGTGTTTCTCTCGTGGATCCTCCCATTTCTTCTTGTCTCCTCTCTGAAGCTGTCACTGTCTCGTGTGTGGAAACATGTCAACCGTTCTGGATGTGGAGCAGAATGCATGCACTGGAAATGCAGTGGTGAGTGTGTGTGTGTGTAAGAGAGACTGCTGCAACTCACCACCAAGGCTGATTCCTGACTCTTGATTTCTGCTGTTTTAGCGCTGATATCCTCAGTATATGTGATGCTTTCCAGTGAGGGATGTGTGTTTTCTTGCATTAGTCATGCGAGTCATGCGCCTCTCGGCTTGTTTACCTTACCACAGATTAAACCAGTTCGAGGCTAAACTGTTAGTTACAAATATCTTTAGTTCAGGAGCTTCGAATGTACACGATTTACACTAAAATATGTTAGTGCAGTCGAGGGATTGTCAGGTAAATTAGGCGTATGTGTATTTAAATATGGCACACGTCCCGATGATCATCAAACGGTCTAATAGGTCAAACAAATCAAGGACATTTGGAGCACTTAAATACTCTAGCATTACTGGCAGGGTGTGGTAGAGAATATATACTCAGTGTGATTCTTGGAATGCATTAGTATGGATGGTGTGTACTAAGATCTGTGTATGTGATCTGTGTGTGTGTAATAGTTATCTGCCCTCAAGTTTGTGCTGTGTAATGGCTCCCTGGCTTGTGGTCTCTGATTGAAGCTATTAGCTAGAGGAGCTGGAGCGGGGGTGGGGGCAAAGGCTGAGACTGTTGGCTTGTATTCATTCATTCACCTTGGCTTAGCCTCTGTTTCCCAAGAGAGTGTGGCTTTGATTGTCCTTTCCCCATGTTTGAATGTTTGCATGCAAGGATGTAACCACATATTCAGGGTACAACGGTGCTAGATGGAATTATTTAATAAACAACCATTTAAAAACCTATGTTAGTCCAATAGTAGTTTGATTATTTTGTAAATGTGTCCACTTCAATTTCTGTGTTTGTTATGGCACTGTTTGAATTTAAGAAATGTCTTTACCCAGTTGAAAATCCTGGAAGCTCCCACCGGGCTTCTTAACTAGCTAAACCAGCAACATCCTTGGTTTACCAATTTCTCCAGAAAGGCTATGCTGGTTGATCAGCATTTTCTTTTTATTGTGAACAGCAGATTGCAGACCTTGCAGTGCTCCCTAATCCATCCTGATTTTTTTTCCATTTGAAGAGCACAGAGAGGAAGATGATGCAAGAGTTTGATATCAAATCATATTATAGGGTTTATAATGAATACGTTGGAGAGTTTAGATCACCTCCTACTGCTAATTGTTGTGCTAGTCAGGAATCATGATGACCCATCACTATTTGTCCCACTGAATTAGTCTTCTTTTTTCCAGGCTCATTCCTATTCTGCCCCTCTTTCTAGACTCTCCCACACTCTCTAGACCCACATGCAGAGTATAAATGTGTGTCTGAAAGATTGAGAGTGTGTTTGGCAGAGCGAATAGGAGAGACTTTTTTTTTTTAAATGTTACATTTCAGACTCTCCCACTCTTTGGCCTTGATCACTCACTTCCCTGAGAGCTGAAAACGTTCGGACTCATTCCAGCGCAACCAAATTTAAAGGCAAGCACCAGACATTTGTTCAATCAACATGCCTCACTGCAAGTACTACTCATACTCAAGTATTTTATTAAAGACCCTGTAAAATCATTTAATGAGCACAGTTTTTTCTTTCTTTTTTTTTCCCCCATATTGATGTATTGAAACGTGGAGTTTGGATGGGACATATTTAATGAATAATAGCCAGTTGGATTTAATTATATCACAGCCATGAATCATGATTTGCTACTTGCTAGTCGGTTGAAGGTGGCATTAGGGGCGGAACATTCTCTAGAGGGCATTTGATTGGACAAAATCTGTGTAATGCAGGATGAGTCATAAATATTTTTGGCTTGTTTTCCTGTAAGAATGACTGTACATTTTGCAAATGTCTGCGTACATCTAATTTTTGTCAGTGTTTGAAGTCATTTTGAAACAGCAGTAGTGACCAATCTTTTCTTCTGTATTGTGACGTATATCCGAGTGGAATGGATTATCAGAAAATAAAAAAATGTAGAGCATGGACTTTTATCTGTCGGTTGTTGATTGTAGTCGATTTGTAAGAATGGGGTGGGGTTTATATATATATATATATATCACCGAAGAGAATTCTGTTATTTCCCCGGAAGATCCAGTTATGATATTAATTTAAAAATTACAATATCAGTTTTATTAATCGTTCACAATAGCATGCATTTAGAAAAGAGATTGGGTGAATTTCCATTTAATGCCAACTTCAACATATAAGATGGCCCCAAAGCTAGAAAGAGATTTACAAATAATAGCCAGTCACAATTATGTGACTCTTATTCACACGAAGAGCTTCAGTATAGAAGCTAATTTTTCTTACCTCAGGACTCGTGTCCCTCTGCTGTGACTCATTCTATTATTGATGGAGAGGAAGCTGTCATGCGCAGAATTCTCTCTCTCTCTCTCTATATATATATATATATATATATATATATATCTATCTCTATGTCTATCTGTCTATCTATCTCTGTATATAATGCATGCATAAATACATACATGCGCACAAGTCCAACCTTGTAATTTCAGTATATACATCACTGAACATGACATTCCATCAAGGAACACCAGGACCTTAGTTGCTCCTCCCTCAATACAAGCTCAGGACAACCTTCCCAGTTTTCCTTCTTGACGACGTGTATCGTATCTCCTTCTGATGATATATAGATTGAATAAAACATTAAAACAATTATAATTTTATATCAGCAGATATTTATCGGAAACATTCTGTTCTATCATTAATCTCTTAAAGGGGACCTATTATGCCACTTTTTACAAGATGTAGTATAAGTCTCAGGTGTCCCTGGAATGTGTCTGTGAAGTTTTAGCTCAAAATACCCCACAGATCATTTATTAGACCATGTTGTAAATGCCCATTTTTGAGTTTACGTGCATGTCTTTATATGCAAATAAGCTGCTGCTCCCCATCCCGCTTTCCAGAAGAGGGCGGAGCTTGTACATCTCGTGCCTTGGATACTCTGCCAAAAACTAACAAAACATCTGTTTGGTTTTGATTATCATCAAAAAAGGAGTGGGTGGATTTTTACCATTATTGGCTGGTTGTTACACACACTGTGTGTGGACACACATCTGTGTTCAGACACTGTATAAAAGTGAATTTTGTATAATAGGTTAATTTTGCATGATAACTTCTTCTCCTGTTGAGGAATCTCTCTGCTCTCTCAGGCATATGAGGGCTCCATCTTGGTTTAGATCAGTTGGATTTGAAGAATCTGGGGCATCACAGTCTGGTCCTCATTGTAGCTGAACCTGATTAATCGGTTTGCTTTGTTTTTGCATGTTATTTAGGGTGGGGTTATATGAAATAGACTCTTTGAGATAATGCACTGACTCACTTTAAAATAGCAGAAAATGTGTAAAGAAAATTAAAAAAGAAAACTTTGAAGTGAGAACTTCTATCCATACAAATTGTGATATACAGCTTCTAGTTGACTCGATACTTGCCTCACAAAAAAATTCTCAGGAGTTGCATAAAGCAGCCAATTAGATTTTACTGGTGATTTCAGCCATTTTTGCTTTCCAATCTCGTGTGCAATATGAATCAGACAGTTCAGTGAATGTTAAGACTCAGAGCTTTACTTTTTTGAAAAGCACTCTGTGCTTACAAAGTGTATTACAGTTCTGCAAAGTCATACTCTCAAGATGATGGTTTTGTTCTGCAGCCGCTCCCAGTGTGGCTCAGAAGCATCTGGCCAGCATCCACATTGATGGCTTTTATTTTACCAGAGGAACCGTTTATGTTTAGAGGTTATCTTTTTATCTACACTACTGTTTAAAACTTTTTGGGTTTTTTTATGTTTTTGAAAGAAGCCTCTTATGCTCACCAAGCCTGCATTTATTTGATCAAAAATGCAGTAAAACAGCAATATTTGGAAATATTATTACAACTATTTTCTGTTTTTAGACATTTTAAGATGTCATTTATGAAAGAAATGATCTTCAGAAATCATTATATGATGCTGATTTGGTGCTTCTTCTTCCTTTACATATATCTTCATGTTAAAAAGCAATTGCGTTGCTTCAAATTTTTGTGGAAACCATGATTTGTTTTTTTCAGGATTCTTTAATAGATAGAAAGTTCAAACAAATAGCATTTATTTGAAATATAAATTTTTGTAACATTATAAATGTCTTTACAGCCTCTTTTGATCAATTTAATTCACCCTTGATGAATAAAATTATTAATTTTAAAGAAAAATAAACTTACTGAGCCCAAATTTTTGAGCGGCAGGGTAGTTTGTGTGTAATATGTTTGCCCTCGTCTCTAGGATGTGCAACTACTATATTACTGCACTAATTGGGCTCTTAGAAGGATGCTTCATAGATTTTGGATTTCTTCCTAAACAGATTTGGATGATGACTGGAGTGAAATTACAGTACAAGGAGTTCATCCTTTCAACATTTGTGTTTTTATTCATATTAGAATATTAGATTTCTGTATTTAGATCACTTACATAAATCCAATGGATTTAATCTAGACAATAAAAATGAATCACTGGATAAATGCATATGATCATTTCACTAATCTTCAATTGTTAATTGAATGCCCAGGGATTCTTTATATTAACCATAAGCCCAAATCAGAGTGTATAATGCAATGAAAAACATTTCTAAGCATTACTAAGGCACACACCCATAATGCAAAAGTACTGCTGCATAGTGGAACTGAATCGTGATTATGTGCGGCTGCTTGGCCTTCCCTCTAGATCTTTCTATTGATCCTGCAGCCATCTGTCTGAGCCTCTCATGGGAGATATCATTTACTACACAAATACACGCTTCCTGAAAGCAGCAGCACCAACACTTCACTCACTTAGTAGCATAGAAAATCCTAAAGCATTTCCTGGCAGCTAGAAGAAGTTTTGAGGAAAGATTTTATTGTCTGTATTTGACTTCTTGTTTGTTCCAGGAGCATGACATTGAGACGCCCTACGGTGTGCTCCATGTGACCATGCGAGGCACACCTAAAGGCAACCGCCCTGTCATTCTCACCTACCATGACATTGGCCTCAACCGTATGTGAAAATAATTAAATGACAGACAAATTGTATACTTGTCAGAAATCTGAGTATGATGATGAAGATGGTGTTTGGTCGGTTTTCAGACAAGTCCTGCTTCAACACGCTGTTTAACTTTGAAGACATGATGGAGATCACACAGCACTTTGCCGTCGTGCACGTGGACGCCCCTGGCCAGCAGGAGGCAGCACCCCCCTTTCCCACAGGGTGAGTGGCACGTCCCTACAGCCAATGAGTCAAAATGTTGAGATTACACAGCCCTGCATCTTGAAAAACAATTTCTGCTGATTTGCAAGAAATTGACAAATATTATGTAATTTGATGTTAAGTTTTTTTTTTTTTTTCTCATAATTGTTTGATTTTTCTAGTTATATACAGGTCCTTCTCAAAAAATTAGCATATTGTGATAAAGTTCATTATTTTCCATAATGTAATGATAAAAATTAAACTTTCATATATTTTAGATTCATTGCACACCAACTGAAATATTTCAGGTCTTTTATTGTTTTAATACTGATGATTTTGGCATACAGCTCATGAAAACCCAAAATTCTTATCTCAAAAAAGTAGCATATTTCATCCGACCAATAAAAGAAAAGTGTTTTTAATACAAAAAAAGTCAACCTTCAAATAATTATGTTCAGTTATGCACTCAATACTTGGTCGGGAATCCTTTTGCAGAAATGACTGCTTCAATGCGGCGTGGCATGGAGGCAATCAGCCTGTGGCACTGCTGAGGTGTTATGGAGGCCCAGGATGCTTCGATAGCGGCCTTAAGCTCATCCAGAGTGTTGGGTCTTGCGTCTCTCAACTTTCTCTTCACAATATCCCACAGATTCTCTATGGGGTTCAGGTCAGGAGAGTTGGCAGGCCAATTGAGCACAGTAATACCATGGTCAGTAAACCATTTACCAGTGGTTTTGGCACTGTGAGCAGGTGCCAGGTCGTGCTGAAAAACGAAATCTTCATCTCCATAAAGCTTTTCAGCAGATGGAAGCATGAAGTGCTCCAAAATCTCCTGATAGCTAGCTGCATTGACCCTGCCCTTGATAAAACACAGTGGACCAACACCAGCAGCTGACATGGCACCCCAGACCATCACTGACTGTGGGAACTTGACACTGGACTTCAGGCATTTTGGCATTTCCTTCTCCCCAGTCTTCCTCCAGACTCTGGCACCTTGATTTCCGAATGACTTTGGACCACTGAGCAACAGTCCAGTGCTGCTTCTCTGTAGCCCAGGTCAGGCGCTTCTGCCGCTGTTTCTGGTTCAAAAGTGGCTTGACCTGGGGAATGCGGCACCTGTAGCCCATTTCCTGCACACGCCTGTGCACGGTGGCTCTGGATGTTTCTACTCCAGACTCAGTCCACTGCTTCCGCAGGTCCCCCAAGGTCTGGAATCGGTCCTTCTCCACAATCTTCCTCAGGGTCCGGTCACCTCTTCTCGTTGTGCAGCGTTTTTTGCCACACTTTTTCCTTCCCACAGACTTCCCACTGAGGTGCCTTGATACAGCACTCTGGGAACAGCCTATTCGTTCAGAAATTTCTTTCTGTGTCTTACCCTCTCGCTTGAGGGTGTCAATGATGGCCTTCTGGACAGCAGTCAGGTCGGCAGTCTTACCCATGATTGCGGTTTTGAGTAATGAACCAGGCTGGGAGTTTTTAAAAGCCTCAGGAATCTTTTGCAGGTGTTTAGAGTTAATTAGTTGATTCAGATGATTAGGTTAATAGCTCGTTTAGAGAACCTTTTCATGATATGCTAATTTTTTGAGATAGGAATTTTGGGTTTTCATGAGCTGTATGCCAAAATCATCAGTATTAAAACAATAAAAGACCTGAAATATTTCAGTTGGTGTGCAATGAATCTAAAATATATGAAAGTTTAATTTTTATCATTACATTATGGAAAATAATGAACTTTATCACAATATGCTAATTTTTTTAGAAGGACCTGTATTACCCACAGATGTAGCAGAAGACATCTGACTTATTATGTTTGCATTTTCTTTCATTTCTAACTCGAAATGATGATTAGCCATACAATTTCATATATGTGAAATTCAGCTGAGAATTGAACAAAGAGTTCTAAGCTGGCTCAGAGGAAGATGGGAATCATGTCTATGTCTGGTGATTTAAGGGATATTACAAGATATCTTCACCTTACAAATGGTTGTCAGAGGCTAAATGAATTGCACATCATATTTTGTGAGAAAGTGTGGTGTGCAAACAGGCACTTATTTTGGATTTCATTCAGAAAATATGATGCAGAGTGGTGTTATTTATTAGTTATATTCCCTTGGTTAGTATTGGTTGGTCATATTCCCATTGGTTATATAATTCTCATTTTCTGTCTTTGTTGCTCTTCAGGTACCAGTACCCTACCATGGATGAGCTGGCAGAGATGTTATCCTCAGTCCTGACTCAGCTGAAGTAAGTAACAAAGTCCAGCTGGTCCATTAGTAATGAATTACTCTGTACCACATCAATCAGTGAGGTCTGTCTGTGAACCTGCGGTCTGGACATCACTGCATCTGTAGGACACAGTGGCAGTTTGTCACGGTTTGAGTGAATTACAATATTTCTCTGTAGAAAGCACTGATGAAATACTGCAGATGTTGAAAGTGACAGGATGTGTATGTATCCGTTTGCAGGGTGAACAGCGTGATTGGCATTGGTGTGGGAGCAGGTGCATACATCTTAACCCGCTTTGCTGTGAGTTCTCTGACATTTTTCAACTTTTCATTTCGCTTTAATTTTATTATCTTAAAAGATTGTCTGTGCCTCTGTCTCACTCACTCATTCTTTCTTTCTTTCTTTATAACGGTATTGAATCCCCTAAATTAGCATTCTGTTTGTGTACGGAATACTGAATTCCCTCCCAAACCATTCGGCGTAACCATAGCAACATTTCTCTCTTGGCTGTAAACAAGGAACATGGATGCCAACAATTTAACTTGTTTGCTGTTTTCTGTTTTTACTAAAAGAAATAAATAGCGACTGGAGACTTTGTCGATTATTAGTAATTCTCCATCAACCGAGCCATTTTAAACTCTCTTTTTGATTGTAATGTGGCTGTACAATAACAATTTGTAAATCAAGTACCCCTGTAGGGATCAACAAGAAGATTTTTTTTTCTGCTGTCTCATGTCAAGTTTAAATTTTACTTTCCCTGCAACATTTTAACCCTCCTGTTGTAAATATTTTTGGACAACACATTTTTGAAAGTATAAAAAAATCAATTTAAGTTTAGTACTAAATTTAGTTTAGTAGTTTTCTTTAAAAAAATATTTAAAATAAATAATGAAGTTGTTTATATTATTAATAGTATTTATTTTACAAAAATAANNNAAGTTTATTTTACACTACACATACTGCTATAAACTTCATAAACACTTTACTGGAAATTTTAGTTTTTACAATTTGTTATTATAAGTTTAGTAATTTTGTTATGGCTGTGTCATAATTATTATTAGTTTTTTTAATATTTTTATTTATTATATATTTTTTAGTATTAGTATTTTATTATTTTTATTTTATTTATTTATTTATTTTTAGTAATTTTAGCACTTCAAATTGAACTTGTTTTATTTCAGTTAGTTGCCAAGGCAAGATTTAAATGATAAAGTTATTAATCTTTTCACAAAAATTATATTTAATTGTTAGTTTTAGTTAAAGGGTTAGTTCACCCAAAAATGAAAATTCTGTCATTAATTACTCACCCTCATGTCGTTCTACACCTGTAAGACCTTCATTCATCTTCGGAACACAAATTAAGATATTTTTGATAAAATCCGATGACTCAGTGAGGCCTCCATTGACAGCAAGATAATTAACACTTTCAATGCCCAGAAGGCTACTAAAGACATATTTAAAACAGTTCATGTGACTACAGTGGTTCAATCTTAATGTTATGAAGCGACGAGAATACTTTTTGTGCGCCAAAAAAAACAAAATAACTACTTTATTCAACAATATCTAGTGAGGGGCGATTTCAGAACACTGCTTCATGAAGCTTCGAAGCTTTACGAATCTTTTGTTTCAAATCAGTGGTTTGGAGCGTGTATCAAACTGCCAGTCACGCCCCCCAGTGGTGAACCAATGAAATTTCAAAACACTTATGACGTAACGAAGCCTCGTTTACTGAAATCACGTGACTTTGGCCGTTTGATACACGCCCCGAACCACTGATTCGAAACAAAAGATTCATAAAGCTTCGAAGTTTCATGAAGCAGTGTTTTGAAATCACCCATCACAAGATTATTTTTTTTTTGCGCACAAAAACTATTCTCGTCACTTCATAACATATTAAGGTTGAACCACTGTAGTCACATGAACTGTTTTAAATACGTCTTTAGTAGCTTTCTGGGCATCTTAAAGTGTTAATTATCTTGCTGTCAATGGAGGCCTCACTAGTGTTGTTTTTGGCGGCCTGTTTTAATTTTAGTTTTAGTCTAGTCTTTGTGTCAAGCTGTCATTTTAGTTTTTATTAGTTTTAGTCACATTCATACTCTTTTTAGTTTAGTCAAGTTTCATTCGACTAAAAGTCTGACTATTTTAGTCTAGTTTTTGTCGACGAAAACTGATGACATTTTACTCTAATTTTAGTCAATGAAAATTTTATTTTAGTCTCTTTTTAGTAATGCAATTCTATTTAACCCAATCAATATAGTATAGTACCTAGTAGTACTATAGACGAAACTAAAATTTTCTTTTAGCCAAACCCATTTTAAACAAGGTTATCTTATTATATTGTTACCTACATTATATAGATAATACCTTATAATGCCTTGAGATGTCTCTTATCCCTTTTAGACCCTTTTTTTTTTTCTGAGCGACAAACACAAAAGTAAAGACTCATAACTGCAAAACTGTAGCAAGGAGAGTCAATAGATAGGTATCATTTGATAGAACACTTTTAAATGTTTTAGAAAATATAAATTACATTACATTTGGACATTTTGATGCTGAAAAACTGCTGATAAAAGACAAAAAAAAAAAATATATANTATATATATATATATAAAATTTTATAATTTTTAATTTTTTTATTTGACATGGAATAACTCAGGAAGGCAATAAGATCAGAGAAATTCTTTTTTGGTGATGCTCTGCTACATGTGAGCTGCATCTTTTTCAAATTTTGTGGTGATAAGTGTTCATTTTTTCGCAGCTAGATGGTGCCCACGGGCGGTAAACTCCGGTTTAGAGGCACTTCTCAGCACTCGTTAGGGGTTTTTCAAAATGGTTAGATGCATTAAAAAGCTGAGTTTCTAAGCTTTAAGATGATACCTATTTTGTGTTATTCAAGTTGGAAAACATATCCCGACATATCGGTCCCTTTCTCTGTCAGAGGAAGTGACGTCGCCTGCGTCTGCACAGTGCAACCAGATGCAGCCCCTGAAGTGAGACACAGGAAACAGAAATACTACAAAATAATAATAATAACGTGACTAAAATAACGTTATAACATTTCGTCTCGTCTTGTTTTGGTTAATGAAAATGAAGAGATATTTTAGCATAGTTTTTATTTTGTAAACCACATTTAGTCTCGTTTTTATTCGTCAACAATATTGCATCATACATTTAATTATCGTCATCGTCACATGACCAGCATTTACGTTGCGTCTCGTCTCGTTTTCGATGATAGTTAGTCATAATTTTCGTTGACGAAAGCAACACTAGGCCTCACTGAGCCATCGGATTTTATCAAAAATATCTTAATTTGTGTTCTGAAGATGAACGAAGGTCTTACGGGTGTAGAAAGACATGAGGGTGAGTAATTAATGACAGAATTTTTATTTTTGGGTGAACTAACCCTTTAACAATAAAACACAAAAATGATGGTGCATATTGAACTGTTGTACATGGCCTATATCAAACAGCTATATCACACATTTTTATATCATCCCCAGATGCCCTTTTAGAGCAGAGTCAAAATAGTGCCGCAAAACTGCATTGCCCCCAGAGGCTCTGAATGCAGGACTGTTCTTATACTGCGTGCACTGCAGCCTCAAGCATCTGACGCTATTGATCAAAGTCTAAATATCTCTGACACACTCACAAGCTATTCAGCATTTCTTTTATAGAAAACAACCCATAATCCCTTCCCCCTGTCTCTTTTCTCATTCACGTATTGCTAAGTGACCCGTGTCATTTTCCTGTGCTGTGCTTTCTCATCCTCTCTTCATATGTGTGAACACTGAAAGATTAATGTCAGTGACAGCCAGCAGCAGCAGAGGCTTCTGAAGGAAAATGCTTTGAGTTCAGCTGATAAAAGCTCCTCTTCTGGCATGACTACATGCATTTTTAAATCACTCTCCCCACGTTTCCCTCATTAAAGACCCTAATTCCCTAAATAAATCCTTTGCTCTGTCTGCAGCTGATTCAGCCGTCCCTGGTAGAGGGGCTGGTTTTGATCAATGTGGACCCCTGCGCTGAGGGCTGGATAGACTGGGCTGCTTCCAAGGTGAGTATAAAGGTTGAACAAACAGATGGTGATTATATAGGTGAATATGCAGTATTTTATTTTATATATAGATTTGCCTGTTTTTGCTGTGAGATGTTGCTTCACTCTTGCACTAAGGCACATGCAAGTTCTTAAACACGTCTCCTTCCTCTCTCCCTGTAGCACTGTCTTAGGCATCTTACATTATAGACATTTCAGTTTATAGCGCTATTCACATCTGCAGTCCTCATGCCTCCCTGCAGCAGGTCTATAACCTGTTCACGCAGGTGATCAGGAATCATCTTTCTCCTGGTGTTTTGCAGTCAGTAGAAAGGTCTCTTTAGTGTCATAAGTTATTGGAATTGTGACATTAATTTTCTTCCGCCTGTAAACTGTTAGTGCCCTATGGACTGTTCCACAGATGCATGATTATGTTTATATGTTATTACTTTCATAAAATTATTATCCATATCCATATTATTCTGATTTTTTTTTTCTAGCTCACTGGGTGGACTAGCAATCTAGTGGACATTGTGATGTCTCATCACTTCAGCACTGTGAGTAAACCCCTCTGGCTTTACAACCATCATTCCCATAACGCTTTGTGAGCACCATGAGAGCCAGCTGGCTTTTATTTCTCTTTAAACAAAATGTTTTTATTTGTTGTTCTGATAAATTAGGAGGAGCTGACTGACAACCAAGAACTGATTCAAACGTACCGTCTGCACATTGCCCAGGACATCAACCAGGACAACCTGGCCCTCTTCTGTGGCTCATACAATGCGTAAGTTACTTTTCGTTAAAGAAATTGCCTGTATTGGTCATTACTTAAGCTGACAAACCTTCTAAATTAGGTCTTTGTTTTAAAAGGCGTCAAGACCTTGGAATTGAGAGGCCAGTTGCCGGTCTCAACGAAAACACAGTGAAGACGTTGACGTAAGCTATTTTATTTTTTTATTTTATTTTATTTTTGTGTATTACTTTTCACCACTGTTTGTCCTTGTACAGATGCCCTGCTCTTCTGGTGGTTGGAGACACTTCCCCTGCTGTGGAGGCTGTTGTAAGTTTGCCTTTTTTTTCCGATCACAATTTAGTTTGTCATATTCTCACTATGAACTATTATCTATGACTTGTGCCTCAATAAACTCCTAATTACTGCTTATTAATAGTTGGTAAGGTAGTTATTAAGTTTAGGTATTGGGTAGGATTAAGGGATGTAGAATATGGTCATGCAGAAAAGGCATTATTATGTGCTTTATAAGTAAATAAACAGCCAATATTCTAGTAATATGCATGCTAATAAGCAACTAATTAATAGTGAAAACTGGACCCTAAACTGTTACCTTTTTTCCTTTGTTGCTGCACCTTCAATATTTGAAGTCTATTGAATTATTTTATATTACAGGTTGAATGTAACTCTAGGTTAAATCCAACAAAGACCACCTTGCTGAAGGTAAGACAACATGGGTATTTTGCAAAGCCCTAACGGTTAATCTTTATGTCCAGCATTTAACTCATCAAACTTCTTGCTCTCCTGAAATGGTACATTGTGAACTGCGTGTTCTTTACAATGATATTTGTATCTCTTTACATTATTTTAATTCTCTCTATCTATGCCAGATGGCTGACTGTGGTGGTCTGCCTCAGGTTGTGCAGGTTAGTCCTGATCTTCATTTTTTCTTGATATTGAACACCATATTAAACACCTCCACCCTTGATGTTATCTTCACCAATGTATGAATTATGTAATATGAATGTGTAAACCTGTTTAAATCTCCCCAACAGCCTGGAAAGTTGGCTGAAGCCTTTAAATACTTTGTACAAGGAATGGGATACAGTGAGTATTTTTATCTGTTAACCTCAACGTTTTCTAACCTATGAATGTGTCTTCAGAAATTTGTTTAATCTGCAGAGCAATCTGGGTCAGCTTTCTCCATAAACATGCATCCGTTTATCTGCATTTCTCAGACACTGGGCTATGCTGATTATCAATTCAGCACAACACTATGACTAATGGGCATCTTTTATTAAGACAAATCCGGCTCAGGGAGTCTCTTTGTTTCTTTTCTGCTTTTTTTTTACCGCACACAACTCGCCATGACTTCCCACACACCCTGTGTTTTGATTAGTTTTTCTTCCAAACTACAGACGTGCACAAAATCGCAATGTCCTCTGAATGAGCCCTCCTCACATATTGGTTGACAGGTTTCGGCGCACCAGTATAGAGCTCAGTGTGCTGCCAGCGCTCTGTGTGAAAAAATGTCACCCTTTCTCTGACCCCGTACCTCCCCCTCCAAAGATTCTTGCTGTTTCATTTCTGCACTTGTATAGTCCTTGTTGCAATCAGGCAGGAATTTACATGTCAGGAGTCAGAACAAAGCGGCAGCTTTTCAAGAGCATAATACTTTTGTAACATTCATTGCAAGCTTTTAAATTAAGCCATTATAGCTCTAGAGAGTTTTTAAAGGGGTCACACCGTGAGGAATCTAATTGCTAAATCTTATCTAGAGATTAAAGAGAACATTGTACTATGAAAGCAAACTGTAAACTTCTAAACAGGCCCAAAAAGAGTTAATTTTTTTCATAATAACCCCCACTATGGGCAGGGAGTAAAAAGATGATTGGAAATTAGTGAAATTGGATAATGGTTATGAAGAACTTATTAGGACTTTATTGTGGATCTCAGGGGGAAATTATTAAATAATAAAAATGCACAAAATGACCTCTTTTAGTAGTTTAGATTCATTATTATCTAAGGGCATTGCTGCATCCCAATTAGATATGATCCGTCCTAAATAGTATTCGAAATTAGAATTTGTGTCTCAAATCATATAATGTAAAAATTAGTATTACAAAGATACCAAGATAGTCTACTGTTTCCAGTTAGAATCTGAAATGCAGATCCATGCGCACACACACACAACGGCTAATATTGCCCACAACCCATTGCGCATTGGATGAAGATTCAATTAGAACTACAAACATGAATACAAATTGTTTAAAAAACTACAAACATGGTGGATGTGCAAGACCGACATTTAAGTACAAAGGGGTTTGAGTCGTAATTAATAGTCAGATAAAAATGAAGACCCACGACTGGTAGATCAGTGTAGGAAATTAAATTATATTGAATGTGGAGGATTTTAACTGACGAGATGATTGACAGGGCAGTTTAAACAGTGACAGGATGCATGTCAGAGCGGTCCTTTAAAGACGTAGTTATGATGAAGTAGTATGTCCCAAAGCTTTCTTACTCTTCTGCTACACACTCAAAAGTATGTACTTTTTCTTCACAAAAACAGTAGGCCAGGGGTGTCCAAACCTGCTCCTGGAGGGCCACTGTCCTGCAAAGTTTAGCTCCAACCCCAGTTAAACACACCTGAACCAGCTAATCAAGGTCTTACTAGGCATACTATAAACTTCCAGGCAGGTGTGTTGAGGCAAGTTGGAGCTAAAGTCTGCAGGACAGTGCCCCTCTAAGACCAGTTTGGACACCCCTGCAGCAGGCCTACATATTTTAGGGCGTAGTACAAGTAGGCGAATTGGGACGCAGCACAAGTTTTTTTACCTCTTGATGCCCTCTGTTGGTGAGGAGCCATAAATGCAGCATAAGGCTCAGCTCATGTCACTGCAGAAATTTAAGACGCTGCAGTGACGCCATTAAAGCTGTAAACACCTGCAAGCTCTACAGTGGTAATTGGTAGGGTTGAGGTTGTAACTTGCCGGGTTACATTTTTTAAACACAGCCGTCCCCGACCACAGTCAGTGTTTGAACGGTATCTGGCCTGTATTCAGATTAACAGAAATGTTGAAAACATTTCCATGAAATACTTCACATCCTTTTTTTATACTAAAACCTGTATTGTACAGATATCTTACTGTTTTGTCCATCTGTCTCCCTTCAACCCATGCAAACAGTTCCTCATGTTTTGCTCAGCCATCTGAGCACTGAATCAGGTACCCGGATGAGTTATTTTGACTGGTGTATACATGCTTGCATGGTATACTTCTGTGCTTGTGTTTAGACATATTTGCATGTAGCTATTTGACGTGGTATTATTTAGTGGTTGACTGTTATGGGTTTTTTATTGGCTGATGCAGATATCAATTTTCATTAAAAAAAAGTTTATTTTTATACAAATTTAAAATAAAATAAAATAAAAAATAAGTAAAACTGGGTCAAAAACATGTATAATGTTTATTTTCCATTGATTAAGCTGCCACAAATCTAAATAAATAAAAATCAGCCAGTTACTTGGCCTGGTCTACATATCGGTCCATCACTAGTTATTAAAGTGTTTCAGGTTCCAAACGACATTTCATAAGATGTGTAGAACTTGTTTTATTTAATTTATTAACTTTTAACTAAGTTTTATAGCAGAAAGCTTTATTTTTATATATTTTTTTTATTATTATTATTTTTTATATACATTT
>RJVU01075544.1:277369-328037 GCA_003731715.1 Anabarilius grahami
AAAATTCTTTTATATTTTATATTTTTATTATCATTATTATTTTGTATTTTACTTTCCACATTTTTTAGGAGGTATGCATTTAGTTTTGCTTGTATGTGTCTTTGCACTTTGTGGTAGATCTATATTTGCTTCTGTGTGCACATTTATACTCTGTGTAGGCAGACACGAGATGAATTTGTGATTGTCTATTATTACATTTTCGGTTTGGTTTCCTCTTGCAAGATGCTTGTTTTTTCTTTTGACTTGCAAACCCCCCGGTTCTACTGAAGACTGCAATAAACACATTCTTATATCTCTCTCCCATTTCACAGTACCAGCAGCTGGCATGACCCGTCTGTCTCGATCCCGATCCTCCTCTTCCAGCATCACATCCATGGAGGGCTCACGCAGCCGCAACTTGAACAGCCCTCTGGACGGGCCCAACTCTGGAGTCCTGGACAACCAGGCCAGGCCACAAACCATGGAGGTCTCCTGCTAAAGAATTCGCTGTCTGCTGTCCTTTTACCCCTCACCTCCTGTTATTTGTGTCATAGACACCTACGTGTTTCTAATGCCTTTAATAGTGAGGCAGGGGAGGCTCGAATGAAATGTATTATATACTGAAGGTATGCATAATGAATATATACAGATGTTACTATATGCTAGCCACATTTTCAGTCATAAAAGCAGAAAAAATTAAAGACTAATATATATTTACACATGAAGGGTCTTCCATCAGGCTTTTTATTTTACATTGAATTAATTCCACCTCTTTTTTGAGCCACTCTCACATAAAGAAAAACACTTGCATTAACAAAAAATATGTTTTTTTTTGTGACCTGTGACCTTTCCTGTGCTCTTATCTTGCTTCACTGTGTGCTCTTGTTTAATTTGTTGTCCTGTTTAACTGTCTTACAAATGTGTTCTGTCGTTGAATCCAATTTCCTGTTCATCTTATGAATGTAATGAATGTTCTGTATCTGACTTTTGGTGTATTTATATTAAGAACTCTAATGGGTTGTACTAAAAACCATCAGCTATTAGGAGACAAACGCTTGTGATGACTCATCAGACAAAAGAAGTGGAATATCATTCTTTATTTTAATTTTATAATTGTTTCTTTGTATTTTTTTTTAAGTTACATTAGGCTATCACCCTTTTAAATATTTAAAACAAATGTAGCAAGGACTTAGTTTGATATAAAATCATGTTTTTTCTTTTGTACATTCTCTACCTTACCATTTTTTAACACAATTATTCTTAATCAAAACATGAATTGATGTACACATGGAATGACAGCCGTATACGAGTATGAAATAGTGTCTGACAAAATCACTGTCCACTGATTCTCAATTACTAAATAAAGTTAGATCATGGAAAATAACTGTTCATGCACTCTTTCCTTAGGCATTTTTAACTATATAGCTATACTTTTGCTTTCAAAATAGTAATATCATTTTCAGAATCACTCAAGAAACAACCTCTTAACGGCATAACAGACGGAAGATCATCAAGTCACAAAGTTTCCAACCACAAATGTACTTTTTTTGTCCCTCACATCGAGCAACGCTTATCCTCAGGTTGTGGTTACTGTTTTTATCGCTCTTAAAATTATAAAAGGTGCATATCACTGTGCCAAGAAAACGTTAGAAGCTCAAATTGATCACATAGACACAAAATTGCCTTTGAGTGATGTAACAGTTTCTTAACTTTCACATAATATGTAGAGTTTATATGTCTATCCATTCTATTTAATCTATTGTAACTGAATGCACTACATCTTGCACACTTAACGTTAGTCCTTTCAGTTTAATTCTGACTGTTGTATCATGGATTTGTAAAGTGTATTAGCACAGGAAATTTAATTTGCATGTGGGTTAGTTCACCACAACACCTTCTCAAGAGAGCACAAAAGTCAATTCACACGCACGAGGCAAGAGAGGATAAAGGTCGCATCAAAAGCGTCTTCACACTTACAGTGATGGGATTCCTATAGTGGATGCTCTTTTATCACGTTGCCTTCTGTATATTTTTGGCACAGAAAATCATCTTATAATTGCAGCGTTTTCTTACACGGAGTTGAAACGGTGCAGAGTAAGTATTTTTATGTAGCTATATAAATGTCTGTCTGTACTCTTAAAAAATAAAGATTCTAAAGAACTCAGTGAGCATATCTAATGAATCAGTAATATTGTGTAATTGAACTATCAAGTACAGTGTTATTTCTTTAGTTGTGTTTTTTTAGGTTGGTTTCTGTCATAAAATCAGAAAATGGTCATAAAATAAACATGGGCTGTCTAACAAGCCGACTCTGGCGTCGATCCGCTGTGAGACTGGAGGATCCTGTCTTGACGTCTGGTGGGTGTATGTATGAACGTGATTATGCAATTAAACTTCCATCTTCTCTTTGTCAAACAACTGTAACTGAGTTAGCTTTTAATCTGTACTACATATTTTATCATTCATGTTGTGTAAAATTATCCCTCAACTGTGTCTGTTTTACTTTAGCTTCGGGAAATCACATGAACATGGCGGTGGCCTTATGCAACTTTCCACCCCACAGGTTTGATGAACATACTATATTTTTCGGAGACAGACTGAACATTATATCAGAGTAAGTAAAGATTATTTTTTAGACATAAAGGCATGTAAGTCTTTGCTAAAATGAATACAGAATGGGTTTGTTTCTGTTACAGAGATGATGACATGTTGAGGGTTAGATCTACATCAACAGCCACAGAGATTTTCATTCCTCACACCTACGTTTCCAAAGTGCACAATCGGTCAGTCATGTTCAAACCTTTTTTTTTTAAACATTCTTTATTCACAAAAAGAAAGAATACCAATGCTAAAGACATTCTTGACTTTCTGTTCTTATGGGAGACCCGGGTTTAAGTCGGCCTCTCTCTCTCTCTCTCTCTCTCTCTCTCTCTCTCTGTGTGGATTTAATCATATCATGTGATCGCTTCTGATTGAGAGATTTTGGAAAAGTGTGATTATTATGTCCATTATAAACTTTGCCCAATCTTGTTTATTTCCATAAAGGTGGCTGTTTGAAGGGATCACCAGGAGAAATGCAGAACAACTTCTTAGGCTGCCTCAAAACTACTCTGGATGTTTTCTAATTCGGGAAAGCCAGTCATGCCCTGGTTAGTGCTCCAAAGACAATTTATTGCTTGCCATCTTTTGTATTAATAAAAGTCTATTTCTTAACCTTAACAAATGCATTGCTGTTGGTTGTAGGTTCCTACTCACTCTCAATGCGACATGATAGAGACAATATGCACAATGTAAAGCACTACAGAATCCATCAGATCGACAGCGGCTGGTTCTATATCCACAAAAACCGGCCCTTCTCCTCTCTCAACCAGCTGGTAGACTATTACTCACGTAAGCTCAAATGATAAAAATAAATAAATAAAAAAGTTTTAGTATAAAATGTATTAAAAAGGCTTAGTATTAGTCCTTCCTTCCACCCACAAAAGACAGTCCGATGTATTTCAGTGATGATAAATAGAACATTTGAATGTTAAAATAAATCAAAGAGAATATATTTCATTAATTTACAGGACCTTTTAATGGAACATGCTGTCAGCTGACTGAACCTTGCTTATTTCATGACTTGAGCACAACTGTAGCACAAATACCCTCACCAAAAGTATTCCAGAGGTCCAGTCTTAACTGGAAAGATTTGTCCAGGTAGGTTCAGTTTTTATTTGGATCACACTTTCCAGGCTTTTCCTATAATGTAGGCTAGTAGGATGCTTGCTTTGGTTATGCATAGAAATAACTAATGTTTATCATCAGGTCGATGATTCAAAGGCAGTTAAAGGGGGATGAAGAGACTCTGGTTAGTGAAGGACTGCGAGAGACTCTAAATGCATATTTTTACATCACAGAGAATTCGAGCTGTGAGGACTGAGTCACAAAGAACACACATTTATTAACATCACTTAAGTAATAGATGTTTTGGGTCTTTTCAATATATTTGGTGGACATTTTGACCACAACGCTCTGTCCTGTACAAGTACATTATTAAGCCTGATTAATGATCATGGTAACACTTTACAATAAGGTTTTATTTGTTAACATTCGTTTATGCATAAACTAGCATTAACATCGAGCAATATATTTTTACAGCATCCAATAACCTTTGTTAGTGTTAGTTAATAAAAATGTTTGTTCATGTTAGTTCACAGTGTGAACTAACATGAATAATGTTTGACAGATACAACATTTGATCTTAAAAATATAATAGCAAATGTTGAGATTAACATTAACTGATCAATAAATGCAGTAGAAGTACTGTTCCTTCTTAGTTCATGTTAACTAATGTAGTTAACTAATGTTAACAAAGGATACCTTATTGTAAAGTGTTACTATTATCTTTTGCTTTTAATTATCATTTTGGTTATTTAATTATTTTTTTAATGAAGATTTGTTATGTTATAGTAATTTTTCTTTAGTGTCTGTTGTAAAGGACAAGATGCATTACCTTGGGAAACTACAGAGTAAATTGCTCAGTTACATAAAGTAAAGTAACAATGCAAACAATGAAGTAACATACTTGAAATATAATTATGTGTGACATAAAATAATGATGTAAATAAAATTGTGGGGAATTAATTGTGCAATTGTGGGAAAAGGGGAATAAATAAATAAATTTATTTTAACTTTACTTTGTTTAATTTAATGTCACAATACTTTAAAATCTATTTTTATAATGAGTCAGAAGTTACATCATCAAACTGGGACTCTGTATTGGGAATTACAGTTAAACCACATAAAAGAGATCAGTAAGCTCAATGAAGACCAGAAGTCAAAGTTAAATGTCAATCAGTTGACAGAGTTTACTGAAGACAAAGTTCTCCACACTTCCATAGGCCGTAGAAAATGAGTAAGAGAATTCAGCCTCAAACTAACTTAGCATACAGAAACACTAGTACCTAGTCTCATGGAAAATCACTTGACGTTATTTCTACTAATTCTGATTAACAGTACAGTTGACAGTACGGATCATTCTAGCAGCATTCGAACATGGTATTCCGTTCTTTATGCAAATGAGACATTATCTTTGAAACACTTTGTTTATTCTATATTTGCATATAACTGTGGTAAGTGTCACAGGTGAGTCAAAACTTCCAGAAGGACTCTTCTCATCTGTACTGCTGTTGAACTCTCCTGGAGACTATTCTTTTTGGCATGGTCACATGCCTCTAAATATAAAAAACAACCCCTGCAAGCACATGCTATATATCCTATAAAGAATTACATTGGCCTTAATGACCTTAGACATAGTTGTCTTTACATGTCTCATACAGCTATCAAAAGAATAAAGTTCAAACCGACAATTCTCTTTCTACAAAATATGGCTCTTGGTTCATTTGGTTGTATGAGCAAATAAATTAAGTACAAAACAAGTATATATTTATTCTCTGGAAGCCGGTCTAAATGAAACACTGTTACCGCATTCCTGACATGGGTCACTCACACCCTCAGTCACCTCTCAGATAGGCCTACAAAATACAGACATTGCCTGTAACATTTCCTGTATGGCTGTTTTAGCAATTTGCAACCGACGTAATTTTTTTTAAATAATAATATAAAAACAGCTTTTATTTGTTTAAATATAAAAATATACATATATATTAAAACATCGTCCACGCGAGGGCGCTCAACTCACACAAGTGAGCGTCGAAGGCTGAGCGATTTTAACTTCCTGTTTGGAGCAGTTCAGGAAGACGAAGTAATGGCGACGCTACTGGGGCCCGAGTCCCCTTGGATGGGAGGAAAGAAACGGACTCGAAACAGGAATATTATCACCAGAATACGGCAGAGTCAGGTTGCTGGACGAGGCTTCAGCAGAGGGACGCAGGTAAACGGGAGAATTTGTGCTGCTGACAGAGAAAGCCGCTGTCAGGGATCCGCGGTTATGAGCTGAACCGTCGATCAACCTGCTTTAAGTTAAGCAACAAAATAAATAGGACGGGTGTGACGCTTAAGTTTGATCCAAAGGTTGTTTAAATAATCTCTTAAAACTTGCGAAGGCAAATGGTCGGTGTGGTTTAAAAATAAACCACCTAAACGGAGAATGACAACTAGCCGTTAACTAATTAGGTTGTTCTTGGCTTTGACTGTCTGATAATAATTTGGGTTAAACGAGGCTTTAAATGCCGTCCAAATACAATCCAATTAAAGACTCCGACACATGGAGTCGTATTATTATGAATGAGTAATATTATCACTTATAATCACACACAGATCAATCTGTAATCATTTAATGTTAATAACCGATCAGCTGTTTCAAGTAAACACGAGTTGAGTCTCACAACCTAAAGGTGCCTACCTAGACAGCATTTGTGATCAATATAGGCACCTTTGAACTTCATGTAGCCCGTAAATGTTGTCAGGGTAGTCAGCATGCTAGAGTTTGACAGCCACAGATGTCAAATGTCATTTTATCTAGTCTCCAATTCTGCCATATCGTATTCGTATAGATTTCCTTGTCCATTTTGTTTCATCACCAGCCTAAACAGTAAATTGCTTTCATTTTGTGTGGGTTATTGGATCAGGCAGTGATATTTTGCTGGCTCAGGCCTGGAGTTTAAAGAGCTTGAATTATGTAAGATGTCCTGTTGAGTTGGACATGATCTGAGCCTGAGAATTTCACTCAATTTAAACCTCTCAGGTTTCGCTTTCACTTCATACTCAGTGTTTGATACTAACTGACACTAAAGGCCTATACAAATAATATGTTGTTCAATGTTTCTACCATGACAGGTTGGTGAATATTTTTAAATGGCCTAAAGTCTAGTAGAGATGTGGTCTGTTGTGCATGCAGAAAGTGTGTCCTTCTAAATCAACAAGATTATTCTGTTGTAACTTAAATGTATTATTATTATGCTTTTTTATTGGCACCTATTACTAGTTCCTGAGTATTTGATTGTATTTTGAAGAAATTAAAAGGAAGAGGACCTACTTGTTTACAGGTGGCCTATGGTACAATGCATGGAGTTCATTGTATCAACATGACCTTGAAAGACATTTTATAAGTATTATATGTAATATCATACAAAAATTATACCAGCTGGTAAAAGGCAACCTATAACAACTTCTGATAGAATGAACATTAAATCAGGTTCTTAACTAAAGGAATATGTCACTTTTGTTTCAGGATGTAGAGTACTTTGATGTCATATTAACTAACTGCAAAGTGCATAAATGCAAAGAATATAACCTGTATTTTTCAAGTCATTTGCATTTGTTTGAAAGCTGTGTGTGTAAAGGGTACTTTGCAGCCTTCAAAGTAATGCACATGTAAATTCATTTCATTATTACCATTAGTTGTCAAACATACAATGGGCTTTTATTACCGGGCTTTACAAGGCAGCATATTCAAAAAATTGATGCTATTAATAACCGTTTTTAGTAATCAAACACAATAAATTAATTCTATTATATGTTGTTCTATTGAAAATAAAATGTTATATCTTCGATGATCTATAGAAAGTTCAATAGAGCAGCATCTATTTGAATTAGAAATCTTTTGTAACCTTATAGATATCTTTATTGTCTTTTGATCAATTTAAAACATCTTTGCTGTAGTATCTATCTATCTATCTATCTATCTATCTATCTATCAAGACGTACACCTATTAGCATCCACAGCAGCGGTCGATATCTTTCTGTTTATTATAATCATGCGCTGCAGTTTTGTCATCTGCTGCTTTAAACGCTCGAGCTTGAATCAGATTCTGTTTTTATTATTCATTAACTGGGAAAATTTGTTGTGAAAGTGATTCCACGATATTGTTCCTCTGTGCCGTTATCATTACAGTTGTGGTTTGGACTCTCCTCTTCTTTTAAACGTATAACATTTTTTAAAAATATATCTTTGTTATAGCTATCTTGTTTGGTTTGAACGGGCCTTGACACTCCTTTTGCTGAATTGCAAGAACTGGTATTTCCTTAAGGAAATGCAAATCTAGTTACTGTTTATTGTTTTCAGCTCCCAGAAGTTCTTCTTCAAGAGAGAGATAAGAGGGCGAAATGGCACGGGATTCCAGTCTTACTTCAAGAGCTGTACGAGAGCAGCCACCTTAACAGTGACTTCACCCGCTCGCATATTGTCCTGAAGGTGAGATCTCTTATTCTACTCTCTCTTTATAGTCTGGGATATTTTCTACTATCTTATAAATATTTTTTAGCCACTTGATAGCCTTATTTTAGAGTAGACTTCACTGTGAGTATCTCTCTAGGCTGAATTTGTCTCATTGTGGTGTTCTGATACAGGAACTGTCATCATTGCTATCTATGGAGGCCATGTCTTTTGTGACGGAGGACAGGAAGACGGCGCAGGAGTCCACCTTTCCCAACACGTACACCTTTGACCTGTTTGGAGGTGTAGATGTGAGTTCTGACACTCTCATGTCTGAATAATAAGGAATTGGCAGCCTAACTTTGATCAATATAAAGTGCTAATGAAAATGGATGACGGTGAAGTTATTGATTAGCCAGGTCTGTGTGTTGCAGCACAGAGAAGCTTTGTCACTGCTGTCACTTTACAGTTCTCAACACTGTTAAAATGTCTGTTTTGAAAATGTAAGCTCTCTGGAACTTGTATTGTAACTTTTTAAATATATATTTTTTAAATTCTAATATATTGTAAAATCAAATACATATATATTCTGCTGAAAGCTCAAAAGAATTGGAACAGCTGTTGCTCAGAGTTTACGCTCACCTTCTTTTTTACATGTTTGTTGATTCAAAATAAATGTTATATTTGAATAATTTGTGCTTTATCTGTCAATAAGATTGTAGTGTCTATTTGACAATATTCAGCACATATTTCACCCTAACCAGCACAGAAAGAATCCATCTGGGATTAAACATTGGGTGGGATGTGGGGGGAAATGTGTTTTCAATACAATACAGTAAATAAAATTAACTTTAATTTATTTGATTAATCAGTTAAATGGATCTGTCAATTATTTATCAAATGGATTTTAGTTGCAGACCTAGATCAATTCAGAATGATGACTGTTTGTTTTGTCTTTTTAGCTGCTGGTGGAACTTCTGATGAGACCCACTCTGACAACGCTACAAAAGCCCAAGAGTAAGTTGACTAGTAGAATATTTTATGGAGATTATTTGTATAATTATTATTTACTGTTAAATATATAAATGTATTATTTATATAAAGTAAGAACAACAATAATAATAATTTTTTTTATCTGCACTTATTCTAGTAACCATTGTTATATTATGTCTGTCATCAACAAATGTAAAATTCTATCTAAAAATTAATTACATTTTTAAACCGCTTATAGTGAATGATGACTTGGTTAAAGACTGCCTTAGTGTGCTGTACAACTGCTGCATATGTGTAAGTATTCAGGCTTTGTTTATTTTATTATAAAACACAAGGGTGACCAATATCCATGTGATGAGTTCAATAAGTGCACTTGTTTTCCTACAGACGGAAGGGGTCACAAAAAACCTGGCATCGAGGGATGATTTTGTCTTATTTCTCTTCACGTTGATGACAAATAAGAAGACCTTTTTGCAAACAGCTACATTGATTGAGGATATTCTTGGAGTTAAAAAGGTCAGCTTAAAATGCATTGAGAGGATTAAGAATATTTTTCTTTTCTACAAAAACAAACGCCTAACAATTAGTAGTGATAAACATGTGGAATATGTCACCACTAATATCTGATGGTGTTTAATAATGGTTCATAACAGGAAATGATTCAGTTGGAGTGGATCCCCAACCTGTCAGGACTGGTCCAGAGCTTTGATCAGCAGCAGCTCGCCAACTTCTGTCGTATCCTCTCCGTCACCATATCTGAGCCTGATGTGGGGAACGATGACAAACACACACTCCTGGCTAAAAACGCACAGCAGAAACGCAATACCAGCCCCTCACGTGCCGAGGTCAACCAGGGTAGGTGGACTACTAACTTAACTTTAATTAAAGCTAATGCCACAAAGAGCAGTAAAGTGGTGATGGAGAATAAGGTCATTGCTAAAGGGAAATTTGTTATGTTAAAATGACAGCTCTTTCCATTCAGTACTTTTCAGTGTATATATAGAGTATTTCTGGCAGGGATACATTTATGGGGTGAGGGTTAACAGTATAATGTAATATATTCCAGTCACGCTCCTGAACATCCCTGGCTTCATTGAGCGTCTCTGTAAATTGGCCACACGGAAGGTGTCCGAGGCAACTGGAACATCAAACTTTCTGCAGGAACTGGAGGAGTGGTACACTTGGCTCGACAACACGCTAGTACTGGACGCGCTCATGCAGATAGCAACTGATGAAGCAGAGCACAGCAGCACAGGTAGAATTGTTGCATCGCTCTGGAAATGAATGTGACACAAAGCTAAGTGTGTACTATCAGCAATAAAAATAAAAATGTTATAAGAAATTAAACGTTCATTAAGAAACTTAATAACGGGTTATGATTATGCAGCATATAACGTGTTCATTTAGTGTCAAATGATCATTTAGAAATCATTCTGACATGCTGATTTGGTGTTTAAGAAACATTTCTTATCAATGCTAAACATTTGTGTGCTTAATATTTTTATGGAAACCATGATAGGACTGTCGATTTAACACTTTATTTTAATTAATTAGTTATGGAAAAAAATTGCGCTTTAAAATTAACGCTTTTAATGCGCCCGCCCAACAACAGACCTACATAGGTCATCCATACAGTTGATAATGATAAACATGATGCAGTGCAACAACTCACTGCATGATGGAGCCTATAGAATGCCCCTGTATGAGTTTTTGTCTCATATTTATATCATATGATATAGTTAAGCAATATCACACAAGTGCTGTTTTTGTTACGAATAGCATGAGTGCAAATGTGATACTGATTTAATACAGTTCAATAAAAAAGTAAATATTGTTATATTTTAGACACAATATTGTCTGATTCTTCAATGTAAATATTACATGTAAAGCCACAGCAGAAAGATTGTGTCTCTGAACTAACTTTGAACGAGTCAATTGGGTGAATCAGTGATTCAGTGGCCCATTCATAAAGATAGCCATTTACTTCATTCCTGGATGAATCAGCAATTTGATTACATTACATTCATACTATACACATTCATACTATATAGAACATACTTTTTGTTGCGGTTGTGAAGTAATTACTTATCCTAATATGTACCTAGTCGACAGTATGTGATTCCAGAAGCAGCCATTGTCTTATTTACCACCTACTGGGAGTTTTAGTTTCTTATTTACAGTTTTATTTAATAAAAAAAATATATATAATTTCATACTCCATGTTAATAAAAAAAAACACCAAAGGTATTGTTTACCCAAAAATGGCCTCATGACTGTTGTAACCTAGAAGTTTGTGTGATAAATTCTGTTGAATCTTATTTAATATTTCTTTCTAAAGCTACTTTTTGTGATGTCTATTTGATGCTTTTCTCATTTAACACAATAATTACTTTAAATTATCATTTGGGGTTGATTTCTCAGCCAAATTTGATGTGCGATTTAATTTGCAATTAAATAAATCGCCACATCGTATAATTTATTAGATTAAAAATTTGTATCACTTGACAGCCGTACTAATAATATATAAAGTTATTAATTCATTTCTTTTTTTTTTCTCACAGAATCATCTGATGAGAGTACATTGGCCACCATTCCATTGAGGCATCGTTTGCCACAGTCCATGAAGATTGTTCATGAGATCATGTATAAGGTGGAAGTCCTGTATGTTTTGTGCGTCCTGCTCATGGGCCGACAGCGGAACCAGGCAAGAGCCGCTCATGTCTGTTACGGATCTACAATAGAACGAATTAAATCCTAATGTTGTAATTCCCATCCTTGTTAATCATAATCTGTTAGGTGCATAAAATGTTGGCGGAGTTTCGTTTGATTCCTGGACTCAATAACCTTTTCGACAAGCTCATCTGGAGGAAATACACCACCTCTAATCACGTGGTTCATGGACAGAATGAAAACTGTGATTGCAGTCCGGTGAGCTTTTAGCGAATACATTGTAGATTTATCCCATTCGCTCTAATCCATTTCCCCAAATTCTCATTGATCATGTTATGCTATTGTTTATTGTGCAGGAAATCTCTTTTAAAATCCAGTTTTTGAGGCTTCTGCAGAGCTTTAGTGACCACCATGAGTAAGTTGCAAGATTGTGAGCTCAAAGTGGCATGTCACATACCTGTGGATTGACAGAAGAATGCATTCATCCATTTATTCTTTTGTTCTCAGAAATAAGTACTTGCTTCTGAACGCTCAAGAGCTGAATGAGTTGAGTGCCATCTCCCTAAAGGCAAACATCCCTGAGGTGGAGGCACTAGTAAACACCGACAGGTACTGTTCAGATGTCAAATCTATATGCTAATATACTTTTCTTTACAGCAGACAAATATTAGAATTTATCTTATCTGTGGTGTCTTTCAGGAGTTTAGTGTGTGATGGTAAAAAAGGTCTCCTCACACGGCTCCTCACTGTTATGAAAAGAGAACCGCCAGACTCCTCCTTCAGGTGAGACACTGGGTTCATAACGATTTGGCTAAATGTGTTTTGAAATGCCAGATGAGTCATGGTGACATATTTTCTCTCTAAAGGTTCTGGCAGGCAAGAGCTGTTGAGAGCTTCCTCAGAGGGGCCACATCATATGCAGACCAGATGTTTTTGCTGAAGAGAGGCTTGCTGGAGGTACAGATGTTTATACAGTACATTCTTGTGCCTGTCTGATTGGTCAAAATGTTTTTCCCCATAGAATTGATTGAGTTGCTCAAATCTTGTCTTTTGATTGTAGCACATCCTTTTCTGCATCATCGACAGTGGCTGCAAGTCCAGAGATGTCCTGCAGAGCTACTTTGACCTGCTCGGGGAGCTTATGAAGTTCAACATCGATGCCTTCAAGAGATTCAACAAATACGTCAACACAGATGAAAAGGTACCGGCAATAACAAAATGTAGAGAAATAAAAGCTGTTGTTAAACAACCTCTGTTCGACTTTGGTTAAACATCGTGCCTCCTTCAGTTCCAGGTGTTCCTCACCCAGATCAACAGCTCTCTGGTGGACTCCAACATGCTTGTCCGTTGTATTGTCCTCTCTCTCGATCGATTTGAGAGCCAGACGGAAGATGTAAAAGGTAAATTTGGCTATTGTACTCTTGGATTGTTGGCGATATTGCTAAAAGTATACACTACCGTTCAAAAGTTTGTGGTCTGTAATATTTTTTTTAAAGAAATCAATACTTTCATTGAGGAAGGACACATTAAATTGATAAGTGATAGAAAAGACCTATATAATGTTACAAAATATTTCTATTTTAAATAAATGCTGTTCTTATGAACTTTCTATTCATCAAAGAATCCTGAAAAAATATATGTATATAAAGGTTTCCACAAAAGATTTGACAGCACAACAGTTTTCAACATTGATAATAAGAAGAAATGTTTTTTGAGCACCAAAACAGCATTGGTAACGTATATATCTTATATATTCATCTTGATTTTTCTGTATTTGTAAACATCAAAAAATGCCAGGTAGATCAACAAAGATAAAGCTGAATAGATAAAGTAAAAATCTGGTTGCTTAAATGTATCAATAATGTATTCCAAAATAACAGTACATAGCAACAGCAATGTTTACCTCCATGTTGTTTTTACTAAAACTATTTAGAATTTTTTAACCGATTCACTCAAAAACTTGCCAACTTTAATACAGTTTTTACAACTGAAGGATAATCAAAATTAAAAAAAAATTCATATTTTCATACTTGTTAGTCTAATTTAGGAATTTAAGTCAAATTAAAAGTGCACTAAAATCATCACAATATATTATGTTGTTGCTTAATTTTAAGCTGCCAGGCACTGCGAATATATCATAAGTATTCAATATTTTCCCCTGCCTTATGCCTGAGAAAAATCTGATAGAAAAAAAAGATGAAAATGTTTTTCTAGGCAACTTGAGATTTGATAATGTTATCACTTAAATTGTAAATTGCTTTATCTGATGGGTAGTCTGTTCAGAGCATTAGTCATTCATTTCTGATCGCTATTGACAAATTGCAGTCTCTATTTTAGTCTTTGTGTTTGTGCCTCTGCAGTGGTTGAAGTGCTCTCTGAGTGCTGTCTGCTGTCCTACATGGCTCGAGTGGAGAACAGGCTGTCCTTCCTTTTTAGGCTGGTTAACATCATCAACGTGCAGACCCTCACACAGGCAAGACCACAGTGCAGATCACCTCGCCCTGTTTGTCTCGTTTGAGTCCATGATAATTATTCCTCTGTTTTTCTCCTGTGTTTTTCTGGCTTCTCTCACAGGAGAACGTGAGTTGTCTTAACACCAGCCTGGTGATCCTGATGCTGGCCCGGAGGAGAAGCAAGCTCCCGTTTTATCTGAACGCCCTGCGGGAGAAGGAATACACAGAGAAATATCCCGGCTGCCTCCTCAACAACTTCCACAACTTGCTGCGCTTTTGGCAGCACCACTACCTCAACAAGGACAAAGACAGCACCTGCCTGGAGAATGTGAGTCTGTATACGGTTAAGGGCTGCACGATAGGATGAAATAAAAACTATATCACGTTATGGCTTAGTGCTATTATAAAATTGCACAGACTGTGCTTTAAAATATTTATGCTACCGATTTCAGAATGAAGCGTGTCATTTACACTTGTGGTGTTCATGATAGTGTTTCAGTCTCAGAACGGCTTGGTTCATTTTCTGAGATGCTGTGAACTGCACAAGCATATAAATTAACATACAGTGCCTTCACTCTGAAACCGGCAGCGCATTTATTTATTTTCCGGCAACCTGTCAAAATAAAAGCTTGATGGTAATATACATTAGTCAGGTTAGACGCCATATTGAATTTAAGGCTGTAACAAACTTTAAGTTCAGGGAAGGAGGGAGGCGCGAACCGGCAAATGGTAAACAAACTTTAATCACAAATAAATTGAAAGCAAGCATAATAATCATAATGAAACAAACAATGTAAATGTCCCATGCCTCGCTTGACTTCCACTGTCATCACTCCTCCTTTTATCCTTCCGGAGCTCCTCTGTGGGACTCGAGACCGGTGTGCCACACAGGTGTCTCTCATTAGCATTGTCTCCACAGGCCTCACTCCACTCCCACAGCTCACAGCCCCGCCCTGCCTCACCACAAATGCGGATGACAACAAAGCTGTGAGGGATAGAATTAGTCTTTTACAATGGCAATTTTCACAACTTAGAACTTTTAAAACTGTTTTTTATGGAGTTTTTGCCCAATGAATTTTTTTCAGAAAGACGTTTTGTCAGCTGAACAATTGGTATGTTGTTAAGCAACAGTAAAAACCATTGAACGCCCTGTAATTCTGTCCCTCACATCCTCGTTTTCATTGCTAGAAAAAAAAAAAAAGGCGCTACCCTGATTAAGACCCATACCATTTCAAAATGCAGAAATTAAAACGGAAATATTAGTATTATAATTTTACAGTGAATTTTTTAATTATTTTACAGTACAATAGTATTATATTTCTTATATTGTTTAATTTTATTTAATCTTGTTTTGTTTTGTATAATAATCACAATAAAATCATGATTATTTTATAGTCCTATTGAATTGGTCAAAAACAGAGTGAATGTGGCTGATGAAGACAACTAAAGAGAGATTTAGAACTAAAGAGATTCTAAATCTAAAGAGATTTCTTTTTTGTATGAGCACCCAAATTTTTTCCAATTTTTCCCAAATTATTCAGCCCTTAAAGGATTTCATGGAAAAAAGTCTTCAGAGTATAATGTCATTTTTCAGCTCTTTTTTTCCTATGCAGATGCACTCCTCAACAAAATCACTCGTTATTCTAGAAAGATGAATTCTTTAAAAATAAAGCTATTCAAATCATCTGGAGAAACGTCCTGTATTTTGTTCATTTGGCAATATATATCACATTAACAAAATATCACAGTCTCCAATATTGTGCAGTCCTAATACAGTTTATATTTTACTGTATTAGGCTAATATTTAACCATCAATGTTCTCTTTCCTTTCAGAGTTCCTGTATTCCCTTCAGTTACTGGAAGGAGACGGTTTCAGTACTGCTTGGAGAGGACAGGACTTCTCCCTGTGCCATTATCAGCTACATAGATGAGCCTTACATGGAGCTAGACCGGGACCTTCTAGAGGATTGACTCTTGCGGGTGGGCTCGGGGAGGGACTCGCACGTTCAGAGAGCGTATAGAACAGCCTCCCAGCTCATCCGACTGCATGCTATGGCTCAGTGAGCTGTCCATTCTTTACTTGGTGCCCATGTTCCACTTAATTCATCTCCAGGTCCTGGGTGCAAAGGAAAGTCCCGTGAAGGATCGCCCACCCCGTCATTCATTCAGCGGGAACGCAGTACCCGGACAGCTCAAGCCAGAGCCGAAACTCTGACCTGAAACTGTCTCGTTGTGTTCTGGTGCCGTTCTTTCGGTGAAATCGCATGGGGCCTTTTATGCAGAATTACACAAAGAAGAAAATATTTAGGATAAATGTCCGACTTGGATCAGAAAGATGTATCCTCGACTTGGGGCGGTCGATGATTTCGTGATCTAAGAACTGCACAGCCAGCCTTTAAGGAGATTTTCTCTGTAATTTAGGATGGAAAAAGCAAAAGAGAAGTGTTGGATTGATGAATGGTGGCTTGGATGTTACTTTGCCAAGCTGTCAGAAGGTTATTCTAACATTTGAGAGGTGAACGGCACTCATGCTTAACTGAATGATGTCAAAATCTTTGTACAGTGTAGATGAATTAGAAATGAAATTGAATTTGGACAAGTCTTATTTATTTTCTCACATTTCTCTTGTAATTTTGCTCTCGTGGTGAGATCATAAACCTGTTTTCTTTTCATATTCTCCATTGCTTCTCTCCTTTTGTTAGGTTTTATCAAGCACATATGTAATAAGAGATTTTCCGTTCTTCTATTTTTAATTTTTTGTATAAATTAGTTTTTAATAGTACATGTATCATCCCTTTTTGTTTTATTTTTTTCACAGTGAAACACTTCATATCTTGTGGGCACGGAAGGTGTTAAACTATGCAGGTTCACTCACACCATGGTCGTAAATATCCAGCTAGCCTTGTCCTCCATGCTGCCATCTGTCGTTCCGTAGCAAACCACTAAATCACCATCTTCTAACTTTACAGGCCTCAGCCGTTGACAATCTGTGTTGCGCTCAAACATGCAGCTCCGGCTTGGTGGCCGGGAACCTGCGAAGGTGCTGCTCTTCTGCAGTCGCTTTGTGCTGGATGTGGTAGCTGAGCTAGACTAGAAGCGCTAAACTAGAAACTTCCAATCAACTACCTCGTTTCATTAGTGTTGTTTTCTAACCCACTCCTATAGTTTAAGCATGATGCGGATTTTATTCTGTTGCACCTAATTTCACTGTGTATGCAAAAGTTCCTGTGTATAAATGACTAAATGTGTTTCACAAGAATTGCTTTGCTTTTACCTGTGGATGTTCGCAAGTTCTCGTGTTTTTTCTTTATATCGGTTTCTTATACTGTCACGGTGCTTTGCGTTGGCAAATCAATTTCATACCATTCATATAAAGCTGTTTGAATGCTACAGAGTTTTGGTCACTTCCTTTGACACCAGGAATGTGTAGTTGTAATAATAGCAGTAGTGTGAATGTGATTTTTCTGATTTGAATGATTGCTACATCAACACAAAGGATCTGAATGTCTCTTCTTTATCCACAGGCCTTGGTTCATGTCTCGCATGGGTTGGGTTTGGTTTTAAATACTGACATTTTCTTGCGTAGCTCTGTCTGGATGAATTTAGTCATAAGTGATAACCATGTCAAGCCCAGTAAACTTAATGCTTTAAATAAACCTGAATTCAATACCCTGCCTCTGAGAGTTAGTTTGATGGTGTTTATTTTTATTAGGCCTTTTTTTTTTCTGTTTCTATAACAGGAATCTATAACAGTTTGAATATAAATCATGTTGCCTCTCTTTAGTTTGTTTTTGTTTTAATATAACCACACAAGTCAAAGACTGTCTTTTGCATTTCATGTCTATATTCAATTCAAAGAAAATGATTCATATACAAGAACAAAAAAAAAAAATTATTGCCATTCACATCTCATTCTTTTGGCATATAGCTATGGTCCAAACAGGAAAAAAAGATTTTTGAAAACCCATCTTAAAGGAAACTGTAAAAAAAAATATAATATATATATATAACATATACAGTCATTATATTTTTTTACTAGTGGGTGCAGGACACTTTAGTTCATTTATGTAAGTGAGGATAGCAAAATAAAGTTAACTGTGACACATTATACCCAAAAATTCTTCATACAGTGGACTACCAGTAAAATTGATGATAATTTTGGAACCAAAAATTATTCAGACACTTTGACCTGACCATGTTTTGCTTAAGTGTTATCTGACATGTTTCATTCAAATAAAGATTTTTTTTTTCTGACACAAGTTTAACTCCGATATCTTGTCATATTTAATTACCTTTTTTTTTTTAACTAGTGAATAAACTATTAATGAAATGTTCAAGGTGTCTGAATAAATTTTGGTTTGACTATGTATATATTTTATATATACATTTTATATAATATACATTTTAAAAAGTGCTATAAATCATTAAAATTCATTATCATTAAAACTGATTTAAAATTCTTACTGATTTTAGGTGTGTATTTTGCAGAGTTATTAATAAAAATGTATACTTTTTATTAAATTAAAAAGTTAAAGGATTCATTTTTATAATTAATAACTGTTTAAAATCGTGTACACTTACATGAGATGAAGACGGCAATACGCCAGTCATACCAGTAGCCTAATAAAAGCCATTTTGTGTTGTGTGGAGCGTGTCGCCTCATGGAGCCACTCGAAAGCAGCAATACTCGCTTTATGGAATCGTGAAATAAATAAACATTGCTGCTTTTGGTAGCGCATTTCTAGTGGTACCAGTAACTAGAAAGTTATTGCTTTTGTGTAAAGCTGCATCCACGCCACTAGGTGTCAGTATACGTCCACGAGGACTGCCATATTGACTAGACTAGAGCAACAGGTCTGAGAGCATCTGTAAGGTATTTATTGTAAACATATTTGTTTACATTGTGTATAGTCATACACTTTGATCCTTTTTTACCTTGAACATCCTGAAGAGGGTTTTACAGTGGCTATTTTTTTACTTTTTTCTAAGTTTAAAGTCAGAGTTGTCAAGAAATTCCAGTATACATTGACAAATGAGGAGGACAATATGACATACACATTTCTATAGTCTACATAAACATAAAGACATTTCTTTATCTTGCTCATTGCTTTTGGCACACAAAACTGTTGCAGTTGTGGGCTGTGTTCATGGTACGAGAGGGGGCTTCCTCTTCACTCTGCAAGCTGAAATGAGTATAAACAAAGCTGATTATTCTAAATGTAGTAAATACAGTCTTAATGGAAAAACATATATAGCCAGTAAGTTGAAAAGCAAGACTTAAAAAACATGCCTTTGGACTAGCCTTGCTACCCGAGTCTCTGGTGCGGGTACGTAGTTTATTCACTTGAGACTCTGCAATATCGGCTCGTTCCTCAGCATCATCCAGCTCATGCTGGATCTTCTTGTACTTGGTCAAGTTGGTATTAGCTTGTTCTTCCTACAATACAATCAGCAGGAGCCATCAGTGATGTTGTTTTAAGTATACATGAGATGTAGAACATGAAGGTTTATTTGTGGACTCACCGCCTCCTCTGCTTGTCTCTTGTACGTCTTAACTTTGGCCTGCAGCTTGTCTATGAGTTCCTGGAGGCGAGCCATGTTCTTCCTGTCCTCCTCAGTCTGTAGAAACAGCAGGTGGTGCCACAGGCTTTATTCTTACAGAGTAGTGCAACTCAAGCTATCTAAATTAAATTTGTGCATCTGTCTCATGGAGTTTGTACCTGGTAGGTGAGCTCCTTGATCCTTCGCTCATATTTGCGAACTCCCTTCTGGAATTCGTTGCTTTGTTTCTGCTCAGATTCCAGTTCATTCTCCAGGTCTCTCACCTTGAGGAAAGTTTGTTTTATATTTTTTTAAGATGCAAGACATCATCAATGCAATTCAGGTTTGAATTATTTTAAAGATGGCAAAAGTCATCTTGCATACCCTGCTTTCCAGTTTCTGAATTTGCTTCTTGCCTCCTTTTAGAGCGATCTGCTCAGCCTCATCCAGACGCATCTGCAGATCTTTGATGGTCTGCTCCATGTTCTTCTTCATACGCTCCAGGTGAGCGCTGGTGTCCTGCTCTTTCTTGAGCTCTTCCGCCATCATGGCAGCCTGCACGTTAAAAGCTTCATATTAAATTTCCTGTATGATACACAAAATAACATTTACCAAAAAAAAAAAAAATCCTCTCTATGCAAGCTCCTCACATCAGTGATGGCCTTTTTGGCTTTCTCTTCTGCATTTCGGCACTCCTGCACAGCATCATCCACCTCGCTAGACAACGTGGAGAGATCACTCTCCAACTTTTTCTTTTGATTGAGCAGTGACGTGTTCTGGGGAGGCAGAAAGAATTATGGTAAATGACAAGGTATTATTTGTTGTGACTGCTCGGAAGAGTTGCCTTGATGGAACATCTGTCCGTTACCTGGGAATGCAGTAGGTTGACCCTCTCAGTGGTTTCCAGGAGCTCATACTCCGCCAGTTTGCGGGCACGGTCGTTCTGCTCCAGCTGGCTTCTCAGTTCTTCCACTTCAGCAGTCAGGAGGTTGTTCCTGCGTTCAGTAACAGCAGCCTGTTCCTTCAGTTCTTCATTTTGGTGAATAGTCTCATCCAGCTCTATCTGAAGGTCCTTTAATTCATGAGATGGATTTTATGTTATTTAGGCTTGAGTTGGTGACTATTTGTTTAGATAATTTTGCATACATATTATAATATGAAAATAATCTTTTTTTGTTTCCCACATTAATGATGCGATAATTGAAATATGTTAAGTTTGAATAGAAGTAACATTTGGATTTACCTTAATCTGTGTCTGCAGGTTCCGGACCATTTTTTGGGACTCGGTGGCCAAGCGATTTGCATGGTTCAGCTGAACCTCCATTTCATTCAGGTCGCCCTCCATCTTCTTCTTCACCCTGATGGCTTCATTACGGGATTTTGCTTCTGCATCCAGGGTGGCTTGCATGGACTCTATGGCACGCTGGTGGTTACGCCTAGTAAAGGTGAGTAAATAAGTTAGGAAGACTTGTGGTGTAAACAATAATGGTCATATAATGGAATGGAGTAATGGAAAATAATGGTTCGATAATCAGTCTCTTTCTCACTAGTCGTGAATCTTTTATCTTAGCTTTCCAAGTTCTCACCGAAGATTGTCGATTTCCTCATCTTTCTCAGCTATCTTCCTGTCAATGTCTGCTTTGATCTGGTTGAGCTCCAGGTGTATACGTAGAGTCTTACTCTCCTCATGCTCCAGAGTGCCCTGATCCAAAAATAAGGTAAGAGAATTTAAGAGAATGAGAGTCCAAGTACCTTCAAGACCTAATCCTGGTTTAATCTAAGCCTTGTCTGTGAAACCAGGCCAATGTGTGTTATTCACAAGTTTAAGTCAATACTTTTGGTGTAACATAAATATGAATCAGGTTTTCATTTCTGGTTCTCAGCTACAAAAACTTTTTTGACACAAAAAGCAATACTTCAGCTTCCTCCAGTGCTGCTTTAATTTCAGTCTTCTCCATGTCCAAGCCCTTCTTCATCTTCTCAAGCTCATGAATGGTCTTGCCACCCTGGCTTATTTGGTCATTCAGGTCAGAAATCTCCTCTGTTAGAAACATGATGGTATCGATATATCACATTTTGTGACTGACAATATATGATAATTTGACATCATATTTTTTTTCTCTAGTCATAATCCATAAAGTTCAAAACGTACCCTGTAGATTTTTATTCTCCCGTTTGATGCTCTCCAGATGGTCCAGAGCCTCTTCATAACAGTTCTTGAGTTTAAACAGCTCGGTGCTCAGATTACGAGACTCTTTCTGTGAAGATTCCAGCTCAGACTGGCACTCCTCGTACTTCTGCCTCCATTCGGCCAGAATCTTGTCAAATTGTCTCTGCTTCTTATCCAGGGCAGCAGCGGCTGCATTAGAGCGCTCCAGATCTACTACGAGATCCTCAATCTCTGACTGAAGCCGATGTTTGGTCTTTTCCAGGGAGGAGCACTTGGCGTTTGATGCCTCAACGTGTTCCTCAGCCTCTTGGAGGCGGGCGGCCAACTTCTTCCTGTTAAGTAGAGGAATATAATGATTCAGTTTTAGATCGAATGAAGCCAGTTATTATTGTCCTTTAATCCACACACTCACTTTGCCTCCTCGAGTTCCTCTGTCTTCTGAATGGCGTCTGTCTCATATTTGGTCCTCCATTGGGCGACCTCGGCGTTAGCCTTGGATAGTGCACGCTGCAGCTCAGATTTGCTCTCTTGCTCTTCATCATACTGCTCCCTCAGCAGATCGCAGTCATGTCTGGATGATTGTAGGGCATGAGCCAAGGCATTCTTTGACTGAAAGAAGCAGATGCCAAAGACAAGTAAAATTACAAATTTGTTCCACATTAAAGACAAAACATGTTAACAGTGAGGGAAAAAAATGGTTTCTCTTACTTTGGTTTCTTCATCTAGCTGTTTCTTGAACTCCTCTATGTTTTGGCTAAGGGAGTTCTTGGTGCGCTGCAGTTGAGACACCAGAGCTTCATGCTCCTCCAGCTTTCTGCCCAATTCAGCTGTATTATGTTAAAATGATGTAGGATTAGAGTTAGTAGGGATATTAAATGTCTCAAAACCAGAGTATAGATGTTTGAGTGGTTCTTGTTAAGGTTGAATTTGTTCAGTACGTAGTTTTTTGACATACCGCTTTCAGCCTGAGCACGGGCTCGCTGTGTGTTGGTGTCACTGAGCTGCCTTTGGAGCTCCTCCACTTTGGCTTTTGACTCATTCATCTGGTCCTCATAGAGGCGGCACATTTTCTCAGTGGTAGCCTGCAATATTTTTATATAATTAATGAAATAAGATGATACATTTTATATAACTATATATACACATACATATTATGATGTTTCTTGTCAGATATATGAATATTCCTTTATTTATTCCTTTGTTTGCGTATCTTTGCCAACACATTGTTTTATGGAAAACCACCCTGTAATGATACTGACACAAAACTTTCTTCCTGTTTTCATTGAAAATGATGATAACTTGCAGTGAGCCAAATTTTGATTCCGTAACTGCTGATTGATTCAGTTCAGTTAATTTTATTAAGGCTGTCTGGTTATTTTATAATGTGCATATGTCATGTGTTTGGACTACGGTCACAGTTCTTTTAACTATGTCTAAAGTTCAGTCTGAAATGGATAAAAAGTCTTTTAAGTTTTCCACACCATTTTTTTATTTTTTTTTATTAACTTTCTTTAATTTAATTAACTTAATTTTTAATTAAGTTTTTTATTACTCTTAAAAAATTAAAATGTTTGTTATATATAAGGAATTTGAATATTTTGATTGTAATTGTTTTAAATGATTGTTTCTTTAGCATTATTTGCATTATTCGTATATTGTATAATATTTATATATAGGCATATATTTTAATTTTACAATAAGGTTAAATTTGTTAACATTAGGTATCATAAATTAACAATGAACAACAATTTTCATTTATTAATCTAGGTTAATGTTAATTCATAGATATACTGTTGTTGTTGTTTTTTTATGTTTGTTCATAATAGATTCACTGAAGTTAATTTATACAACTAAAAATGTTCGAATGGTATTTAAAAATTAACATTAAGCTACATTAATAAATGCTGTAAATTATCGTTCATTGAAATGATTGATACCTAAAATGCATTTAATCTTATTGTGTAAAATAAACTTTAAAAATAAAATAATAGTATATACAAAATGAGAGCTCGCAAAATTCATTCAACTAAGACGATTTAAACCTGAGCTCGAACTGAAATCACCCCTTGATTTTTTAGTGTTAAAGTCAATGCTAAATTAATGCTAGTTAAATTAGATCAGAATGTGATGCAACACAGATCATATTTTCCACCTTGCTCTTTGCCAGCTGCTCTAAATTGGAAGCGAGGTCATCCACCTCCATCTTGGCCTCACTCCTCTCCTTCTCCAACTTCTGTTTGACTCGCTGAAGGCTGTCAATTTGCTCACTCAGTTCAGCCATGGTGTCTGCATGCTTTTTGCGCAGTGCAGCAGTCATAGCCTCGTGGTGCAAAATGGCCTCCTCAAGGTCACGGCGCAGTTTTAGAAAGTCTGCCTCCCGTTTTTTATTCATCTCAAATTGGGCTGAGGTGGCATCGCCGGCTTCCTCGAGACGCTCGCTGAGCTCTTCAAGCTCTTTGGATGCATCGCCTCGCTGTTTCTCCATCTTCGCTCGGGTGGAACGCTCTGCTTCCAGTTCCTCTTCAAGCTCCTCAATACGAGCCTTAAACACAATTGAAAAAAACGAATGAAAAAATGTTCTGACTGAAACATAAATTTGGAGATTAAACAGTCAAGTTTGACTTACCTGCAATTCCTTGATCTTCTTTTGAAGCTGGATGATTAATGCTTGCTCATCTTCGATTTTCGAACTGATCTGGTTCATTTCGAAATCTTTCCTACAAAAAATCCCAACAAATAAGGAACAGAAATGGTTTTATTTGACAGAATCCTGTCATATAATAATCTTACTTCTTTAGCTTTTCCTCTAATTGCTGCTTGTCATTTTCAAAGTCCATGACAGACTCCATGGCCAGCTTCAGATCGCCCTCCAGCTTGCGTTTGGCCCGTTCCAGATCCATTCGCAATTTCTTTTCCTGTTCCAAGGATCCCTCCAGCTAAAACAAGAGATTATATCGTATTACTGATTCCTGACTCATTCTAGATCTGTTAACGGTCCTGTTAACATCTATCCAGCATATATGAACATACATCATCTACTTGCTGCTCCAACTTGGCTTTGGCCTTAGTCAGAGTGTTGACTTTGTCTTCCTCCATCTGCAAGTCATCCAGCGTCTGCTGGTGACTCTCCTGTAAGGCCTTCTTCTCTTTGGTAAGCTTCAGAATAGTTTCATCCAAAACTGCCATCTCTTCTATCAGATTCTTCACCTATGAAAATGTATTTTGATTAGTTTAACAGACTTAACAGGGGCTCAACAACAAAGCTTGAGCTTAATTTTTCTTGAGAATGGCCTTACCTTGTTTTCAGTGGCATGCTTCTCCTTCTCCACCTTGGCCAAGGTTATCTCCAGATCATCAATGTCCTTTTTCAGCTCAGCACACTCATCCTCCAGCTTGCGTTTTTTTGCAAGAACGGTAGCGTTCATCTCCTCTTCATCTTCCAGGCGTTCGGTCATCTCCTTCACTTTGGCTTCAAGTTGAATCTTGGTTTTGATGAGCAGGTCACAGCGGTCCTCTGCATCTGCCAGGTTATCCTGCTCCTGTAGAGCGATTAGAAAGTAAATTCATGCATTTTAACACCTGAATAGATATGATCAATTTTATTCTTTTTGGACTATTTCATAATTTATTGGGTATCAGCATTAAAACTCTATATAATTGTAGATCTTTTACATTGATCTTCTTTCCCTGAAACCTAAATAGATCATGTTAAAATTAGTGACTTGGAGAAGAAAGGCAATTTAATACTTCTGCATTTAGCTTCTTTTTTTTTCTCAGGTCTGTCTAGGTGTTTTTTACTAAGTCATTGCAGAAAACTTTGATGTACTTTGATGTTGAAGAACAACAAAATGTCCTGCTGTAAAACAATAAAATGTGAAAATCCAATAATGAGTAGTTCTGTGGCCACTGTAGCTATTTTTGTGGTGTTTATGAGCAGTACGTTTGCCATTCATACTGCAAACTGATATTGTATGATACTTACTGCCTGAAGTTGCAGGGAAAGGTCATTCTTCTCTTGGATCAGGCTGACCTGTTTCTCCTCCAGCTCCTTACGTTTGGACTCTGATTTCTCTAGTGCCTCCTTTAGCTTCAGGAACTCCTCTTTTAGAGCGGCCAACTCTTTTTCTGTGGCTGCGCTTCTCAGCAGGGGCTTGATTTTGAAAAATAGTTTCATCCACGGCCAGTTCTTCACTATGTTGAAGGCCCGAATATTCCATTGGATGATCATCAGAGCCTCCCTAATGACAAAAGGCAGGTATATATAATCTTTAAGGCATGTCAGTCTACTTGGTGGCCATCTTGTGATACAAGTACAACTCCTATATACTTGAATTGGGAAAGATTGAAAACTGTTGGTATTAAGTTTACAATTTTGTTACTTTAACTCAAAATATGATAAAATACTATATTTTTCAGGCTGGTACAGTTACATCATGTGATTGGCCTAATACAATTAGTTTTTGTTTTACAGTCTCATTATTTATTGATCTATTATAATACTAGTATAATTTATATACTATTATAGTATTTATTAATATATTTTTTTAGTTTTCTTTTTGTTATGTGCTTTTTATTTCAGTTAGTTGCTGAGGCAACATTTCTAATTTTTTTATATTTATATTTTATTTGGTCTGAGCTTTAATTCAGTTAGTGACATCAATTTTGAATAGTTTTTGTTAACAATAACAACACTGATCATGGGAAGACTGTGTCACCCCCATATGACCCACTGGCTTATGTCCATGAATGCATGAAATGAGGCTCATTTTAGTTAGTCTATTACTGGGGCGACTTTCAGATGTCATGCACTTGCTGTCACAGTTCTGCGGTTACATGTTGCCGGATGATGGCAGAAATTTCTGTCTGATCAAATAGCTGCCGTGCATCTGTGCCCCAGGCCACCCAAAAGGTGAAGTGCCTAATATTTATTTAGAAACCGAGGCCTTCTGTTGGACCAGTGGCTTTAATCCTTTGCCAGTCTGCAGATATGCTTTCAATGTGGTCCTTTAGTGGCACAGGCGCCTTGGCAAAACAGAGCTTTGAGAAGGGGGCTGGCCTGTATTTTTAGTGGGGAGTGGGGAGTGGGGTGAGCAGCTGCCATGTGACCCACTGGGCCTCTTCGCTTTAAGGACACTGTCTGCTTTGTCTAATAAAGGGAAAGGGTGGAGGTCATAGATGTGGACATGGAGAACCTTACATGTTTCACAGAGAGTGTCGGAGCGTATGAAGGGTCTGGGCCAAACATGCACATGGACAAATGCATGTCTGAAGACACACGCCTCACACACTCCATCCACATGGCCCCAAAATACCTCTCATATGTTGAGGGTTGAGAGGTATCAAGTGACAACAGCTTGTTGCTAACTTTATTAGGATTGAACCTGTTGGATATCAGTATAGTTTGTGAATATTTGTGTGGGCGGCATCATTTTAAACAAAGAATATGGAAAATATAAGAGCATGGAAGAATTTTTCTTTATACTAATGGATTGAAAGCAGGTGAGAGCTGTTAGTAGGTAAAGCTGCGGTCACATATACTGTGGTTCGATTTTCAAGGTCACAGTCAAACCATTTCATCAGGAATCTGCACAATCAGGAATTTCGCATGAGGGCAAAAGATTTCACCTTGCAGATGTTGCATCAGATTCAAGATGGTCACTCGAATTAGCAGCATTGTGACTTCTCTGTGAGTTAGGCTTCAAACATCACTACACTATTGAGAATGGACAATGGACCTTTTTGCCCATGAAATTTTGTTAATGTAACGGCACCTTAAAGCTTAATATGTAACCTTCATATTTTACATTATATTTTATATTCAGAAAAATCTCTAAATCTATTTACAAAATGTATTTTGCCACTTAAACCACACTTAAAGTGTATACATTTGGTTGCATTAGATGTCAAACTGTAAAACCAAGTAACATCTTCAAACAAATCATGATAGAGCTTTTCTTTGTACTAACTTTACTTTTTTTTTACTTTTTTTTGTAAAGCCAATTATTTTTGACCTACTGGGGTCAAAGTGATAATTTTATGGATGTTCCTCAAACTTTTGATAATCAGAAAATGTAAAATAAAGTGATCATACCTTCTTTTTTTAATTGTAGACCAAAGAGACATTTTTTTGAGAAATATCTTTCTTTAAAATAAGTGAAACCTGATTGGAAATGTTATCTAAAGTAATGATCTTCATACATTTTTTAGTTTTTGACTTAAATGTCCAAATATATTCAGGGGCCATCATTTTAAAGTTAGTAACATCTTTTGCATGGAATCACGTATTACTTCCTCTCAGTCATCTTCTTCAGCTCAATCCTCATGATCTTGCCGCGGCTGGCGGCCTGCAGCAAAGTGAGAACTTTACCCAGACGCTCGTCCCTCATCTCTTCCAGGTGTCCCAGCAGACCAGCCTTAAAGAACACCTGTAATGCAGAGACACAGACGGGTTGATTTAGACAATTTTGCCTTCTGCTCAGAGTAGCACCTCTGATTGATGTCCCATTGCTTGAGGCTCAAAGCAACAAACATTTTTACTGAAGTCTGACTTGCCTTAGTATGCCCAAATCTATACTGATTATGGTCAATATCCAGTGAAGCCAGAAGTTTCTCTGCAGCCTTCCTGCTGTCCACAAACTTGTCATCAGGGATAGCGTGAGGATTCAGAATGCGATACCTTCGAAATGAAGGAATTTACACATCCTCATTGTTTATTCTTATTCACTATTTTCTTCTTCTTATAGTGTTCACTGTTTTGACTGACTATTTATCAACTGGCTTATCAAGCTAACCTCTTACAAGTCATTGAATGTTAAAGGTGAAGTGTGCAATTTTAAAATGTTAAAATACTTAGTATCAAAGTTTATTGTGAAGAAACTGCTACAAGTAAGTAATTCATAAGTTAATTTCTTTGAAAGATGTAAAGGATGTGAGTGGTAAAATTATTTAGGAAACCTTTTTGGAGATTATTTAGCAATTCCATTTGGTGCCACTATTGACCCTGAAATTACACTTCATCTTCAACCTTATTGAAATTCTTAATTTTTCAATTCATACATTAGATCAAATTATGTTCACATAGGGGGAATTATACTCTCTAAATGTAAAGAAATTCCATATGGATTATGTAGTAATTCATAGTGCATTTTTTGATGTACTCAGGAACACAAAGTGTGTAAATAGTAGCTCTTCTTACCGTTGTTTGAATTCGGCATAAAGAATTCTGTTAGGAAATCCCTTCCTGCAAATACGAATGCCCTCCAGGACTCCATTACAGCGTAACTGGTGCAGCACCAGGAAAGCGTCCATGATCCCTGCAAGTAAGATGAAAATGTTTTAGTTAGATGCAGCTTGGATTCTTTTTCAGACCATTGTTTTAGTGTAACATAAAGCTGTGATTTTGATTGATGCTCAGAAATAGGGATTTTCATCAAAATCCTGTTGGTTTGGATGTGTTGAAGTGCTCAGTGCAGCACCTGGTGTTTTGGTCTCATTGGGGATGATGCAGCGCACAAAATGGGGCTGAGTGCTCCGCAAGTTTGTCATCAGCTTGTTGAGATTCTCCTGTAGTTGAGAAGCAATCAAGTAAGTCATGTTATACAGCAGTTTTTCCACGTTTTACACTGCTAAAAGCAAATGCATTCAACAAATGCAAAGGTGTCGTTCTCCTCAAAAAACATCGTCAACTGTGTTTCTAGACTTACCTTGAATTGGTGATGCTCTTTGTGGAAACAGATAGAACAGGAGCCAGCACAGACTTAAAGTGATGTTCATGTGTCATTTCTCTAAACATCACTGCAAGTCTTAACTGCCTCCCTCTTAGTACTGACGAGTTTTGATTTTCTTTTTGGTTTAATGACCATGAATAATTATTTCTGTTTAATATCAGTTTCTACCTAGTAGGAAGTAGCATTAAAGTCTTGTTATATTCCCACCTTGTGTACCTGTGACACTGTCTGGAAGGAAGCAGCCTTTTTCCTCTTTTCTTTGCCCCCTGTTTTTACGTCAGAGGCTAAAAGGAAGAAGTTTCAGCATTTAGTATTTTATGGTTTAGAAAAGAACTGTGGTATATTTCAGACAGAATGTGTGGTTTATTTACCTGAGTCAGAGCTAACATAATTCTCATAGAGAGAAGCCAGAAGCTTGTTGGCTGATTTCTGGAAACAGACTACCACTGTTTCATTCAGGGGGTCTTTGTTTTTGTCTAACCAACCAATAATATTGTATGGCACCTGAAATTCAGATAAAACTCTTTTTATGTAATATTCAATCTCTTTTTTTTCAGCAGGGTTACTTAAAACAGCTTAAACCAGCCCAAATTGATTCCCCATCCTAGCCTTACTGGCACTTCCCAGTCTGGAAGACCAGCTTAAACCTGCTAAAACCAGCAAACTGACTGGTTTAAGTTGTTTTTCAGCAGAGAAAGCACCAAAAATAATCTAGAATATACTTCTAATATTAAGTGCTACCTAAGAGACCTTTAAATTTAGTCTTGTTGGAGCTCTGTTATTGGTACAAACTCACCACTCCTGCATAGTGCACCAGCTCAAAATGAGCCTCATACTTTCTCTTCTTGTCAGGCCTTGGCTTCAGGAAATTGGCAGACTTGCCAAGATGATTATCAAACATCTTAGCCTTGAAGCTGTTGTCGGAAGCTTTAGGGAACATGCACTCCTCTTCCAGGATGGACATAATTCCTAAGGGCTAACAAAGGGAAAAAAAGCTCAGAAGGGTGTAATAATATTCTTGGCACATTCTGTAATCAAAATAATTTTTTGAATTGTTACTGTATTTTATTTCCATATTTTCTATAATATTCCTATCATGTTTCAACTGCAAAAAACCTTTTCAATGAGATCAATGCAGGCTTGGAGGTCAAGCCCAAAGTCGATAAATGTCCACTCAATGCCCTCCCGTTTGTACTCCTCTTGTTCCAGGATGAACATGTGGTGGTTGAAAAACTGTTGCAGTTTCTCATTGGTGAAGTTGATGCAGAGCTGCTCGAAGCTGTTGAGCTGTTGAGAGAATCCACATGACAGATGCACAAGTGTGAATGCCGTCGGAAATCTAGATAAGTGCGGTGTGGAATTTCGAGAGTCACTCACCTCAAAGATCTCAAAGCCAGCGATGTCCAGCACTCCGATAAAGAACTGGCGTGGCAGAACGGTGTAGAGCGTCCTATTTATACGCCCCACCAACCACTTGAACATGCGATCATAAGTGGCTTTGGCCAGAGCTCCCACGGCATAGTTAACCTGGTGGAGCCACACAATGTGTGTGGAGCACATTAAGACCACAGCTGTCACTTACATGGATTGCAACAGTTGCCTGGATACCAGGCTGATTTCTCAGGCTGTTTTATTCCTTGTATCTTAGTAGATCAACAGTAAATGTCAGTGGTTTCGACATGCATTATTATTGACATAGCAAAATTCCCGCCAAATAATATTTTTTCTTTCTGTAACTATAGACACACATCCAAGGAGGAGGTAGGATTTTGGGAACACTTCTCACCTGTTCGACATTCTGTCCTTTAACCACATACTCATTGCCTACTTTCACTCTAGGGTGCAGAAGACCCTTTATGAGGTCTGCTGAGCTAACACCCATCAGGTAGGAGGCCTTATCAGCACCTGGAAAGATCATTTTATTTAAGTTTTGGACCATCTTTAACGCATATTTGTAATAGACAAGTCAGGTTATATGGATTTACACTCACTTTCAGTGCCATCGGTCTCTGCCTGCTCCTCCCGCTGCTTCTGTTTGAATTTCATGTTTCCGAAGTGCATGATGGCGCCTACTATTTTATAACAGCCGTACTTTTCTTCTGGAGTAAAGCCAAGGATGTCCATGGCATGCTGGATTAAAAAGAGAATTTTTTTGCAGACTTTTTTTTTTTTCATTTGGTCTTTGTAGGAGATTTTTTTTTTTTTACAGCTTACATCAGTAGCCATAAGTTCCTGCCCGTCATCCATGTTCTCTACCGTTGTCACTCCTTGGGAGCAAAAATGGTAGTCATAGGGATTTGAAGAGACCAGAAGCATGTCTGAAATCCACAAGGAAAAAAATTAATTAAGGATTTTCGTTAATAATAGGTCAATGAAATACACAATATTACAGCATTTATCATACCGAGAAGTTCAGGCTTCTTTTGTGACATGATCTGGTAGTAGATGTGGTAACTTCTCTCTCCAGGCTGCTGAAATATAACTCTGGATTTTTCCAGTAGATCTATAAAAATAATTAGAAAAATCACTACACTGTCAGGTTTACATCTTGAAATGTCATGAACTGGAAGGGCATCATCATGCTTTGAACAATTTACTTACACATGTCAATGTCAGCGGAAGCCAGTTTCCCTGTTGGTCCGAAATGGATCCTGATGAACTTACCCTAGAGCAAGATTTATTTCAAGAATGTAAATGAATCTGCACATTATGTATCATCTTAAGATGCTTATGGTTGAACACCATGATCAAATCAACCATGCTTTATAGCAATTATAATATGCAGTCATTTTAATTTTACAGTAAGGTAATATCCGTGTTTTTGTGTATGTAAGAGGAGCAGACTTAAGAACTACAACATTGCTCTACATAGTGTCAAATACTCACAAAACGGGACGAGTTGTCGTTCCTCAGTGTCTTGGCATTTCCAAAAGCCTCCATTGCAGGATTAGCTTCAATGATCTGGTCTTCTAAAGTACCCTGGAAAAAGTAATTTTATAATTGATGAGATTTTCAGCTTAACTTTTCCAGTTTTTGCGGTATGTCTCCACGTTTGAAGATATACTCACCCCTGTTTTAGTGCCAGGGGCCTTAAAACAAAAAACAACAACAAAAAAGATTGTTGTTTAATTAAACAGTACATATTTCTCAGCTTCTATTTTTATTATACTATATTATTCCATTCTATATTTAATAGTCTGATTTTTTATATAAATGAGATAAAGTGCATGTAACGTTTTTAAATTACCCATTTCTAAGTATTTGGGAAGTGTACTTTTTTTAACAAAATTTAAACAAGTATTATATTATGCATGTTAATAATTGGTGTCATCAAAATAGTCTTTTAATAATTATTAAAAGAATAATTAAATGTTTATTATAACTTAAAATGCTAACTCATAGACTATTATGGGTTAAGAATGAGAAAATGTGGTAAAATCGTGTTAGCTCACATCAAATACAACAAAGAATTTAACAATCACACCCTATGATCATCAGAAAAAAAATTATTCCGTGAATAATGGGTTTAAAAATGGAGACTGTAAAAACAGTAATCTAGGAAACAAAGATGTAGGGCCAGCTTGAAACAGAAAAAGGAAAGTTTAAATGTTAATCACAAATTTGTTTAAAAAAAAACAAAAAACCTCAAGAACAAGGAAGAAAAGTGCAGGAAATGATGTGCTGAGGTTAAGCTTTCGAAAACACAGAGTCAGGTTAACCCCACAAAAACATTTGGGAAAAATGGCAAAGACATATGCAAATGGAAGGGATAGTCAAACCTCAGTCTAGATGTCCATAACAGTTGCATTTAAAGAAAAAAAGGTACAATACATAGTAGTAATGTCACTGTAAAAATATGCCAGACACCTAGATGAGGAACGACTTCAAAATGAAAATGACAAACACTTGCCAGCATGAGAGGTATAAAAAAAAGCTGATTGAAAAAGAAGAGGGATATGATGAGAGGGAAACCGAGAGAGCGTTGTGTCTTACTCCTTTTTTAGTTGGTGCCTCACCCAGGGCCGCTACTATGGCAAAATACTGAATTACACGTTTCGTGTTTACCGTTTTGCCAGCACCAGATTCTCCGCTATGAGTATCAAGAAATGATTGAGTGATAAGACATTGAAAAATAAAAAAAGAAAGAAAAATACCATAGCAAAGAACATTAAAAAAATGTTCAACAAAAAACAGTGCAACAAAATGTTCTTTTAAAAAAAGAAAAACTGTTTTCAGTTGCTGAATGATTTTTTTTCCCAGACAGAAAATGTGTTAACGCAACAATATAGAGTGTGTACAGATATGTCCAAACTTACGTGATTAGCATGGACTGATTCTCACGATCTGTGTAGGGAAACAAAAACAGATTTTTAGGTCATAAAGGGCTTCTCTGCATTGGATAAAGTGTGTTAAGAGAAAATGATCCCTCCTCTAAGTTAATGTAGAGGGCAGGGAAGAGACAAGCGATCCTTTAATTTAATACTTACTGCGCAACATGTCATTGTAGGCATTGTCAGCGATGGAATAGATGTGAGGTGGAGCCTCGGAGCGGCGTTTGCCTTTGTAAGCAGCCACTACAGGGGCCGTGTAGACGGGAAGCCATTTATATGGGTTCACGGTCACACAGAACAGTCCAGAGTACGTCTGCCATGAGAGGATTTGACAAGATTAATCTCAGGTATGGTATCTAGTCACAATAAATGACACAATTCTTTAGGCCAGGGGTCTTCAAATTTTTTCAAGCCTTGGTGGATAGAGAGATGGAGCAGAGGGTTGAATTTTAAGCCTGGACCTTCAGAGAAAATACTAATGTATTTACATTTTTTTTACGATGCTTACATTTGCAAAGCCAAAAAAATCATCATTTTTCATATATAGAATAATATACTTGTACATTTTAATTTGATTTAAAACATTTTTGTCAAAAAAGAAAAAGTGTTTGTTTGTTTGTTTGTTTGAAATCCAAAATAATTGTAACCAAATAATGCCCTGCAGCTCCACCATGGACCCCCTGGGGTTGAAGGACTCCTACCTTATACAAAACAGGATAATAAATAGCCTCAAAATAAAAACATAGAAAAAAGGTAACTTTATTTGTCATAATGTGATTTTTATTTCCAACCGATCTCATGAGAAAATGTAACTATTTTAAAAGATGGCGATTTCATATGAATTCGTACGATTTGATTCATACGGAAATGTTTTTTTCAAGAGAAAAAAAAGCAAGAAGGATCACCCCTAAAACTAACTAAGCATATTGTATGAAAACATATGAATGAGATTGTACAAATTCATACAAATTGGCCACCAATTGTAAAATAGTTACAAATTGCCACGAGAGTGTTGTTATATCTCACAATTTGACAAAATTTTTAATGCTAATTTCACTATTATATTTTTTTACTATTTATATGGGCTTTGTTTTCCCAGGTACACAAACTGTTTAAATGCACTTCAGGAAACTAACCTCCCTGAGATTTATGAGATACTTTGAATATGGCAGTTATAAAGGACATGCCTCTAGGGAATTCACTTGTATTTGTCTCTTGGCAAAGGCAAGTGTTAAATTCATTACTGTGACTGTAAAGTTCTATGAATAGTGCCGCCCCTCTATGTTTAATGCTCCGGTCAGGTTATTTGTGGCATCAAAGATTAGTGAGAAAGGGCAGATCTTTTCTTTGCTTTGAACTGTGATGTGATGGTACTAACATAGATCATCCAACTGCTGTAGCGCCTCCGCAGATTATAGAGCACCGAAGCTTCATTCAGGTGTGTGAGCATGGCCATGTCCTCTATCATGTCAAACTTCGGGGGGTTCATCTGTTGAATGTCATCATCCTTGACAGTTAAGCACTACAGGATTCAGAGGGAATAAATACAATGTGTAAAGGGTCAGAACAAGGTTGCTAATAACAAGAGACAGGAAAATCAGCTTAATTGTTGTTCCTCATTACATGGCTCTCTGAAATATTTAATTTTAATTGGTCAATCGCGCATTGAGCTGTGAAATATTTTTATATTTTTAAATGAACTGGGTCACAGTTGCTCATGTCAACACACCGGTGCTACTTTCATGTCTCTCGTATCACTCCGCTGTTTTCAGCGCACTTTAAAATAGTTAATGTCGACATCTGGCGACTCAAAACGGTTACTACTACCGTACCGTACCGTACGAGCCTCAGAAAATACTCTGAACAACATCATTTCAAATATATGTTAAATATAAAACCTTTAAATGGCTAGAAGCTTAGAAGAAAACCAAAACATTGATCGGAAGAACATCGAACAGGTAAGATGCAAAGTGCTGGATGATGAGAACTTGAAATAGAGGAGGACAAGTTACATTGATAAACATGGTTGTTAACTAGTTCCTTGTTTAAAAATTGCTAACTTGAATTGCAGATTAATAATAAAAATGATAATATAGCCTATAGCCTAATTAAATATCTCACGCAATGTTGGTCTTTTACATTGTAATGGGTGTGTTTTCCTTACATGTAAAATAATTTAAACACAAAACAATATTTCATGTTGGCTATTTATGTAGGTAGGCCTAAATAGCGGAATAGTGTAGCAAGTCATTATCGCAAAATAAAACATCATTATTACAATTTAACTTCATTAATAGTTGCATTGATTCTCCACTTGAGTCAAAGCCCTGTTAATGCAGCAAAAGTTCCGCAAATCATTCAATTCAGATGTTCTCATTTGATAGTTTTTTCATGATTAATCAAATTTCATTAAAGAGTCTTACCTTTCCATCCTTCGTCTCAACGATGACTTTGTCACCATCAATCTCCCTGATTTCCACCTCAATGTACGCGTCCCTTTCATCAGGTATCCAAGCGCGTTTCTTTCCTGCGCACAAGGAAGTCTGTCAATATCCATGAGTCGAGAAAGTTTTTCGTTCGTTTGTTTGTTTGCTATGAATCCAGTCATTCAATGCCAAATTTATCTCAATATGCTCTTTTCAACATTAACAAGTTGAGAACCTAACATGCAATTACTAACACATAAAAGCAGCCGCGTAAATCAGAGGTATTTCAAAGAGAATTGAAGTGTTCGTATCCACTGTAAGTCACTTGAAAATGTATTTCAAGTACCATCAAACGCCACAGTTTGCGCTGCCAGTAGCTCCAGGTTGGATTTGCGCAGAAACTGTGCAGCTTCTCCAAACTCCGTCATATCCAACAGTCTCGACATGATGATAAATCCACCGCTCTCTTACTCACTGAAGACAAAACTTTCCAGACACCTTAAAAGAAGACATATATTTATGGTTAAACTTATAGTGAAATAATTAAAAAAGGAAAATGAAAAATATAGGCTAGTATTATGTTAACAAAAAGTCAAATGTACAAACTTGTAAACATTGAGGGAATAATCACAAACAATTACAATTTAAAGGAAGTATATATGTTCCATGAGGTGTATTATTTAATAAAACAAAGCATTACTGACAGAAGATTAGATTTTAGTTTTAAGAATCTGATTTGATGGCATTTTATGATTCCTGTATTGTATTACTATAAACAAATAATCAATTAAATGAAATGAGTTAAAGTGTCCAGTCATAATTTGCTAACTGACCTTAACACGGACTGAACGAGTGGAGTGGCCAAACTCCTTTTATCATCTCCTCCAAGGTCATGGTCACAGAAATTATCATGTGTCACCTCCTCCACCGCCTATTGGTGCTTACTGTGTGCCCAAACTGACACAAAAGGGCAAGCCGCATTTTTATCTTTACCCAAACCCAAGCTTAGTTATTTTTATACAGCATTATATTATGCAGACTCACTCATTAGAAACTAGTCAATAATCTTTTTTTATATCAAATTTACATTTACATTTCTGATAATTATATCGTTTACAAAACTAATATAATTGTTTTCAGCTTTTTGACAATAAAAACAGCAATCATTAGAATACAGCAATAAAACAATATTTAATGACATTAAAAAATATATTATATATGAATTATATATGCGATATAAATGGAAAAGTTTTTAATTTCATGTTTTAGCTGGTATGTGTTTCATCTTTCTCACTTCAAAATGAATGCCTGTTATGTAAAAAGTTGATTAATTTATAAGCAACTAGTAAGTTTCTTTTCCTGTGAACACCATTATTTCTATCTATATCACTCAAGCCGATTATGAGATTGAAATATATGCATGTTTAGTGCTAATTGAGACTGTGACAGCTTTGTAACTGCTATCACCGTAACAAATATGCATCAACTTAACACTTAAGTTTTTAATAACTGCAATATTAATAATAATTAATAGTTTCTCTGTCAAGTTTTATCAGTTAATAATTTTTTCCTGAGTTATATTTTGTTTTCAACACCAACAATCGTCTGAGCGGCTGTGGTCACTGCAAATTCCCCCGGTCCCTGCTTGGATAAAGGTTACAGAGATCCACTCAGCGGCAACAAGCAACACCCTTACCATTGGCTCTTTAACATCTCTTCAATAACTCGTCAACAATTCTCTCCTCAACATACAGGACAAGTATTAGGTGAACATAATGGCCATGTGTTCAGTCTTCTCCCTTACTCTAATTGCTTGTTTGCGGAATCCTTTGTTGTAAACGCCAGTGGAGGGAGGCATTGTGTGTGTGTGTGTGTGTGTGTGGTCACAGTAAATGCAACCCTAGACGAAATTACTAAAGGGTCCCTTGTGCTTGACATGATATGAGACGCTAAAAATACATGCCAATATAAGCCAAGATGCACTGCCCTTAATGATAATAGCAACATAATTGAGACGGATATTCTTTCCGCGATGGAAATGAGCACAATTTTCTGATTGAGTAGAAGGAAAATCAATACAATAACTCTAAAACGATCATAAAAACTGGGGGGGGGGAAACACCAGTCTGAAATATTTTCTCTTTGGGAGCAGTTGCATGTAGTTTCAGACCTTCTCATATAATCATTAATTCACACATCCAGGCCACTTCACTGCCGACACACATTTTTGATATATGAAACGGCAGGTGTGGCTCAGAACTTTCCAGACAAAGTGCTGAAATAACAGGCCTAAATTCAGCTTATTATGAAGGCAGCCGGTGCTACTTTTCCACTATGGTGTCAGTGCAGTAATTGAGCATGCTGGAGAGCAGCGCCTCTTTTTACACACCGGCCCCTGTGGATCTGACCTTGAGATCAGTGTCCTTGTATGTGGAAAAGGGGTAAAGAGTGTGGACCAAAAGGGGAGGGGGCTCATAGTGTCCCGATATAGACGAGAATACTCCATCCCTGCCTCATGCCAAAGGCTGACATTCCTGACAAAGAGCAATAGACAAGGGCTATTGTTAAAGACCCGCTGCTTTGCTCATTGTTTAAGAAAGAAATCCCTCAAATAAAATGACAAATTTACAGGACGCAGACAGCATTATGAACAACAACATGATCTATGAAATGCTGAAACCTGTTATTGTTATCAATCTTACAGCAATTTAGTGGAATTAACTACAAATGATGGTTGTCGTTGGGACTGCAGCTATCTTTTGGCAAAGCAGGGAGTGTTGCATTGATGACTGAAACTTTTAGATATAGCAGGCCAGTTGAGGGCTATTCTGGGACGCTTCATAAGTGTGGCAGCTGCGTTATGTACAGCCTCACTCGCTAGTCTGTGCATAAAAACGTTGACAGACAGATAAAACGTGAGAGATAATGAAATCGGAGGGTGCCTGTAACATTTTAGATCCTTTTATACATACACAACATTTAGGAAGATTAAAATAACTGTTAACAGCTACAGTAATTCAATAACACAAGCTCAGAAACATTTTAAATGAGCCAAACGTTTTGTGCATGCATATAGGTATCTGCATGTTTATCCGTTGTTGCGAAACAGTAGATCATCCCTATTGAAACAGGGATTCCTGGAATCAAAGTTGCAATTGCAGTTGGGTCACAGTTGTTTTAGATCATCGTGCACCAAATGCCAGCAGGCTTAGACACTAAAGTGGAGGGAGGCTGAGATTTACAGGCACACACACACTTTTAAGGGGGTAGACCACCACACATACATACCTAATTAGTCATGTAAGACCTGATAATTCAAAAAAACGCCCAGCCCAACAAGTGGTAATAGGAAAAATAGTAAAGCATGTCAGTGTTTCAAATAAAATAGTGCCTGTGTCCGCCTGCGGCCTTTAAAGGAGAATGCACTGGTGCCAGTTAGCAGCAGCCACTCCATCGGATAATCGCTGTGATCGTCCGCAAAACCTTTCAGCAACTGTGCTGTCTCTGTCGCAAGTCTTCAATCCATCTGAGGGGAGACGAAAAAGCATATTGAGGAGACATGAGTTAATACCTCAGCTCTTCAGTAATCTCATCCAATACCCTGAACAAAGCCTAACACAAACACACAAACAGGCAATGAAAGTGAGTCAATTAGTCTTTAAGCAAGTGGTGGGTATAGAGACTCTCCTCCTACCCATGTGGCTTCAGATAATAGACTGTCTTTCACTGGTTAAGTCATGGCCTTTGGCCCTAGCTGGGGATTCCAGCATCTTTAGCTGTTTTTCTATTTATTCCCTGTCACAACATGCCTTTGTTCGGCTATCTCACCACCACGTGGCTTTATCTAAACCAATGCAGACAAGTGGTCGCACTTTGGGATATTGCAGAAATCCCTGCATCATTCCAGTAATGCATTAAGCGTCCCCAGACTACTTCATACTGATGTGGTGACGATCATCAATATGACTGTTGTAGGAAAATTAACTGGTGCTTTTTGTCCTCCTTGATGATGTTTTAATTTTACACAGTTGAGATCATGGAGGTCTTTTGAACAGATAATATGGTATATCATTTTCGGAGGCAGTAAAGACTGTTGTTTCGTTTTTATATAATTTAACTATACAACTGAACCACACCAGTGGTTTAAAAAACAATTCTGATGCCAAGGGCTCCCTAATATGATAATTCCCTTACCCTGACAAAATACCTTCTCCTTAAATATAAAAGGCTTTTTAAAAAAAAAATATATATATATATATATGTATATATATATATATATATAGTATATACATCCATATTTGTCTTTATTATGATGCAAACAGAAAAACAGAAAATATGTACACACAACGTGAAAAAAATCTGAACAAAAAGGCTTCTTTAAGCGAAAGTGACCTCCTGAACTTCTTCTAGTTTCTCAAAGAAGAAAATCTGAGAAACTTCTCATCTGATTTGGAAAGTTTTCTTGGCCTTCCAGTCCTTTTCCATTCCATTTAGGTTTAAGAGAGCCAGGTTCCTGCTATTGTTCAAGTGTAAGAGGAGCTCACCAAATACTTGCCACTTTAGCCTAAGTAATTTTAAGTTTGCATACAAATTTCCTGTATTTTCTGGTTATATTCTAATAAAGAGACTGAGAAATAATTAAATATGGTCATTATACCATTGCTAAAACAACATCTAATGGTGGCCTAAGACTTTTGCACAGTACTGTATATATATATAAAATTTTCGTGTATAAAACCATTTTATACTGTGTGAAAGTATGAAGACATTATGTTGCAAAATTAAATAACTGGCTTTTATAATACTATTTTTATATTATTGTTCTAAAACCAGTGTTTTTTTAGTATTATTTATATATGATTAGGGTTTTATTAATATTTTGAATTAGATTTTAGATATTAGATATTTTCAGTTTTCATTGTAATTTTAGTTCCATTTTTAATAATTTTGATATTTTTATTGTTTTTTAAATTATTTTATAAGGTTTTTTGTAATATTACTATTTAGGTTTAATTTAATTTTATTTAATTTTTAGTTCCATTTAGTTTTATTCCAGTTAGTAATTTTAGTGTTATAATAAACTTATTTCAGTTATTACATTTCTAATTTGCTTCGGATTTTTTTTTTTTATCTAATGTTCATATTTTATTTTATTTCAGCTTTATTTCAATTAACCAAATTGTTTTAATAGTTTTCATTTTTGTTAACGATAATAATCCTGACTGAAACCAAAGCAAATTATTAAAGGGTCATATATATAATGCCACTTTTACAAGATGTAAAATAAGTCTGATATCCCCAGAGTGTGTATGTGAAGTTTTAGCTCAAAGTAACCCACAGATAATTTTTTTATAGCATGTTAAATTTGTCACTTTTTGAGGGTGAGCAAAAACGCTCCGGTTTTGTGTGTGTCCCTTTAAATGCAAATGAGCTGCTGCTCCCAAGAAGAGGGCGGAGTTTCAAGAGCTCGTGTTAGCAGCAGATTACCTCAGACTCACTGAAAATGTCAGAAACTGTTCAGCCTTTTATGTTCAAACCGGAGTCAGACAATGTCTATCATTGAGACTCAAGAAGAAGTGACAACACTTCAAGTGACAATAGTTTAGTTTAATAATGGTTATAACTTATGTTGTCATCTTGCTTTTATGACATGCTATTGCATTTGTGTTACATATTGTATTGCAATAACATGACCTCACCCCTTTGTTGCGTGTTCTCGGGGCCAGGGTTTATGTAATTTTTAGGGTTGGTGATGTCACTAACCCGGGAAGAAGCTTGTTGTAGTCCCTACCAGCTGTTTGTTGTAGTCCTTAAACAGAGAATTCTTTAAAAGAAAAAAATCTCCCATTGCTTTGAACTTTGAGCATCCTAACTGTGCATATGTTGTTTATGCTCAAACATCAATATTACACACTAACTAAAGTTAAAAAAGGGAAATCATAATCAACCACCCCTTTAAAACATTTTCTGGAAAATATAGATTTTGTATTATTATTATTATTATTATTTTTTTTTTTATTAAGTCTATCTTTACCCAGTGATCTTTTTCAGTTTTTCATAATTTTATTTAGTACTTTTCACAATAGATATTGTTCCAGAGCAGTTTTACAGTTAAGCAATAAAATACATAATTAAAAAACACTTTTTACCTAATGTTAACAAAATCAGGCAATTGTTTTGTTGTTATCAGCTGAACAACTTGCCAGTGGACCACAGACCTGGATTCCATAACAAGTTTTATTTAAGTATACTAAGCAAAGAATATAAAGGCTCTGTCATGGGCATCAAGTGAAAGCAGCTCTTATCCCTCATCGTCTTGTTAAGAAATTTTAAAGGTGCCCTAGAACTTCTTTTTAAAAGATGTCCCCTGAATGTGTCTGTGAAGTTTCAGCTCAAAATACCCCATAGATTTTTTTTAATTCATTTTTTTAACTGCCTATTTTGGGGCATTATTAACTATGCACCGATATATAGGTTGCGGCCCCTTTAAATTCTCGTGCTCTCCGCCCACGGAGCTCGCGCTTGTCTTAAACAGCATAAACACAGTTTACACAGCTAATATAACCCTCAAAATGGATCTTTACAAGATGTTCGTCATGCATGCTGCATGCATGCTTCGGATCATGTGAGTAGAGTATTTATTTGGACGTTTACATTTATTTCTGAATGAGTTTGAGGTTATGCTCCGTGGCTAACGGGCTAATGCTACACTGTTGGAGAGATTTATAAAGAATGAAGTTGTGTTTATGAATTATACAGACTGCAAGTGTTTAAAAATGAAAATAACGACAGTCTTGTCTCCGTGAATACAGTAAGAAACGATGGTAACTTTAACCACATTTAACAGTACATTAGCAACATGCTAACGAAACATTTAGAAAGACAATTTACAAATATCACTAAAAATATCATGGTATCATGGATCATGTCAGTTATTATTGCTCCATCTGCCATTTTTCGCTGTTGTTATTGCTTGCTTACCTAGTCTGATGATTCAGTTGTGCACAGATCCAGACGTTATACTGGCTGCCCTTGTCTAATGCCTTTCATAATGTTGGGAACATGGGCTGGCATATGCAAATATTGGGGGCGTACACCCCGACTGTTACGTAACAGTCGGTGTTATGTTGAGATTCGCCTGCTCTTCGGAGGTCTTTTAAACAAATGAGATTTATATAAGAAGGAGGAAACAATGGAGTTTGAGACTCACTGTATGTCTTTTCCATGTACTGAACTCTTGTTATTCAACTATGCCAAGGTAAATTCAATATTTAATTCTAGGGCACCTTTAAACCTGATTCATTTGTCTGACCAGTTGTTGCTCTGATAACTTGCTAATATGGAGACTTTGCTAATATAGTTGGCATGTCTTGCTGAGCAGCTTCTCACGGGCTACCTGAAGACAGCATGCACATCAGATGAATGAGGTGTAAATACATTTACATTGTCCTCCTCATGGCTTTTACCATGGTTCCTCTGAACCTTACGAGGGCAGTGATTCACATGCCAGAGGCCACAGTTAATCTTTAAGGTGGTGTGGAATGCAGGGGGTTAGCCCACTACTGAAGTCAAGTTTACTCTGCCTCTGCCCCCCGCGCCTCTGAAGCGTCCCGGGGGAGCGTGGCACCTGTCTCATGGAGCAACTGCTTAAACGCAGACACAGCCTGCCCATGACACAGATGGCTTTCAGCATGCCTTTCTCAAAGACTAAAGAGCAGCATCTGAACTGTGAAACATGTGTTTTATTTTTCTATCTTTCTCTTCACATGTTCATTTGAACATTTGATCCCATCTTTAGTTTTAAACATAAAACTCCTAGCAAGCATTTTGACGCTGTCGGGCGAAAACCTCATATCTCCATTTTTCGTAATTTTTTTCATAAATCATTACTATTGGTCACCCTTTATGTTTTTTTATAAAAAAATTATATTTACTTATGAAAAGTATTAAAAGAGCTTGTGACTAAACCTCTTAACTCCATTATCTTCAAACTGTTGGTAAAACCTCATAACTCATAAAGTTGTGTTTTTGGAGATACAAGGTTTCCGCTTGACAGTGACAATATTTGGGTTGCTGTAAATAAAAATATTGCACTTATACTGTGTTAATATTAAAAACTTTGTGTATTTTGTCTTCAGTTAAAGTTGGCGTGAAACAGAAGTTGCAGTAGTCTTTTCTTCCCTATTGTGATATAAATCCGAACGAAACAGCTTTTCAAACAAGAAAAAAAGTAGGGAGCGACATGATTTTGCCTTTTGACTTGATTATGGCTGTGGTTTGCTATTGCTGTGATGTCATGTGAGTGACAGGTTGTCCCGCCCTCAAGCCAGTTAATGCATCATTAGAGAAGAGATGTTGCTGCAAGAGGCAGGTGAAGTTATTTTGATTAAAGATTACATTCATTTAAGGGCACATTAATTTAAAAAAATAATTATGTGCACTGATCTCAAATCATTTATAATGATTACTGCAATATGTGACCAGTCACGGAAAGTAGGGACACAAGTTGGTTCTGGGGCATTTTGAGTTATGATGTGTAACACATGGAAATCTGATAATATTTGGAGAAGTTGTGGCCATTTGAAGGTAGGCACTCAAAAAAGCTCAAACGGCAGAAAATGACCTCTAATTTTGCAGTTCTCGCCTGTTCTCACCTGCTGGGAGTGACAAAAGGGCTCATTTACATCTCATTTAGATAAGCCATACCCCCTGTAAAGCTGCATGGTTGCATAGCAACGACAGACGCAACGGGACAAATCGGACCGCATATTATTAATAAAAAAGGATAATGTGCATTGTAAATGTCAGTAATTTATCTTTTTTGACATTAGGACTTTTTGAACAGGATTCTGTGATAACCGTATAGTCCTGGTTTAGACCTCAGTTAGTGGTTAGACCTGGTTTGAGTCAAAGGATTAAAAAAATCCTGTACATTAAACTCTTCAATAAATACTTTTACTTTTGACTTATAACGCACATTTTACGGCTACGGATACTTTATACTTTTACTTACGTTTGAATTTAATCTGATACATTTACTATTACATTAGTAAATCCTTGTTAAGAATATTAAATAGTAACTGGCTAAAATTATTAGCGTCACATTCAATTCAAGAATAGTAGGCTAAGGTTTACATCAGCTAAGTCATTCACACCAGTCAATTCAAGCAGTTGAAGCGTTATTCAAATTAAGCCCATTATAGTAATGGGGTTTTTTGGCAAGTGATACGATGCTAACGATTACAATTAAAACGACAGTCCTGGGCTAGCTAATAACAAAAGACACATGAGATAACGTGTAGCCTACGTGTTCATAGAATGAACACAAAAGGACAAGCTTTGATGTTTACGGAAACTCACCCAATAAGAAACAGAAAAGATCTCGTTGCCTCCAATGAAATAAGTTGTTCGGGCACACTTTCTCTTTGTCGGGGTCTTCTTTGTGGATGTAACCATCTCCGAAGTTTGCACTACTATGCGTCTGTTTGCCTCTAAATGTCCAATAATTTGCATGTCTTGCCACTCTTTTTTTCCGCAGCTAAAGAATCCAGCCGTATGTTGTACTTCAAAACATTTTCGGTGTAAAGGCCACGGTTCAGCTCGTCTGCGATATTCTTTGCGGCGTCCATCTTCATTAAATTTTTATATCTTGCATACTAAGTAGCCACGCTTCCCTTGGAGGGCGGCGGCAATAACAAAAGAAACAAAAGCCGGCGTATCCGATTCCAGTATGGAAATACACACAGACAATGACACGCCCCTACTGCGAGATAGAATCCCAGAAAAACAAGCCGATTTCAACCTCAAAATGTACGCTTTTAAATAAACCAATACTGCTACCTAAAACACGGAGAGGCTTCTTCGTGATCTCAACTAACAGATTCTGCAAAAAAACGAAAATCACCAATTTTGAAAATAAACGCTTCTTTCTCAGTTTGCTCAATAGTTGTGCTGCCGACTTGTGTCCCTGGTTTCCGTGACGGGTCACATATTCCATAAAAAATTAAGAATTGTTCATCTTGATTTCATGGTGACTTTAATCAGGCAATAGAAATTTTAGACATTTCCATCAATAGAGGGCGCTAAATTACTTAAACTCGTAGCTTAAAGCAGAACTAAGTAACTTTTTTTACCTTCATAAATAGTTTTCTAAGTCCTTACGATGGTTAATTGACTTGTAGTGGTGTGTTTGAGGCGTGCACTAATCCCCCTCTGGCACGTCTACGCCAGAAAACAGCACTTGCAAGTTGAGCTGCGCCGACCCGACACAATCTCGCCTCATGTTCACATTCACGCGAGAGTGACAAAATGCTTTACGGTAATTCAAAAACAATGTATATATTATGACTTTATAAGACAATTTCGAAAATTACCCACCTCCATCGAGATTTCTTGTACTGTATTTGCAAAACTACTGCGCTGGTGAGCGTTGTAGTCGTTGTAGTCCAGAGCTGCTCTTGGAGTATTTACGACAGTGTGATTTACTGAAGGAACCTGTAAATAAAAAGAACCGCAAATCTTACTGAGTTCCGCTTTAAACTGTCTTGTAAAGCATTTTGTCACTCTCGCGTGAACGTGAACATGAGGCGAGATTGTGTCGGGTCGGTGCAGCTCAACTTGCAAGTGCTGTTTTCTGGTGTAGACGTGCCAGAGGGGGTTAGTGCACGCCTCAAACACACCAATACAAGTCAATTAACCATAGTAAGGACTTAGAAAACTATTTATAAAGGTAAAAAAAGTTACTTAGTTCTGCTTTAATGTTTGTATAAGTCCTAGAAAGCAACAGAGGGGAGACATTATCATAAAAATTACTGAGTACAGTAAAATGTCTAGTTCACGATGCTGTACTGTATATGTAAATGATGTTTTTGGGTCATTATAAATCTGACATTATTGCAGCATGCAGTCACATTTGGAATGTTTTCTTTCATGCTGTGTTGTGTAATAATACATTTTTTTAAATGTTTATATATATATATATATATATACATTTAAAAAAATGTATATATATATTCAGCAAGGACACATTAAATTGATCAAAAGTGACAGTAAAGACAGTTATAATGTTTCAAAAGATTTTTATTTCAAATAAATGCTGTACTTTTGAACTGTTTATTCATCAAAGAATCCTGAAAAGTGTTTCATTTTCACAAAAATATCTAGTAGCATAACTTTTGATCTTAAAAAATGTTTGTTGAGCACCAAATCAGCATATTAGAATGATTACTGAAGGATCATGTGACACTGGAGACTGGAGTAATGATGCTGAAAATTGCTATCAGAGGAATAAATTGCATTTTACATTTTATTAAAATAGAAAACAGTAATTTTAGATTGCAATAATATTTCAAAATATTACTGTTTTACTCTATTCTTGATCAAATATGTGCAGTCATTGTTATCATAAAAGACTTCTTTTAAAAACAAAAAACAATCTTACCACCCCCAATGTATATATAATGTGTATCTATCATCTTACATTGGGATACAATATAATAAAAAATTGAAAATTGCTTTATAGTTTCTGGATGTTAATACGAAAACCTGAACGTTCAAACAACATTTTTACATTTAATTTGCCCTCTGTTAATATGTCTGGAAGATCTGTATAAATACAAAAATAAGTACATTTAATGTTATATATACAAGCAATTGCAGTCATTTTTGTGTCTCCATGTTAAAATTTGCATCTGTAAATTAATACATCATGTAAGAAGTTTGCAGCACAACTTAACCCTTGAAATCAGCTGGTTCAGTTGCTTTAGCACTATGTCTATTATACGGCTTGGCAGGAAAATATGGCAAAACTACTTTGACACATGTAATGGCCGTCCTCAGGGGCTTGATATCCGTATACTGTGAGAGAAAGGGTGTTAGTTGTGTGTGCATCACTTGCACTTCTAACATTGTGGGGTGTTGGTGTGAACCCCGAAGCATCTTGAGAAGTGTTGTTTCTTGGCAGAGTCTCGGGCACTTGAGAAGTGTCACTAGACCCTTCAAGTAAATTGGGTGTTCATTTTGCACTTAATGATACTGAACTGACAATTTGGAGCACACTTGAGATGCTGTGCATATATATCGTGACATACAGTTACAGCCCGTTGTTATGAAATATAATGTTGCTAAAGTGTAACTTTTTTATGTAACTTGTGCTTTTCAGTAGCTTTTATTCTGCACATTCAGGACATTGATTTTTGAGACAAAACAGGTCCCACAATTTTACCCGCCATTTTGAAAATAGTAACATTTCTGCTTTGAAATTCATCAGAGATGATCACTAGAATGTTCCTAACACACATGTAGAATCACTTTCACAAATTATGTTTGATTACTTTTATTTTCTGTGTGCCATCTCATTGAAATAAAAAAAAAATGTTTGGGGAAAAATTGGTGTTTTATAATTTACTTCAAACAAATAGCTAGCAACTTATTTTTTGTCAGATTTTCTGTTGTGACAATTTATGAAAAATTGCTTTTGCAAAAAATAAAAAAAATGCTGTTGTCTCTGTTGTTTCATACAATATCTGTCTATTTTTAGAATTATTAATCAATAAAGGAAAAATACATTTCTGAGAAAACGGATGATATAGTGAGAGTGTATTAACGAAAACCTCCGAAGTGTTAATCAGTGTAATCCAGCGCTGTTGCCTGTTTTGTCCCAGTATTGAAGTGAGGTGCGTTTGGCGCCATCTACTGGTATTGTCTAGTCACTGGTGATTGTGCAGGTGTGGCTAGCGGGACTTTGGTATGCTAGAAAGTGTTTGCTCTTCACATTAGACTGCTGAAGAAATGCATAGTGCGCAGTCACGTCTTCTAAAGTATGTTTTGTCCAGACGAACAGTGATGCAACACATGATTTTTGTCTAAATGGCTAATGCAAACTCCCACTACTAACCTAGGATCCTCCAGGTCTGATTATGTAATTACTGCACTGATAATTAAAGTCACTTGGAAAAAGTCAAATGGAAATTCCTTTACTAAATTGACAATCAAAATTAGCAGTAAGATTTTTATCATTTTAATTGGCTCGATTTTTTTAGGGATGCTATGTTGTAATCGGCCACTAGATGGCCCCATGTGCCACTTTAACCGTAAGGTTAACTGAAGAAAGTAAATCATTGTTCATAGACTTAAATTTACCATTCATTTTACAAAGCTTTCATACACCCATTTTTTCTGTATTTATAAGTTTGTAATTGTATTATAGGTCCTTTTTTAGCATTTATTGTGACACCAAATGACACCAAGGCAAAACAAAAGTAGTTGAAAGTAAATCCTTGCTGTTTTCTGAGTGTTTGTTTTTGTGTTTTAGACTGAATTAACAGGTCTGCATGCCTGTAATGTCTGAAAATGTGTTTCTCTGCCTCATATGGAATTTGTTCTTGAACATTCTCTGCTTCACATCCAGACATGGTGGCTAAGTGTGTTTATACATAACCATTTGGCTTCCAAATCTAATAAAACATCTATATTTAGATCTTTACAGCAATGTTCTCTCTGTTTTCATTCCGTTCTCCCACTAATTCTAAATATCTTGATTTCATGTCATGTTTGCTCACAGATATGAACTATGACGGGAGAGCAGATCTCAGAAAAAGCTGCTAAAAACATTAGCTCAGACAAGAACGGTGCTTTGTTCGAATATATCACGTGAATATCTGCATCCACTGTTTTTCTTTTCAGGCATTCTTTCTCTGGATGTCATATGGACAGGAAAGGGTTATCTGACAGGAAGTGGAAGTCCTCCTGCCGCCCCATCCTGTAGCTGAAGGCCTGTGAGCCAGGAACCCCTGCTCCCCCCTCCCTGTCCCTCCGCAGGGCATGGCTGCCCGCTTGTGTTTTGGTAATCTTCATCCACCCTGACCTGCTGGCCTGCTCCTGGCGCCAGCAGTCTCAGAGCCCCCCACACCCCCCATCCCCAGCTAATTCAGTCCAGCTGTTGCAAGGTGCCTTGGCCACCCCCACCCGCCACTGCACTTGCCATATCCTTCACTAACACTAATTTGCTGCCTTTGCGGAAAAGACAGAGCGCTTTTTATGCTCTTGTGAGAACCAGGTATAAGAAGAACCTTGCAACAGTTATTTAGTGAGTAAAAGAAATCCGTTAAGGCTGACTGAAGAGTTTCAGTGCCATTTGACCAAAATTTAGATGAATGTACCAGACAAATCAGAGCATACTTTTTCATTTAATTCCATAAGGTTTGTCTGCCAATAAAATACATTAAAAAAAATAATTTTCTTAATTTATATTTTTAAAACTGTTAAAAACCTTAAAACAAC
>RJVU01075544.1:336374-368083 GCA_003731715.1 Anabarilius grahami
TATACAAAAAAGTGTATATTTTATTTAAATTATATATATATATACTTTTTTGTATTTTTTCCAAAAATATAAATATAAACTTTTTTTTATTTTTGTAGTAATTTATGTGAAATAAAACTTTTTTTTGTAGTGATTTTTCTGAAATTTACAGTAAAATACACACTTTTTCATTTTTCTTTTAAATAAAATAAAATATACACTTTATTTTTGTAGTGATTTTTCAGAGCCGTTCTGTATACACATGTGGTACCACCATTTCAGAACCTCTGTTAGAGATCATCAGATGTGACGTTACAGTGCCTTGGAAGGCGGTCTGAAAGCAGTTTCCTTCATACTTAAATGCTGTCTGTTAATTCATTGACTGACTGGCCAGTGAGTGCTTTCGGTTTCTGACACAGGAGACATAACAGCTTTCTGAGGTACTAACACCAGAGAAGCTTGTAATGAAGTTTTGAATACCTGTGGTGAGAAATGTGTGACTTTTTGCATTCAGTCGGTTTGACACAGACAGTATGGCGGCGTTGGAGCATTCCCTCAGGCGCTAGTTTGTCGTGGGTGCAGAACCGCTCGTGTTTATAAGAGGCTGACAGCTTCTTCCTGTATCCCAGGCCCCGAGCCCCAAGTCTTGGCCAAGGCCCTTGCAGCGCTCTCCCCCTGACTGAGTGGGAGAGCAGGCGTGGGAGGGAATCTTGAGTGGGGGGATGGGGCTCGGCTGCAGCCTTACTGCAGTCACTGAACACTTGAGCCCACTTGTTCTCTCCCTGCAAAGTCAGGCCAATGTAAACTCCCATTTCCTGCTTGGGACTTTGGGTGTCTCTGAGGGAGAGAGATGATCCTCATGTGAAGGCAAAGGCGCATCGTACTTGTGCTCAAATTTAGCCATGCAAAGTTGAGAAAGAGCAAAAGAAAGGGAGTATAAAAGGCACACACAAGCCCTGAGAAAAGGGCTGGAATGTTAAACACATGCTTTATGGCAGGAGCAGCAGCCACTTTTGGTAAATTACAGTGAACGTTCTGGCACTTGGGAACGCGCAGTGGGGAAGGAGTTCTCCGATTTCAGAGCCAGACGTCTCATTATCCCTCAGGAACGACTGTATGAGAGTGCATATTTAGTTTTCATTTCTTAGCACAGAATATGCACTAAATATTGCTGCGGGTTGCGTTACAGCAAACTCTCTGGCGCTGCATTGACGTGTTGCTTCACCGCACTATTTCCAGGTTTGGAAATGTGCTTTTTTGCGTGGATCAGTTTGATGAATCAGATATACTAGCATGTGGTCTCTGTACCTGCTGACGAAACAGAGTCGAGGTTTATCAGGAATTTCTTCTTTAAAGTTTCTCACAGCAACTCCGATAACGTCATCTCATTAGACCGCCTCTCCCTCCCCTCTGGGCTTGTTACAAATCGACCACATGTAACTCTTCTGCTCCCATTTCATACAGATGTTTTCCTGTCTGTTTTCCAGAGCGTTTGGAGGATTGCGTCCTTCCACTGTTGCATTGCACCTAAAGACGAATTAACCCCGATTGCATCACCAAAATGTAAAGTTTAAACAATTCTTTCCAAACCAGCACCCCCCGAGAGTTACACTTCACTGTCGTAAAGTACATGTCAGCACCTGACACATGCATTCCAGAGATTGCGTATGTCTGTGAGTGGTTGAGTGACTAAATGGGAAGAGGCTCCTCATACTAACACTCTTTCAGACGTTCAGATCTGGGACAGCACATGGAAGGACTTACCTCATGCTCCACAAACGCACCTACACATACTATGAGAACTCACTCTTGCTCCTGACAGCAGGTGACTCACTGTCTGGATTCAACAGTTCGGTCTGATTAATGAAGACCTGTTTCCACTAGGAGCTTACAGCACAAGTGCTGTTGGAGAATCCATTTTAGTTTTTTACATCCTAATTTTTACAACTGTATGGACAACAGAGTATGGAAGCCTGTTTCCACCTCAGAGTAGAAAATGAAACTGTTAATTGTGAGATAAAGTTTAAACCAAGAAATAAACTATGTGCAATATAAGGTCACAATTCTGAGATATAAAGTTACTACTCTGAGATACAAAGTCGCAACTATGAGATAAAAAAACATAAAGCTGCATTGTGAGGTAAAGTCACAACTGCACAATAGAAAATTACATTGTGAGATTCAGACACGATTATGAGAAAATAAAGCTAATTAAAGCTACAGTTACGAGAAACAAAAACACAGTTATGAGATACAAAGTCATGTGACAATGTGAGATTCAGCCACAAATATAAGAAACAAAGTTGCAGTTAAGATATGAAGTCACGTGAGATATACAGTTACAACTTTAAAGGTGCGATTGTGAGATACAAAATCACACTGAGAGATTCAGTCACAATTACGAGAAACCCAGAGATATGAAGTCATGTTGTTGTGAGATTCAAAGTCAGAGTTATGAGATACAAATTCACAAACTGTGAGATATTAAAGGGATATTTCACCCAAAAATGAAAATTCTGTCATCATTTACTCACCCTCAAGTTGTTCCAAATCTGTATAAATTTATTTGTTCTGTTGAACACAAAGGAAGATATTTTGAAGAAAGTTTGTAACCAGGCCACTTTGGGGCACCATTGACTTCCATAGTAGGAAAAAACCACTATGGAAGTCAATGGTGCCCCAAAACTGTTCAGTTTAACACATTCTTCAAAATATCTTCCTTTGTGTTCAACAGAACAAAGAAAATTATACAGATTTTGAACAACTTGAGGGTGAGTAAATGATGATAAAATTTTCATTTTTGGGTGAACTATCCCTTTAAGTTACACTGTGAGGTATTAAAGGATTAGTTCACTTTAAAATGAAAATTACCCCAAGATTTACTCACCCTCAAGCCATCCTAGGTGTATATGACTTTCATCTTTCTAATGAACACAATTAGAGTTATATTAATAAATATCCTGACGCATCCAAGCTTTATAGTGGCAGTGAGCGGGACCAACGATTTTAAAGCTCAAGAAAGTGCATCCATCCATCATAAACATACTCCACACGGCTCCGAGGGGTTAATAAATTTGTGCAAGAAAAATATCCATATTTAACAAGTTATAAAGTCAAATATCTAGCTTCCGCCAGACCGCCTTCCGTCTTCAACTTACGAAAAAAGTACCTATTTTTTTGTAATTTGAATAGAGAAGGCGTAGGTCGTAGCTTAAGCATTTTGAACTGCGAGTTTTACACTTTCTTTGTAAGTTGAATACGGAAGGTGGTCTGGCGGAAGCTAGATATTTTACTTTATAACCTGTTTAATATGGATATTTTTCTTATACAAACACATCACTTCAGAAGGCCTTTAGTAACCCCCTGGGGCCGTGTGGAGTACATTTATAATGGATGGATGCACTTTCTTCAGCTCATACTCATTGATCCCGCTAACTGCCATTATAAAGCTTGGATGCATCAGGATATTTATTAATATTCCTCCGATTGTGTTCATCAGAAAGAAGAAAGTCATATACACCTAGGATGCCTTGTCTGTGAAACCGGGAGATAAAGTCCCATTGCAAGATATAAAGTCGTAATTGCGAGATGTAAAATCACATTGTGAGATGGATTCAATGTCACAGTTATGAGAAACAAAGTCACAGCTGTGAGATATGTAGTCACGTGAGATATAAATGTTACAATTCTGAGATATAAAGTTGCATTTGTGAGAATAATAAAGTCACAATCGTTATACAGAAACATTGTGAGATTCAAAGTCAGAATTGAGAAATAAAGATATTGTAAGATACATAGTCACATTGTAAGACAAAGTTGCAATTGTGAGATATTAAGTCGTATTATTTATTTTTTTTAATTCCAAAAAGAAACAGGCTTCCATAGCAGAGATCTGATCATAGCTCAGTATGATGATTTAGTCATTACAGTTACACATGCCAGGTTTTGAGGTCAACAGATAGCAGCGCCTTACATCAATGCAGCATACACACGCAACTCTTCCAACGCTCGTAAGCAAAGCTCCCAACATGAAAATATTTATGTAAGACATTCCATCAGTTTGCCTTGCAGCAATACCTCCAGAGGCAAATAACAGTTTGAACGAACACAGAGCGCTCAGATAACTAAAACGCCATCAGGCCACAATGACATCTTTATGTCTTGTATATAAAAACGGCTCTGCTGCACTGACCGTGCATACATATTAAGATCAACACACATCCGTATGCACAAGCAGGCCAGGAGTCCGTCCTGGGTAAACCGTTTTGTTTGCAGAGAGCGAGCGAGCGTGTGCATGCAGTAGGACAGGTGTGTGGGGCAGGTGCATGCAGTTGTCCCCGTGCTGTCATAGTGCGTTCACCTGCCACCCAGCAAACATCACAGTTACAAACCAGTGAGTCACTCCTATTCATGGGAAATGAAGCACCGCTCTTCCTGATAATGCATTTCAACAGCTTCAAATAGTATGAGCTGTCAGATTACCAGTAAGAGTCTTTTTGTCACTTTATCCGTAGCGAATCCAAAACAAGTGAGCATGAATCAAAGTCTTTGTATAAACTTAAATTATTTTATTGGATGGAAATGATTTGGACAAATACAGAGACATGAAATGTATTTTAAAAAAGTATGCTAAAAAAAAAATTTTGCACAACTCAATTTTAATAAAAAAAATATCATGCATGAATTTTGGCGTCAGTAAAATGTGACATTAAGGTTGATATGTCCACATGCATAGTGGACAGAATATGAAAAATGAAAAAGATTGATGGCTATTTACTGATACTGTCCTTTTCTTCACATCAGATAAAAATACAGAAGATCACTTGAAAAAAAACAAAACATTGAGGTATAAAAAAGAAAAACTTTTTAAATTACAAAAAGTAGCATGGCTTTGGTTTAAACGTCCAATCACTAGTTTTAATAATACATAATGACAGGACTTCAATACTCTTTGGTAAACTGGAGTGCATTTAAAACTCAGTCCCTGTACAACAAAATAAGTGATAAAAGGAGACGGAGAGTAAAAAAAACAATGTGTTGAAAAGAAAAAACATCAGTAAAAACAAGCGATGAACCTTGCGCATGCAGGTTACAACCCACTAAAACCAACTTAAAAAAAACAACAACAGTCAACTGTGGTCCATTACGACTCTCTCAAAGTGTGTTTCTAGAGAAATTGGCAGACGCCACCTGTTATCAGAGATGTGACGGTCAGGGCCAGGGCACCTGTTAGCACACTGCCTCCGCACCACAGAACAGCTGTCTGTCTGTGTGCATATGTTTGCGTGTGTGTATATGTGTGCGTCATGCTGAGAGACATACCCTACCATAGTGAGCCCACCCCCAACCTGACAGCAGCTGTCCCTGCTTCAGGACTCCTAGCGGAACAGCTATTATACTTTTAACATTCATAATTCCTTCATTTGAAGTATTTTGGTTGGGAAAAAAGTCTGATGTGGCATTTTGGAAATGTATCGACCATGTTTTGTTTGAGAAGTCCGCTTAAATGTCGCGTCATCCTTCTCCCGTTGCATACTGCGTCTATGCGCGGGTGTTGGGAGAAGAAGCACACGGTCATTATTATCTCACAAAGCACCGAGTCCTAGAGTACAATAAAATGGCTCCCGGTGTTCTCAGGCCGTAGAGGGACAGCAGCCGGCTGTGCTGTGTTTCTGCAGCAAGGACATGCGGCTGAAGGTGCGCGAGCAGGTGCTGCACTGGTATTTCTTCACATCTGCGTGGGTCTGCAGGTGCGCGCGCAGGTTAGAACGGTCTGCGAAGGCACGGTTACAGTGTGTGCAGGAGAACGGACGCTCACCTGAGGGAGAAAAAAGCAATTAAAAACTACTGCTTGTAATCATAGCTTTGTGAAAGTAGCTAACAGTCACATGGTAAACTGATTGAATCAAACAAAAGCACACAAAATAAGTGGCTACTCAGCAAGGATGATGATAACAAGTGCTCCCTGGCATTCTTGATCAACTTATCTTTGCTTATCTCTGCTCTCACACTAGTGATTGATAAGATTGTCCTATTGTTTCTTTGTTGAAAAGATGTCAACACAATGAGTGATCAATGGAAAGCAATTCTACTGAGGACAAACTCGCGTGACTTGAGTGAATCACTAAACCAACAGTGTTGCATTGATGAAATTGTTGAGAAAAAAAGATTTTAGAGACTTCCAAAAGAAAAAATATAAGATATTTACATATACATCTTTTTAAAAATATATACACACAATTAAAATTTGATTTGATCTTTTATAAAACACAATGCGAAATGAGCATAAACCATATTTGGTGCTAGTAGGACAACATTTTAGGTGAGTAAACATTTTACCTGTATGTGTGCGAATGTGTCCTCTTAACAGCCAGGGTCGGGAGAAGGCCTTTCCACAGGTGGGACAGACACATGGGAGTGTGTGAGAGCGAATGTGCATCTTTAGGGCACCGAGACTGTTGTATTCTTTAGGACAGTGCTTGCAGAAGAAGGCCGGTCGAGTGACAGGGACGGTGGCCTCGCTCTTGTCCTCTCTCTGTCCTGTCCTGTTCTTGTTGTTGCGTCTCGGCCTGCTGGTCTGTTGGGGGTAGTAGGTGTCTGAGGAATCTGGGCTCGGTGGGTCTGATGTACGTCCTTCATCTTCTTCCCCACTGCTGCTGCAGCTGACGCTGGACGGGGAGCTGAGGTCCAGTGGGCCCTGGCTAGTGGAAAGGGTGGATGTGGGATCGTGCAGGGAAGGTACCAAGCTGACATCCCAAACCAGTCCAGTGGTCAAGCAAGTCACTGGGAAGTCATTGCTGACTGCTGGAAGTTCTGCTAGTGGGTATCTGTCTGGCAAAGTATCTGATGGGTGAGAGAGGAAGAGAAAATAAGTACCTAATGATATTGAAAATCATAATAGACATGTGGCTATAGACTTTTTAGACTTGGTATTTTACAATATAAGTGTTAGCCAGTGAAAAGCACAGGACACTCAGTTGCAACAGAAGTAGAAACTCAAAAAACACATGTGCATCTCATATGCAACCAGATACAGGGAAGAAAGGGCGCTGTGTATAGATTGAAATTCCACAAGGGAAAAAATGATCGAAATCCCGTTTTTGTGTTCAAACGTTAGATTTCTATGTACATTAATATGTCCGATGACACAAATGCAATCCCCAGTTACTCTAAGAATAATTTAAGTTTCAGTTTTACATACTTTACGTTTCGAATTTAAAAAAATCAAGGGAGCAAAACTCACCGTTCTGACATTCCAGCTCGCTGTAGTTTGGTCTCTTGCTGGTGAAATACTTTTTTACCAGGAAAGACCGAGGCATTTTGAACTCTTAAGTTTTAACAATCCAGTCCAATTATTTTCAAATGGTAAAATTCGCTGAAACGCTCCGCTTCAGATAATCCTTAACATGTAGCGTCCTCGCCAATCCGCAGTTCTTCTTGTAACGTTAACACTGAACTGGACTACAATTAGTGAGTCTGTACTTATTTAAAATAGTCTGTCAGACTAAGTGGGTATACGTCCATTTGGACCCGCCCAAAAGAACAGCCTACAGCCATCGCTGTCGTCAGTGTTTCATTTAATTACCCAGCACTTGACTGCTGCCTAGGTGTGAATGTTCCAAAGCGCACTTCGCAGGTAATACACATAATTGAATTGTTTAATTCGTGCCTATCAAGATCAGGTAAATTAGCCATTCTAAATGCATTGTTTACTTCGCGGCTCCAAGCCAGTGTGTGTAAAAAGCCAGATCATTAATTTAAATTTAAGCTTTTGTGAAGGAACGGTTTGCCATTTCCAAAGTATGCATAATGAATGATAATAGAATTAGCGAGTGCAACATAAATCTGTAGTCCACTTTCTATCAAAACACATATATGCCAGACCTGGTTTGTACAGATGCGGCGTTTAAGATAAGCTGTCGTCACGTTTTATTTTATCGTCAAGACCATTATATATCATAGCCTACACTAAAATGTATGTGTTCTGGAGATGTTTTATTACCTTCTATTGATAAGCTGACAAGTGCACAATGCACTTTTCAACAGATGTCAGGACGAGCCTGGAGTTAATTTGGTGTGTGAAAGTACAACTTTGATTATGGCTCCACCTTGTGGTAATAAAATATAGTTATTTTGCGTTGTTTTAATGTGCAAGGTGTCCATAAAAAGATTTATTTTTTTGATGAAGTGCACTAAATCTTCTTTTGTTTAGCAGGCTCAAATATAGGCATATCAAATTCAATTTAAATTATTTAATGTGACTTATTTCACTTTATTTTTGAGTCACTTACTAGCAATTATATTTGCATAAACCACGTTCGTTTTAATTATATTCAAGAGTTTTTTATTATTATTATTTATTTAAAAAGTGTTTAATTTCTAGAAAAGTCGTAATGTTAATTAGAGGCCATACCCTGAAAACAGTGCTGTAAAAAAAAAAAAAGTTATGAGTGATTATCAAAATTAGTGGAAATGGGTAACGTACCATTTACAGTCATTAAAAGCGCATTTATTATATAATGCTGAAAAGATGTTGTAAAATGTTACACCATTGTCACTATTGACTCTTAATACATCTTTTTTTCATACAGTGTAAGTGAATAGGGACTGTCTGCCTAATATTCAGTTTTTAGTGTTCCACAGAAGAAAGCCAGCCATGTTGGTTAAGAACAACATGAAGGTACATTTCTCTGGTTGAACAATCGCTTTAAAATGTCTCCTTCATGAATTCCCACTGTCCGTTGCTGCTGCGGCGGCACATTCTGCAGTTTTCAAATTTTGTTGATTGATACGCCCCTCAACATGTTCAACTCCTTTCCTCCACAACTGAACTGAAATCAGTTTTACTTCCAGTCGACGCACGAGTTTTATAGTTCAATGTTAAAAACTGTTCCCAGGTCAGCTTTGGATGAAAAACGGATAATACGCCCCGTTAAATTCTGGCTCCACCTCTCGGTTTGTGTACGAATCTTATTGGACTATCCCACAGCAGTGGGCGGAGCTACGTCGCTGGGCTTTTTTTGTTTTTATTATCAGCTGTTCGTTGGGATCTATACTGCGGTGCTATAATTTGCGTGGAATAAAAGCAAAAATAAACAAAACAAAAGAGCATATATTCTGCACCTCTACCTCGGATTAAACTACCAAAGATTTATTTTTAACGAATTAGACGTCGGAAAAGCGGTTGCTCTATAAAGAAGCAGGTATGTTTTACTTACGCCTCGATTTTAACTAACGTTATGTGAGAAAATCTGTATATTCGCAAATTGTTTTGTTCATATGTATACAAATTTGTATGTATGCATACATGCTCGTACCATATTTCTTAATCATAATCTAGCCATATAACGCCGTTTATTGATTCGTGATGTTTACAGTATTTGTCATATACATTTATTATACAGCATATTTTTAGTTAGTGTGTATTTGTACCCCATTGCACAAAATGTTAAATAAATCCCCCTGTGTTTTCCTTGACATCTGGATGACTAGCGAAAGAGAGCAAAACAAACACCCCAAAAACCATCCACATACAGTTATTTGATAAATGCTGCCAAATGAACCCTGCGTTAAAAAACAAACATTGCAATTAAACCATTTCCACATGATGCAGATGCCGTGCTTTCAGAGAAAATGTAGGTATTGTTTTAATGGCACACCCCCCAGCTGGAGAACGACAGATGGACACCAACAATGGAGCTGGGGTCCAACAATGCACTCCCAAAATTCAGTTCATCCATCTTTGTGGCCATATGAACAAATTTCCCCAGAAATGGGTCTTAAATAGCAGTCACATTTAGAAAATGTCTTTGTTGATAACTAAACTGATGACTAAAACCACAGTGTTTACTGAATGTTTAGAATTTCTAAGTATGCGTGGATGGGGAAACCCATTGTGTTAAGAAGTGCTTATTTCTTTTTCTTTCTTTCTTTTTTAAATTCATCCCTACTTTATGCCAGGCCTGAAAAAGATGCTCTGATTTCAGAATAAAGCTTGACCTCAATATGAGTTATGAGTTTAAAATAGCTCATAGCCTGATCCTGTCAGGTGTGGTTCCTAACCAGGCCTTGATTAGAGGATATAATTCAAAACAGAGACTATATCACAGTGTTTACATTTATAGTTTCATTTTTGCTTTACCAAAGGTCATTCTGCTGAGACCTGAGTTCTGCCAGTGAAGAAGTGTGAGAATAAAACAATCACACGTAATTTATAACCATGCTTCAACGGCTCACAAACCTGTTCTTTGGAAGCGTGAATGAAACAACTCAGGAACCATCTGTACCAAAACCAGGGTCTCCGGAAGTAGATGAGGAGGGCTGGCTTCTGGTCAGTGCAGCGGGTGAGTACAGAGACACAAATGTCTCATATTTATATGAAGAAACATTCTAACGTACATTTAAAATAACATGCATTAACATGGAGTAATTTGCATTCACAAAGAGATATGCAAAAATCTCTGTCATTAGTTACTGTGCTTTTTGTACATTCAATAAAAGTAAATAAAAGTGTTGTTTTGGACAAAACATTCTTCAAAACACCTCTAACTTATTTAGCACAAATAACAGTTGTCTGTGTGATTGTGCCTATTAACCCTATAAAGCCTACTCTACTCTATCATATTTAATACAAAAATCCTCTAAATTATCAACATTAACGAAACTTTACTGAAAACATCTCCCTTCAGGCCATCTTACTTTTTGATTAAATCCTCCTGACACCCAGATATGGAGTTTGTCCTCTGTAGAGGACATTATATTTCTCTGAGACCGTACATGTCACAGTTTTAAGTCTGGATGTCTTGTAAAGAGCACATTCAGGGCTTTTCAGAGATAAAAGTTTCACCATGACCACTCCCTCTCCTTGGTCTTTAAAAATGGCTGACATTAATTTAGTGATCAAATTTAACACCTTTATGGATATATGATAATATTTTGTAATTATCATTTAACTAATTTTCAAATTGTTTGTGATAAATCAACATCTCAGGTAAATGTAATGGGGTTTCGAATCGAAATACTAATATTTTGATCATAATCAAAATAAAAGTATTTTAATAATTTAATAATAATAATCAAAATACTTTCTGTTACGAAACAGGACATTGATTTCATACATGTCCACTGTAGAAGACAACAGGACTTAAAGCATGTTTATTTCGTAGTTTGGGAGACACAACTGAATAGAGAAAGAAATTATATATCAATCAAAAATTTAAAATTTATATTATCAATAAAAAATAAAATATATATTTGACAAACATGGAACACACAACACTATTACACATTATTTACTTAAAACACTTACTTATATTTCAAATTTGCACACATAACTGTACATACAATTGTCTATATTATATATTGTTTTTTGCACTTTGTCTATCTTGTAAATTTGTATATTATTATTTTATTCTTTTTATTATGTGTCTTGTCTTGTCGCTGTCACTCTGTTGCACTGTGGAGCTTCTGTCACTAAAACAAATTCCTAGTATGTGTAAACAACATACCTGGCAATAAAGCTCTTTCTGATTCTGATTCTGATTCTGATCAATATTCCTATGAAATATTAGATATTATTATGAAAATCTTGCCAATTATTACTCTAGTTATTACACTTCCTTTTTTCATTATATATTGCCCCAAGAACACATGAATATGCAAATTAGATACATTGTATATAATGGGGAAATACGTTTATGGCCATTTTACACATATTGCATAAAGCAAATTGGAAAGAATCATCTTTATAAAAAGTTTGGTATAGCAAATCCTGAAACCTAAAAATGTATTGGCGATTAAAAAAAAAAAATCCCATTGTTTTTGCCTTTTCGTGTCTATTCATGTCTTATTATTTTTTTTAAAGTGAGTCCTGGGGCCCGTTTCAATAAGGAGGTTCAACCAACTCTGAGTTGAAACTTGAACTCTGAGTTGACTTACTCTGAGATGGGAAATTCTGAGTTTTCTGTTTCAGAACAGCTGAATTGAGTTAGTTCAATCGAGTTAAGCGCACGCACCAAGACTATGAAAAGCTATCATCAATGGAGCTCCGATATTACGATTCACCATGGCAACAGCATGTGACAAAAGGACATCCGCATACTTCTGAGTCAATGCAAGTTTAACTCTTATCACTGTTATAATATCAAAGGTGAAAACTGGTAGAATGGTAAGTTATTGAACTAATATTTATTTGGTATCCCACATGCAAAAAAAAAGAAGAAGAAAAAAGAATGCAGGATGCAATAATAAGAGTGTAAATGATTTTATCGTTATTAAACACTCGTTAGGCAATTTACTTCCACTTTTAGAACATTTTCTTCATTTTTATTGAAAATAAATGCCCTTATGATGTGATATGTGATGGGAAAAGGGATAATAGCGAGCTCGGCAAAAGGTGAATTCGAACCCAGTCAATCACATCACAAGTTAATTCTCCGCACCCAACACACTATTGCCTACACCACTGCAGCCACAAGAACGTGTGTCAATTTTAACCTGGTGTGACACTGGTGGGCGGAGCTACTGTAAATTTGCACTTAGTAATACCCAGGTGGAAAAAAAGTATACTTGAGTCCATTAAAAAAATACTTAAATACAAGCAAGTACATTTGTAGTACATTCTTTATTTTGGTGCTAAATAAAAGTGTCAAAGTTATACACTATAAATACACTAATTCAATGTATATTTGTACTTCAGTAGTACTTCACTGCACTTGGAAAAGTATACTAAATACCACTACTACTTAAATAGATTTTTAGTGCAATGAAATAAAAATATACAGAGGAGTTTTATTAGTGTATTTGTTAAAAGTATGCTTTCAATGCTTTAAAGCAGTCGTGGCCTAATGGATAGAGAATCGGACTTGTAACCCAAAGGTCATTGTCGGTGAGGGGAGTGAATGTCCAGCGCTCTCCCCACCCTCAATACCACGACTGAGGTGAGACCCTTGAGCAAGGCACCGTACCCCCAACTGCTCCCCGGGCGCCGCAGCAATGGCTGCCCACTGCTCCGGGTGTGTGTTCACGGTGTGTGTGTTCACTGCTGTGTGTGTGCACTTGGATGGGTTAAATGCAGAGCACAAATTCCGAGTATGGGTCACCATACTTGGCCACATGTCACTTCATTTTCACTTCACTTTCACTTTCAAATTATATCAATCTTAGTAGACTTTTATATAGTAATCCTAAATTTAAATGACATTGATTTTCTTACAAATATATTACTAATGTACTAGTTATAAGTACATTTTCCCCCAGGTGAAAAAAAGTGCAGTAAAATACACTTTATTTTAGTACACAGTACACTTCCATAATGTACTTAAAGTGCTCTATTTTCGTGCGCTTATTTTGTACTTAATATACTAAAAGCTGCACTTTAGTACTTCTTAATATAATCTTAAGAACATCTAAGTGTGCTCAACTGTGCTATTTTGGGACACCATGAATTTGAACTAAAATGTACTTTTAACATACTATCTCTGTATTTAAAAATGTGTATTTAGTTACCACTTGTAGTACACTTGAACCCATCTTTCATATACCTTTAAATGTACTCATCAGACATAGGAAATGCGCTTATGAATTATTTAAAATATAAGAATAATATATGATATATACAAAATGTATTCGTTATGTTGTTGGCAATAAATAATAAATACATTTTGTATATATTCATTATATATTAATCTTATATTTGAAATACATCATAAGTCTATTTTAAAAGTGTTTGAAAGATGGGTTCAAGTGTACTACAAGTGGTAACTAAATAAAAAAATTTAAATACAGAGATAGTATGTTAAAAGCACATTTTAGTTCAAATTCATGGTGTCTCAAAATAGCACAGTTGAGTACACTTAGATGTTCTTAAGATTATATTAAGAAGTACTAAAGTACAGCTTTTAGTATATTAAGTACAAAATAAGTGCACAGAAATAGAGCACTTTAAGTACATTATGGAAGTGTACTAAGTGTACTAAAATACATTTTTTACACTTTTTTTTCACCTGGGTAGACACTCCCGACACTTTCCGTTTGCATTAAGATTATTTTTATTACCACACTGGCAGATATTGATAATTTTACTTAAGTAAAATGCACTTAATTTAGATCCCCCCCCGGAAACAAGACTAAATATCTTATATCATTTTCTTATATAGAAAATCCATCTTGATTTATGAATTTTTAGATATTTGTACTTGAAATAGGATGAAAAATACTTAGTACGAAAAGCATTTTTGCAGTGTGAATGAATGAGTTAACTATTTAAACATCACTTGCACTTTAAAAAGGGGGAGGAGACCGAAGGAAACTCTGGGTTTACCAAAAAAAACCTGCTCCCGACCAGGTTAGGTTCACAGAGTAAGTTACCATGGTAACTGACTCTGAGTAGAAGTTACCTCTCTTTCAGAAATGGGCTTGACTTACCCTGCTTTCTCGGGTTTCACATACCTCCCATTCTGAAACAGAAAACCCAGAGTTTCCCTCATTTCAGGGTTAACATACTCAGAGTTTTCACTTAACCTCCTTTCTGAAACGGGCCCCCGGTGTCCTCTACAGAGGACATAGCATAACATATGAATAAATATGTAATAAATATATATATAATAATACATATAATAAATATTTTCTCATTTTTTGGTTATGCTCTAAACAATGTAATGACATGAAAAAAATACTAAATTCACAAAACTTTTTTTTTCTGGTAGTCAGGAGGATATAAATATCTGCAGCTGCAGCAAATTGCATTCTTCTGCATAGTTTGGGGCTCTGAATAACATTGAGGAGTTTTTTTCCCTCCTCAAGTGTGAGATCCATATTCTCATCTCCTATATCATACTATATATGTATATGGTTATTTAATGTATCAGGCTTTACAAGGTTTCATGGTAACTGTATTATTCTTTTCTGTAGATGGAGAGACATCCTCTGAACCCAGTGAGGTTCAGTTGAAGTTAATAAGAACCCTGTCAAGCACTGAGAAAAGTGCTGCCAGCTTGGTCAGTGATGCAAGGTAAAACCAATACATCTGCTCAGAGATTGCAGTCAGTATCTCTGTGCTTCTGATGTGACGTTGACTGTAAGTATTGGATTAACTTAAAATGGTGTTTTGTTCTCTTTCTAAAGCATCGTAGAGCCAGAGGTCCCTGTTGCTCGAGGCAGTGGTCGAGTATCTCAGCGGTTGGTCTCTCAGTCTGGGGCTCTGGTCAAAGTCACACAGGTGGGCCGGATACAGCGGGCTCAGGCTCGGGCCAACCGCCACAATCTCGGCCGCAAATGCATTCAGCGTCAGAACCACATACGTCAACGTGTTCCTCAACATTACTCTCGCAAACAGCGCGTGATCCTCCACCAGCCTGGCCGTCGCAATTTTAGTCACTAAGATGCAGAGAGAGTCAACAAGCACGCAAGCACATGCAAGTACCTTGGTTCAAAATAAAAGCTTGATATAAAAATGTTTGAACCATTTTTGTTATTTACAATGTAGGGTGTAATAAACTCAGTGGCAGCTAAAATTATGCCTCCAAAAATTATTAGAAAATCTTTTTTACTTTCTAGTGTACTAGACTGTCATGCAGCAATAACATTAAATGAAAGACTTTTGAATTCTTACGTGTTCTGTCATAGTAGTGTTCTTTATCTTATATAGATCATGTAGTGAAATCACTTCATTGTGTTGAAGACAATAAAGCAATGGGGTGCACAGTTATTTAGATCATTTCAGCCAGTTTACCTCATTAAGACAGATACTTACTTTCCAACTTATTCATAATAAATATACTCTATGTTTCTAAGTTTGTGTACAAAGTATGTCATTGTCATGCAATGCACTATAAAAACATGCAGTGCACTATAAAAACCACTAAGGGGCGCCCTTTTCTGCCTTTCTGTGGTCAAGATGTCCATAGTGTGGAAGAATGTCAAATCTATGAGGCATGACCTTCTCCAAGTGTGTATTACAGTGTCATTGCAATCAAAGTAAAAGATCATATTCTTTCCCCACTCTACAATGAAAACTATTTACACTGATATGCACTTTAGAAGTTTTTAGTTCAACATTATAATATGTTGACATGTAGTTCTTGTATTAATCCCTAGTTTACCAAGTGTCATATATTCTCAGCTATTTGTACTGGACATTTTCATATGATTTATGCTCTTAGAAATAATATGAATTTACATTATTTTAGGGCTACAAGATTCTTTGACTGCTTGTTGATCTTTTTCATGTTTTTCACATGATGAATATAATGTGGAACTAGTAACGTTAGTGTGCTAAATGGTTTGCTGGATGTGAAATATTTAGGTTGTTTTCCTTACTTTTTTTTCAATCAGAATAGAGTATAAAGTTTGTAGTTCATTGGTTACTCTGGTTTGTTTCTTTGTTTCTCGGCAAGGACATCATAGCCCTGCAGCATAAACATCACAGATTTCACAGAATGCAGGTGCTGTCATGTGAACGGGTCAATTGAGTGCATCCAAGACATAATCAAACCTGTAGCAGACCAAGATGGTGTTGCAAAAGTATCCACTACCCACTTGAAGGATATTTGTTTCCATCTATGTGCAAAATCATTGTTGTGTCAACAATGCAGAATCACATGTTACTAAATGTTTCATAATGTTTATCTTGTTCTAATAAAGTGCAAGTGTTAATAAGTAGGGAAAATATATAAAGGTCATCTTTACCAGTTACATAAAAATCTGTTATAAGGACATGCTATCAGGCAAATCTAGTGAGCGCCTTCTTGCATTAACACACCTTAATACTTAAACATCGCCTGATCTGATGGGCTGCACGATAAATGTCAACTTATTTCAATTATGCCATGTGGCGTCTGTAGTCTGTTTTTTTTTCTCGGGTGAATTTTCCCTGCAGTTTTATCTGTCATAAAGTGATCCGAGCGCATAAAGCAGGTGATGCAATGCATGACTTAAGATGTTAACTCAGAGTTCAAAAGGGTTCATGTTTCTACATATAAGGAGGCTGATTTTTTGCTGAAGCGTCTGAAGGTTTATAAAATTAATAATCCATTTGTTCATGGAAAATTTGTGGGGTTTGCAGAACTGTAATTTGCATGCATTGTTTTACATAGTCAAATAGATATCATATTTATGTCATATAATGCTCTTCCCGATAGGGCAGAATGGGTTAAGATCATTCCATAAAATATCAGAAAAAAAGAGGTAAATTGGAAATGAAAACTGTTTAGTTAGTGCCCTTTTTTGCAATAAATTGTAGGAAATTAGATTTGCTTGAGATCATTTTAATTCGAAGTGCCAAAAAAAGGAATATTTTAAGGAATATCATGCAAGATTTTTCAAATTAACTTATGTTATAGTTCTCAGCTGGAGGAACTATGAGGAAGCAAAACATATTTTCCAGCAATTTGAACAGATGGAATGTTGAATAGTTTGAACAACAGTTGCCTTAGTTGAATTATTTAGTCTCCTTTTTGGGCAGTTTAAAATATATTCATCATGAACATGGATTGTAATACTTAAAAATAAATATATTTAATAAACCTTTTTATTTAGAATTCAGTTTTTTTTACATTTTTTACATCTTTCTTATATTTTCAGTTAAATTAAGACATTCATTGTTTCTTTCGTGGACACAGAAGTATAGATGTTGCATTCATGTCTATCTCATATCTCCTTGCATACTGAACTGATCTGTAGTCATTGAGTTCTTACCCTTTATAATGACTAATACAACGTTTTTGACAAGCTACAAAACAAGTTCATCAAGTGTTCAGACATTCAAGATCCTTTGCTTTCAACCAGAGTACATGAATACAAAAGCATGCGCATAAAGACAGTGCAGACTTTTGAATAGGTGCTCAAAATGTATTTTCTTTTCAATTGTCTTTAACTTAAGTGAACATTTCTGGCATGCTTAGCATTTTTATAGGCGTCAAAGGTGTTCTGAGTAGATCCCAAAAGTACACTTGGTCTCAAAGAGATGTATTACATGTATTTCACTCATTTATCGGTTCTTTAAAATCAAGTCTACCAATAAGTGGGTCTTTACCAGAAGCATCAACAAGGCCAACACACTACTGTCCGTTAAACATGAAATCAACCATGTTCTCAGGTAAAGTAACTTACTTTTTTATTGTTCGTATATTTTCACATCTATTCATTTCTAAGTGAGCAACGTATAACAGTTAAATAAAGAAATCTGCAATCTTTACATTGCAAGAAAACAAAAAAACATTGCATATATGGTTAATACTATATGGCACTGATACTGTTATTGTTTTAAAAATGCATATTATGTTTATTATGTAAAACCAGAAATAAAGCATTAATTAATAATCGGTTTACTAGGTTATAGGACACTTAAAAACAATATATAATCTGTTTGGTCATTCTAAAAAAAATCTCTCAATAATCTTATAGATCAATGCAAATGTCTAAAAATCAATACATTTACTATATAAATAAACCACTGCATACAAAACAATTGGTATGACACTGTTTGTGTTACTGATTTCCTGGTTTGCACAGATGGACATCTTTAGTGTCACATGTCATCAAAGAAATGTCCATGACATCACGACTGCAGATAACCGACTCCTCTCTGTCTTGATAAGGCGACTGCTGAAGCAAACACTCATCATTTAACATGGAACAGAACAAGGAACGACAGGAGCGCTACTTTATTGTAGTGAGGAGAAGCAAGAAGGGCTTATCTCGCGGGGCAATTGGGCGCGCGGATGCGGAGACAGCAGCAGGAGAACTCATAGGAATGGCTTATGGAGGAAGCGGCAGTGCCAGGAGCAGTGGCACGGTGAAGAAACAGGACACATACCCGCTCTCACGCCATCAAGCTCAGCTACTTTTGTTCGTTTCTCCTGCCAGCAGGCGACTGGAACTCCTGAGCAACGTCCAGCTCTTCAGTGCAATTTGTGACCTTGCTCAGGATGATCTTGTTGTGGTCAAACACAAGAAGGACTTTCAACCATGCCTGGTCAAAAATCTGATTCAAATAGGCAAGAAGGACAAACCAGGAGTCTTGCAAATGCTGGGATTTGAACTGGACTTGGTGGTGAGGAAAGACATCTTTTGCTGCCGTTTTGTCCTCCATTAATTCATGTGCTAAAATATTGAATGAAATGACAGTATTGATTAATTAGTATGTATATTTTATTATTGTATATCAATTATTATTTAAAAATCAATTATACTAAAATAATATTAATATTATTATTGGACACTAAAATTGTTCAGATATATAACATACAATTTTTATACAAAATTTTGCATATAGAAGAAAGGTTTGTGTGTAGTTTTACTTTAATGGGAAAATCCCTTATCAAAATCTGAATCAACATGATGTAACTGTGTACTTTTACATAATCTGAACATGCACTTTTCAACTGTGACGTAAGTGTCGACCTCTTGATCGCATAGACAGAATACTTGAAATGCAAAGAAAAAAGTCACGTGAAAGGCGAAAAGAATCCACTTGATCTGTTGACATGCAGTTGAATTTCTTCACAGGACACTGAGCAGGATATTTTGTCGAAGAAGACTGTCCCTCTTCCCTTCTTCAGTGCAGCTGACATTGTCCAGGTGGCTCCGTCACATTTAAACACCAGGCAGCCGCTGAGAGTCAGCAATGATTTGGGTCAGTTGCTCACCTTTTTAGCCCTTAAAAACATATTGAAAGTCTTAAGGATTTTGGATCAGGGTGCTGTTATAGATGACTAGACTGCGGAAAAGATTGTTATCTTAAACCGGAAAGACCGTCAAGTCTCAAATCTTGAACAATTCATAGCATCTATCATGCTTTATACCAAGATTTAATGGGGTCATTCATATGACTTGAGGAATGTCAGGTGATGATATCTACAGTAATATGATTTACATGTTTTCCCCTTTTAAGGTTTGAACAGGAAAGCAGTGTCACGCATAAATTCCATGCCAGCTCTCAACTCACGCAATGCAAAAAAAGGAAGTATCTTATCCAACAAGGATGTGGCTAACTCCATTAAGGCCTTGTCCCATTATTCTTTGGAGGTGGGGTCCATGGCAGAGGTCATATCTTTGAATGGACTGAAAGTGTATGGGGTGATCAGATGGATTGGAGTTCCAGATGGAAAGAAACATTACTGGGCAGGACTTGAGCTGGTGAGCATCTATATTTTTTTCTCTCAATACAGAGCATGTGGCGATTAGGTTGTGTTTTGTGCAAACAAATAAAAAAAAATCTCTTAAATCCTTTCAGGACACTGAGGCAACGACTTGTTCGGATGGGACGCTTGGTATAAAACGGTATTTCACCTGTGAAGGAAACAAAGCCTTGTTTGTGCCACTGACCAACTGCAAACCAGACAGTAGATTTCTGTTCATTCCGAATGAGAATGAGAAACCACTTGAACCTCCTTCAGGTGAGGCCATTCAGTCTGCTATATTATTCCACTTCTAGAAAAAGTCTGAATGTTAAAGATTTATTTATTTATTAATTTTTTTTAAAAAGTACTTTTTTTTTTTCCCTCTTAGTCATACTCCTGGAAGATTTGGATGAAGATGTTCCCCCTGTTGCCGAGCAAGATGTTTTGTCTCATCTGGTGGGCAGAATGAGGGGAATCCAAGGTCACTTCAACTCCTGCTATCTAGATGCCACTCTCTTTAGGTAAGCATCTCAAGAAATGTATGTTATTTCACGTTTTATTCTTTTTTGTTCGCATGTACTGATGCATTTTCTTTTTTCTCTCTGCTTTTACAGTCTCTTCACGTCATCCATAGGTTTCAACAGAATGTTTAACAGATCAGCAGATAGTGAAGAAGGCATTTCACACATTTTAAGACGGGACATTGTGAACTGTTTACGCCGGTAAATCTCTAAAACCCCTTGATGTATGTGTGATAGTACATAAGAAAGTGACATAACAAAGCTAATTCACAGCCATATTTGTAGAGCTTGAGTAAACACTCTTCATGTGGGCATGTGTGCTTATAGTCATCAGGGTACTCGCAGTTCATTTCATATGACCTCTGCCTCTCTCGACAGATCGGGCTTTGTTCCAGCAGAGAGTGTGATGAAGTTTCGTAAACAGCTGGGCTGCAAATCTTTTGCTACAGAGGAGAAAGGTATTACTTGTCACATAGCAGCCATTTACTTTTTTGATGTTGAGCTGCACGTTTTTCATCTATGGCTTAGAGGGAACGTTACACTGATCACTAAAATATTTTACCTGCTATTTCCTTCAGATCCAGAGGAGTTCATCACCCTACTGCTAAAGGATGTTTTACACATAGAGCCATTGCTCAAAATCAGGTTTGTTTCATTTGCACTGCTTGTCCGTCACTCCAGATTTGTTTATTTGAGAAACATTACTCTGTTTTGACATTTTACTGCATTTTACAAAACCCGAGAATGAATATGTTTTGCACGCAGGGGTTAAAAAGTATTTTTATTTCACTTAATAATATACATAGTTCCTTCGTGAAACTCTAGATGGCGCAGGCTGATGGGTCTTACAGGGTTAGTTCACCCAAAAATGAAAATAATGTCATTTATTACTCACCCTCATGCCGTTCCACACCTGTAAGACCTTTGTTAATCTTCAGAACGCAAATTAAGATATTTTTGTTGAAATCCGATGGCTCAGTGAGGCCTGCATAGGCAGCAATGACATTTCCTCTCTCAAGATCCTTTAATGTACTAAAAACATATTTAAATCAGTTCATGTGAGTACAGTGGTTCAATATTAATATTATAAAGCAACAAGATTATTTTTTGTGCACCAAAAAAAACAAAATAACGACTTATATAGTGATGGCCGATTTCAAAACACTGCTTCATTAAGCTTCAGAGCATTATGAATCTTTTGTGTCGAATCAGCGGTTCGGAGCGCCAAAGTCACGTGATTTCAGCAGTTTGGCAATTTGACACGCGATCCGAATCATGATTCCACACAAAATATTCATAACACCCCGAAGCTTAATGAAGCAGTGTTTTGAAATCGGCCATCACTATATAAGTCGTTGTTTTTTTTGCCACACCAAAAATATTCTTACGGTCTTACGGGTGTGGAATGGCATTAGAAATTATGCTGAAAATTCAGCTTTGCCATCACAGAAATAAATGACATTTTAAAAAATATTTAAAAAGAAAAAATAATAAATTAATTAAAATATTAATATATAACAATATTGCCTTTTTACTGTATTTTTTATCAAATAAATGCAGCCATGGTGAGATTAAGAGACTTTCACAAATTCACTGACCCCATTCTCCCAGATCTCTTTTAAACGGTAGTGTAGATTGTGTATAAACAAGCTTAAACTGTATATTTTAACACCTGTGTGTTGTTTTTAGGTCACATGGAGAGTTGTCACAGGATGCCTATACGCATCAGATCATTGTAGAGAAGAATCAGGTGGGAGCCGTGCCTTCAGTTCAACAGCTGCTCGAGATGTCTTTAGTGTCAAGTGATCTGAAGTTTGAAGAGGTTTGTTAATTTCTTAGAGTTTACTGTAAATTAGATTATTATTTATTATATTACAGTTTGCATACCTAGTAGAGATAAGAAGTAGAAGTATGCATTATTAATCAGACATTTTTTATTTTAGATTCCATCTTGCCTTATAGTTCAGATGCCACGATTTGGAAAGAAGTTCAAGATGTTTCCTAAAATCATTCCCTCAACAGAGCTGGACATCACAGATGTCTTGCATTGTTGTGAGTTTAACAAGCATACTTCCAAATGAAATCTCCCCCTGATAACATTTGTTTTGTGGCAGCAGATATTGGACTGTTGCAGATAGAATATCTCTTATGCCTCTCCTGTTTTCTCTGATAGTTCCTCGGGAATGTTTTCTGTGTGGTCATGTAGCTGAATATGAGTGTGACCAGTGCCTGATGGACCATAAGCTCCAGCCAGGCAAAATTAAGCAGTATTGCTCTACCTGCAACACACAGGTAGTGAACCTAATGCTAAAATCTTATGTATGTACTTAGAATTTCAATAGTTCTGTGATATAATGCATTTTACAGGCTTTTTTCCTCCACATGCCTTCTCCCACTAACAAACCCAATGTTTTTGCTCTTTCTACAGGTTCACACTCATCCCTCCCGACAGGAACACACTCCTCACAAACTTACAGTTCCAGATCATCTTCCAGAAGATGCATCAGTACAGAGGCACCAGATGCAACTCTTTGCAGTTCTCTGTATAAACACCAGCCATTATGTGTCTTTTGTCAAATATGGGCCTGACCCACGGTCCTGGATCTTCTTTGACAGCATGGCTGACCGATGCGGTATGTCATATATGCTAAATCTCCAACATATTCAAATGTAGGCTGCATCCGAAGCTGAAAAATACTGCCTCTGCAAGCAGCATACAGAGGTAGGAAGGCAACAAGGCACGTCCGAATCCAATGATCATGTCACATCCTGACTGTCTATTTTTGAAGGCAGCATAGATGTATCCTTCGCTGCCTTTGATTTCCCACAATCCAGTGCGTTCCATTCCATGAAAGTTAAAAGGATAGTTCACCCAAAAATTTTATTTCTGTCATCATTTACTCACCCTCAAGTTTTTCCAAACTTGTATGAATTTATTTCGTCTGCTGAACACAAAAAAAGATATTTTGTTGAATGTTGGTAACCAAACAGTTAATGGGGCCCCCGTTGACTTCCATAGTATTTTCCATACTATGGAAGTCAATCATTCTTCTCTCTTCTCCGCATATCAGCTCAGAGAGACGTTTCTTTTGAATAAAATTGAAAAAAATATTTGAATAGTGGGAATAAAGTGTTTAACGGGCAAGGTTAGGAGTAGGTATAGGGGGAGGGCTTTAGGGATAGTGACAAGTAATGACCCAATGAGGCAGCAACCATTTTAATGATTTTAATAAATAACAACATATTCAATGTATATGATTATATTATTGCATACTGTTTTATAATATACTACAATACACTGAGGTGCAAATAGTATCTGCCACTATTTGCATCAAGTATACAGTAAATCTAACAACTACTTACACTTAGTGCAAAGAAAATACTGCTTTTTTCACTTTTTGTTGCTATTTACACTTAGTGTAAATAACATCCATCGCTATTTAGCTATCTACCCACTGCCAAAAAATAAATATGGCATCTGAAAGTGCATTTTGTGGTCAGTTTGTATGTAAATGTACATTTTAGACCAACTTTTTCCACTTTTGATGTCATTTCTATTGAGAAATTAAATATTCACTTAGTTATCACCAAAGCTTTTGTTGTACATCATTAAACCTTTATGCTACCCCAGAAGTCTGTCTGAAATCAGTTTCATGAAGTACCTTCATGTTTAAGGTAAACATTCCTTCAATGCTGCCTGCAAAGTCATTGCCTGACAAAGCAGCAAGGCAAAAAGTTAGCTGCCTATGTTTTCGGACGCAGCATCTATATGTTATTTGCACAGGATCACTCCACTGAGGTTTCACAAAACCTCCATTACTGACCAGATAAACCCAGATAAAATGCTGTTTATCACTGACATAGGTGTTTGAATTTAGTTAATCCCTGACTATCTTATTTTTATCCTTAGGTGATGATAACAATGGCTACAACGTTCCCGTGATCAGGTCCTGTCCTGAGGTTGGAGACTTCCTTTCCCAGTCTGAGGAGGAGATCTCCACAGCAGATCTGAGTCAGTGCAGTGAGCTGGTGCGCAGACTGCTGTGTGATTCATACATGTGTCTGTATCAGAGAACAGACAAACACCCTCAGCATCATCAATGAGCAGAGACATCTGTGATATCTTTGGACTACTGTGTCCTTACTGTATCTCTTGTGCCATTACATGATGAGAGTGGACACATAAAGGATGTTTTCTTTGCTCTGTTCTTGATCAAATTGTTCTAATGATTTATAATGGAAGTTTATTTATAAATAAAAGGGCTGTACACTAAGACATTTTATCAGGAAGAGATATACATTTATATACAATCAACAATATAATATAATTTGACAATTAGTACCAGGATGTCATATTTTTGATTACATGATTACTTGTTTATTTGTACTTTATTAGCATATTCTATTTTTACTGAAAATTATTAAAGTTGTTGGATGTTTATATTTGTATTAAACCATTGTTGTACCAAACTCACATGTCTGTCTTGATGATAAATCTTCATTTTATCCATAGTAAATGTTATGTTATGCAGAGTTTGAACTGTTACTGAATTTTTACTCTGTAGGTCATATTTTTATATTCATTGTTTACAAGTAGATTACAGAAATAAATGACCTAAAAAAAAGTTTTACAGATGAAGTAGAAAATATTAGGAATTAATACAATCTAGGGAAATATTACAAGTATTACAGTGGGATTTTAATGTATTGTGAGGCCTAGCTGAAGAGAAGTGGCGATGATGCCCTCTAATGGAAACTTCACAGCATTAACTCTCCAATAGCGGTGTTTACAAAGACTTGATTACCACGTTCTAAACTGTGACGTCTGATTCTCAAAGGAATCGTTCTTTTGAATTGGTTCTTTTCAATGAATCGTTTGAGTCGATTCATTTGTGAGTAGATATACACAGTTGTAAGTTTAAGTTTTAATAAAAGTTTGGTTATTAAATAAATAAATATCAATGTTCAAACAAAAGCATTTGTTTTTAGGGCCAGTTGTTGCAGAATCCAGTCACACTTTATATTAAGTGGCCTTAACTACTATGTACTAACATTAAATAAGACTATGCATTCACAGTGTAACTACACTTTCTGGAAAATTTCCACATTTACTGCTAATGATTTTGAGGTATGGTTAGGTTTAGGGTAATTACAAATGTTAATTAAATGCACACTTTAAATGTCATTACCATGCACCAACATGCATAAGTAGGCCTATCTATCAAAAGGTTAAGTACATATTAGACAAGGCCATCTAATATAAAATGTGACCAAGAATCATGTTCCTGGTCATTGCCCTTTAAATTGTAAACTGTGAATGCAATCATGTTTAAGTTATAGTGTGCTTTTAGCAAGGCTGTTGCCTAAAGACACAAAGATCATAAATAACGTGATTGTGAAATGTGAGTTTCCGCCTTTGTACATCTGTTGTCTGGACAGAGATAGGCCTACTGCAGGTTTAAGATAAATGTGGCCATTGGAAAGCAAGGGATCATACTTGTTAGTGAACACACACACATATATCAATATGTGGTTTATGGGGACTCTCTATAGGCGTAATGGTTTTTATACTGTGCAAACTGTATATTCAATCCCCCTACACCAGGGATGGACAACTCCGGTCCTGGAGGGCCAGTGTCCAGCAGAGTTTAGCTCCAACCCTAATCAAACACACCTGAACCAGCTAATCAAGGTCTTTAGGATTAGTAGAAAGTTATAGGCAAGTGAGTTTTTATTAGGGATGGAGATAAACTCTGCAGGACACTGGCCCTCCAGGACCGGAGTTGTCCATCCCTGCCCTACACTAACTCTACCCCTAAACCTACCCATCACAGAAAACTTTCTGCATTTTTTTGAATTTCAAAAAACGATGTTCAGTATTTTTTTTAAGCCATTTGATGTTCTAGCACACAGGAAGTGTCCTCATAAACCATGTTTACGTTGAAATATCTGTCATTATACACATTTGTGTCCTCATAAACCACAAGAACACACACAAAATACCAATAAGAGAGTCACCGAAACAAATACTTCAAAAAGAACTGATTTGATCAAATGAACACAACTTCTAAAGTCAGTGTATAGAAGTGTTAACTCTGTAAAAACTGCGAGTCATGTCAAGGCTGATGGTTGAATTGTTAAACCAATAAATGATGTGCCAAAGTTTTCTTGATGCCTTATTACTGTAATATTCTAGAGTATAAAAGGTAAATAATAGCTTGCCATGTGACAGTCAACTTCATTCCATCAGGGAAGGCTTTGTAGCTACTAGCATTTTGTTAATCAAATGTTAAAAATATATTGCTTCCATTGTTGTTGTTGTTGTTGTTATTATTATCGATAATAATAATTGTTTTAACAAGCCTCACTTGGTACCACGTGGCTCTTACCACCATAGTAAATTAGGGGTGACGTCACAGAGCGGAGCTGTGTGGGAGGAGCCAGGGGCAGGAATAACGCCTTTTTTATCCTTTTAAACACGTCTGACATGCGCAGTACTTTAAATTTCGGGCTTGGTCTGTTACACAACTGTGTCTTTCTTCATTCTGCCTACAGCTCCTCGCCGGCATTTTACTTTAACAGGCTTCTAACTGTGTTATTTTAAAATAAGACCCATAGAAATGAGTGGGGACCATTCCCACAACGATTCCCAGGTAAAGTGTTTGTGATTTAACGTTGCCAGTTATTTTAATTCTTTCTTGATGGTTTGTAGTCACTAGCTCGGCTGTTTAAATTCCATCCGCAGCGGCAGTTTTTCCCCAGCATGCTAAGCTAACAGGCACCAGAAGTCGGCTTTGAATGTAATAATTTTGTATTTTCAGCCCTTGCTGTCTTTTGACGCTTTTCTTACATTAACGTTCACTAACAAATGCTTTATTTTGGGAATAAAAACTTTAAACAGTCCCCTGTCCTCCGCAGCGGTGGTGTTTAAACGCTGTTTTATGAACAGGCTTGTTAGCTTAAACGCTAACCCTCCGACTAGCATCAAGTTGAAAGTTAGCAGCCTATTGACATGGCACGTTTTAACATTAACTTATACACCACTGTTTTTCCGCAGATCGAGTCGGGATCCAGATATAATGGTGAGTGGGACTTGTCTAATCACCACATTATGATAAAAACACATACGTTTTATACATCTAACGTGATCGCTCAGTAGCTTGACGACCAGTTAGTTTTAAGGACAGAAATGGCGTCCCAGAGACTAAGTCCCCTCTCGCTCTCTGACAAGCGCCTATTGTTCACATTGAGCCCTTTAAAATCGTATTTATACTGCTTTTAAATCAACGAAAAACGGCGATTTTGAAAGAGAGAGAGATTATTTGCCAGTTAACGTAGCTTGATCGTTTTTAGAATTAGAAAAATGGTCTAATAGGGCTTGTGAAAGTGAGGGTTTGGGGGTTGAGGACTTAGTCTCTGCGCCATTTTCTTTTTCTCTGTCTAGCGGTCTGAGTGTAGTGAACGTTAAGTGCATATCGACGTGATTATGGAGGAGAAGGATTGAGAAACGTGTGTGACCTGTTTCGAATCATCGCACGAAAATTAACACTCAATCTCAAATACACTTATTCGACGAGAAATCATGAAAAATGCACGTTTACTAATAAAACATTAACTGTAATTATGCAAGGATGTTGTATCTATAAAATTCATCTTTTATGAGGTATAATGTAATCTATTCTGGGTCAAATAAACAATTACAACAAGATTTAATAAACTTAAATGAGCCAGTACTGTGAGATTTTGTTTTTTGGACCTAAAACTGATTTCACACAACTGTCATTGGTGATATTAGTTTGGTCATATTTGTTCAAAACGTGGCCAGCCAGAGATTACTAAAGTCACTGCTTTTATTGTAGCTTTAGTTTTTTGACCTCCTTCTTTTTTCTTTTTTAATAACATAAAAAAATAATTGACTAATTAGGTTATTTCCTTTTTTCTATAGAGTTTGAAACTTTAGCATGCCATGACAGGAAATCCCACAGCACTGTGGCACCCACACTTGTCTCTTTGTTATGCAATGCATTATGAGGGTGCCACCTTTAAGTGTTTATTTAATAGATATAAATGAAAACTCATGATTTTATAATGTATATTTTTGTACACGTATGTGATTATCAGGGTTATGCACTTTATTTTTTTTTACTTTATTAGAAACATTTATGCTACTGCATATTATAAGTGCAAGAGATGTTAGTAGTATAATTTATTCAAATATATTGTTCAAACATAATTCCAGTTCAGATCTGGATTTTTTTAAACAAAACTGCAGCAGAACTTCATCAGTCATCATGCATTATCATTGTACTTTTGATAATTAACTTTGTTCCACTGGGAAATAATAGATTCAACAATGAGGGTATGTAAATGATTTTGACACAGCGCTTTTTCTTTCTTTTTTTTCAAACCTACAGTAATTAGGCAACTCATCTCTCATATATGCTATTTATTATTATTTTTTTGTTACACTTAAAGTCCACACAATCCATACTCTGAATGTGCATGATGCTTTTGGTAATCAATTTTGCTTCTCACTATAAGAGCATTTAAGATTTTTAACTCATTGCTGAGCTGATGCACGACCTGCCTGTTTACATCATGCCATTCCATTGAGCGTCCACCAAGTGCTTGTCAGGGTTTAGGGATGTATTAAAAACCCATGCTCAGTCCTGGAAGCAATAAAATTAGACCATGTATTTAATAAAACAGTGACACAATGTGTAGAAATGTGCTTTTTTCTTTTTTTTTCTTCTTTCAGATTTTGTGTGTCTGCCCATACTTTACTACATTTGCATGCCATAAACAATGTAATATAACTGGTATCATACTGGCAACTTTTTTTTCACATGAGGAATGTGTGTTGTGTGTTGACCCACCAATCTTAAAAATATGTAGGGACTGTTTTTGCATTAGCTTAGCATGTAGTAAGTCTAATTATGTTTGCAGGTAATTTTAGAATATGAAGCTTTTTTGTTTGGTTCGGTTCACTCACATTCGTTTTATTCAGAAGGCTTATTTCAGTCATACAGACTCAGATTTCATTACTGTGGATTTTGCTTTTTATGAAGCTTCTGCATGTAACAATTCTGCTGACAATGAACTTGTCCACTAGAGGGTAGAGTTCACAAATAAGTTTTTCCACAGTCCCAGATGTGCATGTTTTGCTGAAGGGCAAAACGAACATGGTGAATGGTTGGCCCATAGCTTTTTTTTTTTATTATTTCCATTATTTGTTGGTAAAATCATCTTTTTTTTTTATTTTATTTTTTTTACGAAGGCTAAAAGGAAGCCCTACACTTATTGATGAATAATATGCCTGAACAGGAGTTCATGTAAGGATACATATCTAGAGGTAGAGGAAGGTTTGTCGCATTTGGTAATGTGCTCATGCGTGCCGTAGAAGATAAAGGATTTGATTTCACGTCCTAACTGAGCACTCCTGTCCCTCTTAATGCTTGAATGCATCTTACTGTAACATGAGGTACATTGTTTCTCTGTGCTCTTAAAGGATGACATTTGAGTTTGTTTGGATTCTGAAGCCCTGTACAATTCCCGTTCATTCTTTTGGTCCTCGTGATAGAAAGGGAGATCGTTTTGCTTTTGCCTTTTGGGAGGCTTGTTACAAAACACCTCCAGCATTTTCACTGTCCGATACAGTGTCAGTAGGATATGCCTGGCTCTCTTGTAACCTAATCTGGTCTACCAACCTACACATTTCCTAAAGCAATAGTCCTCTCAGAGTAAACAGTCTTAGCTGAACCCTGCGAAGAATGGGGCCTCTATAAATGCCATACATAGCTGAGAGAGAACTGGACACTTCACCTCATGAAGTAAAGTGCCAAAATCTACAAGGTGTGACTAATGTGTCTGCAGTAGGTCGGCAAGGACAACCCAAAATGTGTCATGCTGTACTTATTTCAAACCAGTTGTCTGTAAATAGTCTTCAGTGTTTGGCAGGCTCATGCAGGTCACTCTGAAATGGATTTCTCATCCAGGTGTGAGCAAAATAATCCGCCATAATGTTTCCAGGTGAAATACTGTATTATTGTTTGCCTAGTTTTTGTTTGTGAACACCTATAGCACCAGAACAATTTCAATGTGGAGGTCTGTTTGATTTAATTCTTTTGTACACTTTCTAACCCCCAGTTTTCTGTGCTTTTGAATCTTTCCTGTTCCAGGGACATACTTTTGTTGCCAGGTGTTCATTGCCTTTTGAATGTGCTACTTAATCTTTAATTTCTTTGTTGGCAGATTCTCACAAACACAAAGATAAATACAAGGACAAAGAACACAAACACAAGGACCACAAGAAAGACAAAGAACGTGAGAAATCAAAGTACAGCAACAGGTATGACGTCACTTTTATTCTCTCCTTTGGGTTTCTACGGTAGATATATAGGCGGTTTATAGCCCAGTTTGCTCTTTATAGAGTGTGTTTGATAAGAAGGGCGTGGCCTTTAGTGTTCAGACCACAGGAAGGAATGTTGGCTTTACTGCAACTTCCTTTGTAAACACTATCATCTATTTGGAGCTGATTTTGTTGATGGACCAGACCGTTATGGCAATTAGATCACAACATGTTTTATTGCATTTTTGCAGCGAACACAGGGACTCCTCGGATAAAAAGCACAGAGATAAAGATAAAGAGAGGCTGAAACTCAAAGATGGATCCTCAGACAAGCAGAAGGACAAACACAAAGAGAGGAAAAAGGAGGAAAGGGTGGGCAGAATCCTCTATAATTTCACATTGCAGCATTTTTATCTGAACTGAATCCTCTGGCTATGGAGGAGTTGTAAATAGTCTTTTGTGATTCACACAATATTGAGTGCTGTTATTGACCTCTTTCTGTTTTTTTTTTTTGTTTTTTTTTCTTTTTTTTCCTCCCATTTTCTTCCTCAAGTCTTTTGATGGCAAGCCCAAAAAAGAGAGAGAGAATGGATTTGCAAGGTGAGTGAGAATCATAAATGTGATGTAAATGATGCAGCTGTAGCCATAAGTGTAGCTGTTCATTTTAAAGTGGTCATATCATAACTTTTTTTTTTTCCCCTCCCTCTTTTTTTTTTTTTTTTTTTTTTTTTTTTTTTTTTT
>RJVU01075544.1:368092-383967 GCA_003731715.1 Anabarilius grahami
GCTGGTTCAGATAAGTCTAAAATAATATCCTACTTGATCAGCAATCTTGGTACAAGTAAACTTCACCTGCCAATATGGGACTCATTCAGCTGTCACATACACCACAGTGTTAGCAAACCTTTTACACCTTGATCGTGGTTTTGATCGGGGTCCCACTCGTGGTCTTCTGTTTTGTAAAATAGTATCTATACTGCTTCCTCTGAACACTGAATTTTGTTTCTTAAAAGATCAAGGAAATTATTATATATTTTTTTTTTCCCTCATATGATCCTTTCAAAGGAACACGCCACTTTTTTTAAAAAATAGGCTTGATATTTTTCCTATTTAAAACTTGACTCTTCTGTAATTACATCGTGTACTAAGACCGATGGAAAATGAAAAGTTGCGATTTTCTAGGCCGATATGGCTAGGAACTATACTCTCATTCTGGCGTAATATTCAAGGAACTTTGCTGCCGTACCATGGGTGCAGCAGGCGCAATGATATTACGTAGCGCCTCCCACAAATGTCTCCATGGTTGCAAGGCACACTCCCTGTGCAAACGGGGTCACAGTTCCTTGATTATTACGCCAGAATGAGAGTATAGTTCCTAGCCATATCGGCCTAGAATATCGCAATACCTAGCCATATCGCAACTTTTCATTTTCCATTGGTCTTTGTACACAATGTAACTACAGAAGAGTCAAGTTTTAAATAGGAAAAATATCAACTCTTTGGTCATTTGAGTGAGATGCTATTGGTCTCATCAGATTCAATGAACTATGCTAAGCTATGCTAAAAGTGGTACTGCCAGACCTGGAGATCGGCTGAATGGATTCGAAAATGGTAAAACTCAACTGTTTAACTCTAGGGGAGTTGGAAAATGAGCCTATTTTCAAAAAAAGTGGAGTGTTCCTTTAAGATCAATGGCATGGTTGTAGTCACAATTAGAAACATGAATTTATCTTGAGAATTTAAAGGAGTTCTCAGATAATGAAAACAAAGACAAATAATGCATTTCTCATCCTTTTATACAGCCCTTTTAAGTCTGAACCCGAGAATGATGACTTCTACCACTCTCCTAAACACGAGAAGTCTCTGAAGAGAGAACGCGATGATGACGAGTAAGTGACGTGTTCGCAGGCCATCTTAAACTTACATTTGATATTAAGAGAACCTAGCAATCTTCTGTAGTCACAAGTGCATTGATCATCTGTTTAAAATGTTAAGCATTAGAGTATATAGGACAGTTGTTATATGGTAACTGAAAGGGTTGTGAATGCCAGACATTTTAACTGTTGTTTCCCTTCAGTGCTGAGTTCAAGCCCAAAAAAATTAAAACCGAAGATGACAGAAGTGAAAAGAAGGCAAAGAAACGGAAACAGGAAGAAGAGGTATGTTGAAGGCATTGGCTTATCTCTCCAAGTTAGACTTTCCAATGTTTTCTTTAAAAAAACAAAAAAAACAAATCTTCTGCTTTGCCATAGGATGTAAAGCCCAAAAAGAAGACAAAAGACAAGAAAGGAGAAGTTGCTACAGATGGCAAGAAAAAAGCAAAAAAGGAGCCAGAAGATAAGTGGAAATGGTTAGTCTCACATCCTCTCATGGTCAAGTAATTGTAGGCTGACTCCTCTTCTTGAGTCTGTTTTGATTTTATTTGGGGATATGGCGCAGATCACAAATGTCCTTGTTCCGGCACTTTGCAGAGCCATTGTGGTTGCCTGTATTGGGATGTTGGTTTACCTCCTTCCATCTCTGTGCTTTTTCATACCATTTAGGTGGGAGGAAGAGAGGTACACAGATGGTGTGAAATGGAAGTTTTTGGAACACAAAGGGCCTGTCTTTGCTCCACCATATGAGCCTATTCCCAGCAGTATCAAGTTCTATTATGATGGTACGTAGTGTAACGACTCTATAGCAGTGTGTGAGGTGGGTAGACCAACATGTTCTGGAGTTACTCTGATTGGATGGCCATCGACTGTCGGAGAAGCAGATTATGTAAACTTCAAATGTTTTAAAAGACTGTTCTGTTTGTTCCATTAGTCTGTTAAAGACACCCAAACTCAAATTTCTTTACCTTGGACATTGGCCATTATCTTCAATTAATAATTGAAGAATTGATTAGTAATTGGCTTTGTAGTAAAAGGGTTATGATGCTGGGGCTTTAGTAGCTTTTTGCAGCTGTTCTGAATCTGCTTTTATGGTTTGTCACCAGGTAAACAAATGAAACTCAGCCCTGAGGCAGAGGAGGTGGCCACCTTCTTTGCAAAAATGTTGGACCATGAGTACACCACCAAGGATATATTTCGGAAAAACTTCTTCAAAGATTGGAGGAAGGTAATGTTGCCATGGTGTCATCCTCCCCCTTGCTTTTTAAAAACTTTATGACATTTAATGGTCTTTTCGTCTTAGGAAATGACGTCTGAAGAGAAATCCAAAATCACAGATCTGAATAAGTGTGACTTTTCTGAAATGAATGAATATTTCAAAGCTCAATCCGAAGCCAGGAAGGCCATGACTAAAGAAGAGAAACAGGTAAGATTAAACATCAAAATACCAAAATAATTGTTGGAAAAATATTGGGATGTTTTGTCTTGAGTCAAACTTTTTATCTTTTCCCCCTTTTTTTTTCTCCCCCCCCCCCCCCTTTAAGAAAATTAAAGAGGAGAATGAGCGCCTTCTGCAGGAGTATGGCTTCTGTGTCATGGACAATCACAAAGAGCGCATTGCCAACTTTCGTATTGAGCCTCCTGGCTTGTTCCGTGGCAGAGGTGACCATCCCAAAATGGGCATGCTGAAGCGTCGTATCCGACCTGAGGACATTATCGTTAATTGCAGCAAGTAAGGAGCATTCATCACAGCCTAACATCAGCCCATCTGCTGTGAAAAAACTGTTTAATCCTATGCTTCTCATTCTAGGGACTCAAAACATCCTAAACCACCTCCCGGGACAAAGTGGAAGGAGGTACGTCATGACAACAAGGTGACATGGCTGGTGTCCTGGACTGAGAATATCCAAGGCTCTATTAAATACATCATGCTGAACCCCAGTTCAAGGATCAAGGTAAATTTAGTTTTTACCTTTTAATATTGTGTAATTATATTGTTTTTCTATTAGGCAGCCATTACTCCAGCAATCAGTGTCACATGATCCTTCAAGTGACATTTCTTTCAATGTTGAAAACCGCTGTGCTGCATGTTTTTGTGTAAACCGTGATGCATTTCTTTTTTCCAGAATTTTTGGAATTAAAAAGAGTATTCAGAACAGCAGAAAAGCAGAACAGCATTTATTTGAAATGAAGATCTTTTTAAAAAATTGTAGGTCTTTACCACCACTTATCAATTTAATGCATCCTTTCTGAATAAAAGTGAATTTCTTCTTTTGAACGGTAGTGTACATATTGGTATTATATCAGCCTTTTTTTAAGTTTCTTGGTTAAATTTGAAATTCCAAAATCAAAATAAATTATTTATTTATTTATTTTTAATCAACAAAATGACAGATTTCAGCCATAATGTGGAAGAAAAAGAATCGACTATATCGGTATTTGCGAGAATTATAATATCATTGCATCTCTTGTATTTCTTGCAGGGAGAGAAGGATTGGCAAAAATACGAAACAGCCCGTCGGTTGAAAAAGTGTGTGGAGCGGATCCGTGCCCAATACCGCGAAGACTGGAAATCAAAAGAGATGAGGATCAGACAACGTGCCGTTGCTCTTTACTTCATTGACAAGGTTTGCAATGCTTGGATCAGTGTAATATCCTTCACTTCAAGCTCATGACCTTGAAAGTATGTAATAAATGGGTTAATTCAGAATTACTCTATAAAGGCTCTTAAAGCATTTGGTTCACTTAAAAATGTTTCTGTCAATGGTTGTACATTTAATGTGAGGTTTGTAATATCTTTTTGAGCTAAAGCAGAAGTTGAAAAGCAGAACGCTGTTATGCATCTCCTTGTTTCTATCTGGTGTAGCTGGCTCTGAGAGCAGGTAATGAAAAGGAGGAAGGGGAGACAGCTGACACAGTAGGCTGCTGCTCACTTAGAGTGGAACATCTATCTCTCCATCAAGAGCTGGATGGCCAGGAGTTTGTTGTGGAGTTCGACTTCCTCGGTAAAGACTCCATTAGATACTACAACAAAGTCCCTGTTGAGAAGAGGGTAAGTTGTTTTGGGGGTTTTTCCCCTCTCATTCTTTCCATTACACTTTCTACATTCTGAACAATGCTTTAAGGCATATGCACACCTCTGAAGGTAAATATTAGGTGAGCAATAAGGCAGCATCACATGTATCCTTCACAGATAAAGCGAATCTTGTAAGGTATTGGAAAAAGCTCAATCTGTCCAAGATGGGGCAAAATGTTCATTTATAAATACTTGATATTGAAAAGTTTACACATGCTCTTGTGTAGTGTGGAGATTGCTGATGTAGAGCATTCCAAATCAGTCATTTATGAGGTTCCTTTTCAGTTAGGATGCTGCCTGAGGCAACTCATTAGGTTTTGGAACTGAGCTAATTTATACAAAACTCTGCAGCCTGTGCCCTTACACCAAGTAAACTTGTATCATTCTCCAGCAACTTCACAGGTTACTAATCGCATGCAATAATATTCTAATTACAGTTTTAAAGCTTGTCACGGTCTAGCAACGCGGTATTGAACGGAATTGATTCATTTTTATGCCGATGTGCACACTCTTTGGACCTCCGTTGCCAAGATATGAACTAAGTTTTGATTTGTCCTCCATGGCCGTTAGATGCTTCTAGGTGCCCCTAGACTTTGGAGTGCTTTCCTTCAGTATCTGTTTTGTGTCCCACATATTTTCAAAACGCAATTAAAATCCTATTTGGTTGTTGTTAAATCAATGTTGATTGCGTCTCATTCTGCAGTCATCAATTCATGCCAGTTGCTGTTTCCAATCCACTTTTCTTTTTTTCTTTTTTTTTCTCTTTTTGGTGGTTGTCTGTCAAATCTTTGTTTCATCTGTTTATGTAGTTTTTGTTGGTATTTCTTTTTTAGTTTTTTTTTGGTTGGTCTTTTGTCGTACATTGCAAGTGTCCTTGGGTTTGTGAAAGACGCTTTATAAATCAAATGTGTTCTTCACCAATTTACTGTGCCGTGTACAAATGAAAACTCCTTATCTGAGTGTTCTTGATTAGCACAGTCGTGTTGGTTCTGCCTTTTGTGTAAAAATCCCATTTAAAATGTTACAGGTTTTCAAAAATCTCCAGCTGTTCATGGAGGACAAGGAGCCAGAGGATGACCTCTTTGATCGTCTCAATGTAAGCTGTCGTTTTCACGTTATTTATTTCTTGGAATACCAAGTAAATTGCTTATGCTAAATGCATCAAATTAAGACCAATGTCCTCAATTGTAAAGTGACTGCCCTCTTTTGCAGACCTCCATTTTGAACAAGCATCTTCAGGAGTTGATGGATGGCCTTACGGCTAAAGTGTTCCGTACTTACAACGCCTCCATCACACTACAGCAACAGCTGAAAGAACTCACAAACTGTAAGTTTCATTCACTGTATATAAAGAAAGGGATTGGGATGAGTTACTGGAAATGGAGTCAATCATATTATGTATGATATGTGACTTGACTTTTTTGTTTTGTTTTTAAGCTGAAGAAAACGTTCCTGCGAAGATCCTCTCCTACAATCGGGCTAACCGAGCAGTAGCCATCCTGTGTAACCACCAGAGGGCACCACCCAAGACATTTGAGAAGTCCATGCTAAATCTTCAGACAAAGGTATGAGACATTTGTGACCTTGTCCTTGTTGTCCTTATGCTGGAATCCTTTTTTTTTTTTTTTTTTTTTTTTTTTTTTTTNAGTGCCAGGTCTGTTGGACCATCTAAATGTTTGCCTTTCCTGCATTCACTTGTTCATTAAAACCAGATTGAAGCAAAGAAGGAACAGCTTGCTGATGCTAAAAGAGAACTGAAAAGTGCCAAGGCTGATGCCAAAATACGCAGAGATGAGAAATCCAAGAAGTGAGTGTCAAAATATTTGCTTGAAGGGCTCCCAACTAAATTTGGCCCCTCTGATGCTCATTGTGCATTTGTATGTGATTGTATGCTGCTTTAATGTTGATGGTTTTGGCAACCCAGGGCTGTGGAGACCAAGAAGAAACTCGTGCAGAGGGTCGAGGAGCAGCTGATGAAGCTGGAGGTACAGGCCACCGACCGGGAGGAAAACAAGCAGATTGCCCTGGGTACCTCCAAGCTCAACTACCTGGACCCACGTATCTCCGTAGCTTGGTGAGATGTTTTCATTGGTTGCACAGTAAGAGTCTTTTGGATTTATGCCCCTTTTTAATTTTGATGTTTATTTCCTTCCAGGTGCAAGAAGTTTGGCATCCCGATAGAAAAGATCTACAACAAAACTCAGCGTGAGAAATTTGCCTGGGCTATTGACATGGCTGATAAAGACTTTGAATTTTGAATCCTCTTTGTGGTTTTACTTTTCCCTCCACCCCATCCTTTTTTTTTTTTTTTTTTTAATAGATACTTTTAGTCTAAGTGATTTCCGGCAGGTTGTGAACCTGGCAAGGGAAAGATGTGAAGCAAGCATAGTGTCGAGAGGAGGCCTAAATGTCATGATTTGGGTGACTGATCTTTAATTTTTTTTTTTTAGGCTGTGACCTGTAATCTTGTAGGCTTTATTGGGTCGATCTTTTAAGAATGAAGTATGGAGAGCCTGTACACAAGGTTGCATGGTCTTTAAGCCATGAACTGGAAAATCAGTGGCTTGACCTTTTGAACACTTACTGTCTCACTCCCCTTCCATCTCTGGACAAAGGGGCCCGAGGATGTCTGAACTATGAACTTGCGTGGTCCTATAGCTACTGTATTCAGCTACAAATTGCTTTGTGGATCGTTTCATTTTTAGTTTTGCTGTATTTTTAGCCCTCCTGTATTAATAATGAATTCTATATTTTAATAGAAGATTAAAAAAAATAAAATAAAAGAATTGCTTAAGTACACCCACACGCCTTTTTAGGAGAAGAAATGTGTACACCAGGTGTGGTATTTTATGGGAAATATGACCATGTAAAGCTGTGTGTTTGAGTGTTACATGAACTGTTCACTTTTAAACTGGAGTTGGAACTCTTGTGTAAACTATATACAGACCACAAAATAGGATGCTTGGATGAGCTGCAGGGGACTACAGTTTCAACTATTATTTTTCTTAAACATGCAGAATGTGAATCTTTTTTTTTTTTCTTTTTTTTTACAGCATATATATCAGGGTCTTGTTTCCAGTGTAAATGTGAACCAATTCTCTTTTCTCTCCCCCCACCTTTTTGTCTTCTGTATCATACAGCTTGTCTTCATGGCTTTGAGTCTCCACCTGGTTTTTAACTTGATGTGTAATGACTGTTCCCGTAAGATTAAAAAAAAAAAATTCCTGTATCTGTTACTTGAAGATATCACTATTAGGATGTATTATTTCAGGGTATGGTGGAATGTTTTTTTGTTTTCTTTTCTTTTTTTCTGAAGGGTATGTGAGGGAAATCAACTTTGCCAAAAACAAAAATGTGTTCTGATTTCAAGCTGTTTTATTTTGTAATTGTCAAGATTTAAGGATAGACTTATTTTAACATCAACTTGAACAATCTTTATATTGTTTTTCCACTCCAGTCTGGAAAGAAATGTTAGTGACAGCCATGTAACCTTTTCCAACTTATTGAGCTCATGCCATAACCTCTGATCACTTTTTTTTTTCTTTTCTTTTGCTCAATTGTAGGTTATTTAAAAATAAAACCCTACAACATGACTTGTATGTTGTTTTCAAAGAAACTTGCTTGGTTTTAGCTTTTTAAAATCTGAACATCTTTTTTCAGTGTCAGAATTCAGTGTTTTAAGATGTTTTCTGTTTAGAATAATGGGTTGAAGAACTTCCTGTGTTCCCAGAACCGCGTGAAACAAGCACCAAGTCTTGCTTTGAGAACAGGCCTCAGGAAGAACTCGGAGGGGGAGCGTAAAAAGACCCTGCCTGTTTGTCTTGGAAGAACGGCCTGTATGATGTATTAGCCAAGCTGTAGTCTTAGGCAAGGTTTCATTCCTTTTGAAAAGTGCACCCGGGACCTCTCTGTGACTCTTGTGCTCAGCAAAGTATTCTAATCATTTATTCCCTTGGTTTCTTTTCCCCGGATGGTTTCTTCTCCTGTTTCATCTTTAATGAAACTGATTGAAGCAACAGTGTGTTGATCATTTTCATGTGCTTAATTTTAGCAGCAATTAATGTAAATCCAAGCAATTGTGCATCTGCTTTACTGATAGAACTTTTGTTGGAATAGATCACAGCCAAGTCATTGTGTATAACTTTCAATGGCATGAAATGCATTCAAGACACCAGTTCTTAAATTTGACATTCTCCATTTATTACCAAAAGATTTGTAATGTGTAGAAAGGATAACACTCCAGTGCACTGTGTTCTTTTAGACAGACCTGCACAATGGGAACAGATGGGAAGGTAATACTGTTAAGTCCAGATATTATCTTTACGCGTTAACTTTTAAAAGAGAAACCACATTGGATATAAATGCAAATAATAAGGGATGAAAAGCACCTGTTATTCACTTTGGATGGTCTGAACTTAGCAGCATATAAATGATGCATAATGTGTGTATATATATACTATATATATTTATGTTGTAGCCCAACTCAAACACAGGGAATATCCAGTTAGCAGAGCACTTGATTTGACTGTCTGTGAGAACTGTAATACCCCTCGGATTGTAAGCACACCGTTTTAAACTTTCTCCACCATAAATTAAATTTTTTTTTTAAGCTTTTCACATATATATAATAGTCTTGCTAATGCTTATAAAAACACCTCCGAAGATATAGCAGCAGTTCTGTTGGGATTCAAATCCCCAATTTATACACACATCAACAGTTGCTGAAAGCTTGTTTGTGCAGCCAGTCATAGAAATAGAAAGGTGACGTTTAAGGCAATGTCTGGCCAATTTGTTGTGTGTGCAGACAGACACCACTAAAGCGAGTTATAGTGCATGATTTGTCACTAACTGCTCGATGTTGTGTGGAAAAATAAGCCATGGAGAACCTATTTGATCTGGACATGAAGGAAAACTGGTTGGAAAATCCCAACAAATATCATAAAACCCAAGGCATCGCAGAAGTGCTGATCATCTGACATATTACGAAGTATCACAATATCTAACTGACATTCCTAACGTCCAGTACACCCTCGATAGTGCAGTTTCAAGCATATACATCATAGTTTCCTACACAGAATTTACCTAAATCAAATCAGACCTACATTTGTAGCGGCTACTCTCTGGATTGGCCGTCTTCCAAAAACTCAAGTCCATTGACCATCACAAATGTGTTACAATCTCATCTGCTGTCATATTTAAAGAAAACAAGAAATGTAATGTTCCAGATGAATACGGGATCCTCTGCCTCTTCGTCTTGCGGAGTGAAGTCCTTAAACTTTCAGAAGCTCTCCTCTCAGACAGTCCCTGTAGGGGAAAAAAAGATGTGTAAGAACAGCCCAAACACAACGAACAGCATCACACCATGAACTCCACAAGAGAGCCGAGAGTCCAGCACTTTGCTACACACAATTTTCATTATTTATTCACGTTAAGACACACTTTGAGTAACTCTATAATTCATTAGCTCTGCCTTCACTAATGCCAAAAATAGCCTTTTAAATAAAGCACATAAACGTGCGTGCCACTGACTAATTTAAAATACTGTATCAAAAATCAGTTGATCAAAAGGCCAAATGCTGTTAATATGCACATAATTTAATTCACATTTCCCAATTAAACTAATTTTAAAATTTGCGCTACTTTGATTACCTTAAACAATGTAATGTGATGTGACAATCCAAGAGTAGTAGACAGCAGTTGAAGACTCAGTCAGTCTCAACAAGTCAGTTGCTAGAAAAACTACAATGGGTCTCTTGGGAAAATGCTCAAAATTAGCTTTTTTATTTTTCTCAAATAAACTGATTAATGGTCCATCAATGGTCTGCAGCTATTACCTTGATTGACTGTCTTGTGCTTGATGCCCCCTCAAACTCTGGTTCCCCATTGGTTGCTGATGCTCCTCATCCTTTATCTCCCAGTAATCTTGTTCTCCTGCAGTTGATTTGTCCAATTCCGCCAGAGCCTCCTGTGATTTTTTCTTTATCGGCAACTTTGGAGCTTCAGAATCTAGACTCTGAAAAATACTTTTCTGTTCCGGGCGTAGATCACGTTTAACTTGCTCAGTTTCAAACCCCGCAAGGTTATCTGGTTGATGTGGTTCAGTGTTACCTATGTCAGACATACGCTCTTCATCCTCCACCGGTATGTGCCGATAGCTTTCGTGCCATTCTGAAGATTTGTTTTTATGGCTGGGACCACTGTCATTGATCAAGTTCTCCAACGGCTTGCTGATTAGCTGCTTGCTGTTGGTCTTGTACAAACTCTCTTCACTGTTCAACGCAATTACATTTATCTTCATAGGGCTCACGGTTGACTCTTCAGGATAGTCGCTGTTGCTTTCCCATTGGTCCACTTCTTGTATGTATTGTCGTAAAAGCGGCATGCCTTCTTTAGCCTGGTTAGTGTTATTGTTTGTGAAGGTATGTAGTGTGTTAACAAGGTTGCTTTGCTCATTCTTGTCAGACTTGTAAAATGTATTTGTTATTCCGCTGTGCTGTTCAGAAATCCTTCCTTCGTTTTCTTTTTGTGTTATGTTTCTGTGCAACCTTTCTTTATCAAAATGTGATTGCTTGGAGTCTTTGTCTAAGGCAGGTAAGTGCTTGGGGTCATGTTCCTTGTAGTGGACGGCAGTAAAGTCTGTGGACTGGACCTGAGGTGCTCCCAGCAGGGTTTCTGGAGAATGTTGCTCCTGATGAGCAGAAAGGGATGGAGAGGAGTGCTGACTCGGTTCCTCCAGAAGATGCAAACTTGCTGCAGGATTAGATTGGAGGGCGCTCTGGGGCAAGTTACTAAACAATCCCCCCAAAGCAGACTGGGAGTCTGTCAAAGTACGTACATGGTATGGTTGACCTTGGGGAGCAAGAAACTGCTTTTGTTCTGGGAATGAGTTATGCATAAAGCTTTGCTTCAGAGTGCCTGGTTGCTCAGGTAATATCTTGCCCTTTCCAAGGGATGGATCCATGAGACTTCCAGGCTTTGGGACCAGGCTATGGGTAAGGGGTGCTGTGAATTCTTTAGTTCGCATGTTGCTGCTGCTGCTACAAATGACACTAGTGTCAGAGTTGCTTTTGCTGGTGTGATCTAAGATGTTTCCCTCCCTTTTAGTGCAAATAGTACTGTGGCTGGTGCTTTTATAAGTGCTTCCGTTGTTATATTTGCTGGTGGTGGCGAAGCTGCTGTTACTGCTTTCTTTCGCTATACTGGATGCTTTCTGTTGGCCATAAATGGAAGTTGGACTGATGTTAGATTTGCTGGTGCAATTTGTGTTCCTGTCATTGACTTGACAGTCAATCTTCCTGACTATGTTCGTCAGATTCATAATGCTGCCCTCACTGTAACTGCTGTTTTGACTCTTGGGAGTGCCAGGCAAGCAGCTCATACTAGTCTTGATAGATGAGCTGAAGCCAGTCTCACCTTTTCCAGTGTGTCCATGATTGCTCACGCTACCTCCTCGGCTTGCAATGTTGCAATTCTCAGCTGTCCGACAAGATAATTCATTTCCAGTTTCCTTAGTGATGACAGCATGATGGATGTTTACCTGTGGCGCCTGGACCACTGGATGCTGCTGCTGCTTAAGGGATGTGGTCTGGGCCACACTAGGCTGGCTAACTATGACCCCTCCTTTCCAACCCATTACATTTCCTTTTGGTATCTGATGTATATAGTTAGAACTCAAAGAGCCAGACTGGACAGAAACACAGTGTTGGGAAATGTGGTGATAGGACTGATTCTGTGACGTTTTCGGTGTGGCTTGGAATACAGTGTTGAACATCTTTCTACGCGTGTCCTCGATTTCCTCAGGAGACCAACTAATCCCTTGCTTTAGCCTTTGGGCCGTGAACCAGAGCTTGATCTGCTCCTCTGGGAAGCCAGAGACCACCGTCAAGTAACAGAGCTCTGCTTTGGTAGGGTAAGGAAACTTACCAAAGGACGTCTTAAGAAAACTGCTTAAATCCATGGCTGGATCATAGGTGGGGATGCTACTTAGGGGGATCATGACCTTTGGGAGATCAACGTTTGAATCAGGTGATGACGGATTAGAGTTCCACAGAGGACCACGGTTATGCATCCCTGGTATTCCATGTGTGTTTAGGACTTTATGGACCGGAGGGGCAGTAGTGCCACCGATGATATGTGATGTTGTTAGGGGTAAGGTCCTTAATGAAGTGCCATTGGTTACAGTTGCGGGCTTTTCGCTGCTAGGCTCGGCCCGGTGTACCTCAACAGTATGGGAGACGACAATTTTTTTGTGCCCCCCTTTGGTCATTTTCATTATGGGTGTCTTGGTAATGGATATTCCAGATTCACTGAAATCCTCTTCTGTAAACAGGGTTTGCTCCACTGTGATAGCTCCATCTCGTTTGGTAACCTGCAAGGATACTCTCTTGTGCGTGGTATGGAGTTCAGGATGTGATTTTGCGTTATGTAAAGCGAGACCTTCAAACTTCACTGCTGAAACCTTGCAAGACAGGCAGTAAAAGTTTGGTTGAGCATGAAAGTCCATGTGACAGTTGTCCATATGGTGAAGAAAAAGGTTCAAGTCTCCGGACTCAAAGCAGCACAGAGGGCAGCTATATGTTCCCCTTTCCCAGCATGAAGTCTTCGGTTCGGCTTTCAAGAGATCATAGAATCGTTGTGTATCCTCATCTTTTGAAGAGATACTGAGGATGCTGTCTTCAGGTATTGTGGGTAGGAGCTCAGGTAAGCATCCTAGTATGATGTCCTCCCGCAAGTGCTTGTTTTTTGATGGAATCATACAGGGAACGGTGGATTTCCTCTTGCTGGCCATAGTGTAGGATTGTGCAGATGAGTAAAGAGTCAGAAACAAATACTGGAATTGTATGAAGTTGAGGTGTCATCAGCCAGCCGTGATGAACCAGCAATTGGTAAAATCTTCAGCTATCAGGACTTCCCATTGTAAAAGGGAGCAAAGTAACAACTCCCTGTGAACCTAAGGAGAGAAAACATGACATTTTTGTATAAAGCACTGATAAAAAATAGAAATTAATGTCAGCATGGGATATGCATCACAATATTTATCCTAAATGAGAGACAGGTTATTGAAATGCTTTCACCAACCACTGTTAAATGTTTATTATAATAGAATCACTAATATGAAGTAAAAAAATGTCTCTTTGCCTAGTAGAGCAAAATACAGTTCATTATTGAGAGCAGAAACATTGTACTGATGCGGTGAAATAAAATCTCTTTTTTTGTGAGCAAAGAAAATGAACAAAATGTACTTGTAAGAAGTTTTCATTATAAGGGAACTAAAATAAACAGGTACCAAGATACCGTTTCTTGTTATAAATATACTCCAAAAATGTTTGTTTCCAAAAATGTGACAGTTTATATTCTTGCATAGCACATCAAACCCAGATCTCTGATTTCTACATATGTTCACTCACACACACCCTTTAAATCTTTTTGTTGCACTTTTCCACACACTACACTTCAGGCAGTGGGGGAGCATTTCAGGATAAAGTTCATACGTGGTTCACATTTTTCCGCCTGTTATGTTTTTAAAAATATGTAAATATCTTGTAATAATTCTTACATCGACCATATGTAGTTGATTTATAGGTTTGAAGCTTAAAATATAAGAGCAAAGTAAATATTGTGTGTAACTGTAAACCTATAAAAAAAAAATAATGCCGCTAGGCTAAAGATTTATGAAAGTATGTGTTGTCTCCCTCTTGGAAGCTGATAGCAGAACACATAAATTAGTTTATCTTGTTTGAGCAGTTTTATTATTTTAGCTAAAAACTAGCTGCTGAATAAATCTAGTAATATAATACTTGATTTTCCATGCATTACACATCTGCGAAAGATTCTAATTAAGCCACCCAAGACTTCTGTTTGGTGTTTAGCTCTAAATTTCCTTGACCTTCTCTTTCATCAGACTACAAATACATTTTGGATGAAAACAATGTGGTGTCCATGTGTATATATTTTTTTCAATATGGCCAGCTGTCTTTTAAAAAAGAAGAAGGTTAAAACCATTCAGAAGTAAAAACATTGCCCAAAATACACAGTGCACCCAGACATGGCAGTGACGTACTCTTTTGCAACTGACTCTTTTATTTCTCATGACGGCTGCCTTCCTGCCAGAAAAATAAATAAATAAATAAACATAAAACTAGGTCACCAGCATCTTATGCTGTAATCCTGGTTCCCTGCATCCAGACGTGGGCATTTACTGTATGTTCAGCCTGCTTATGAGTCCATGATACTCAGATTTCATCAATGGATGTTAACCCCTGACATGAATCAGGGTTACTGAAATTTTGCCAGACGGCTCTGAATAGAAACTACATAGGAAGTTGCATAATAATATTAACAATGTTCATAAATGTGTGTAACAATCTTTGGACAGAATAGAAAAAAAAAGAAAAAAGCTTGTTTGTTATTGTTTGTCTGTTTGTTATTAAAATCTGTGCAGCATATCTTACACAAGTTTTATATTTGTTATAAAGTTATAGAGCTCTTGTTGAGTTCAAATCATGTGGAGTTTGTCTGAACGAATGAGGGCACCAACTATTCTCTCAGATGGTAACAAAAATCTGCTCGCCAGATTCTTCTAATATAAACCATGAAGTGCTAGTTAACTACAACAGACACATTAATATCTAGATGAAGCTTTGAACCACTAGCCTGATTAGCACCGGACAAGTAGGAGATGGTTCAAAAATGTTATATAAAAAAACAGGTCACTCTTCAAAGAATGGGATGCTTTATCTGGCAGCCGAGACGTGCGATTAGACACAGGACAAGAGGTTTCCAGACAGTGAGCTATTGAAAAGGGAACTCAGAAAGAGAGGCCTCGTGTTTCAGCACCGGGGTGAACCAGTCTCACACAAAACAGTCTATCCTGCTACTGTGCGTCTCAGTACTTTCGTAGCTTTAGCGGTGAAACCAGAGGCCTTTTTATCCCAGCAACCTGTGGAGTCAAGGCATGCAGTAGATCTGGTAGAAAATTAGCACAACAACACTGACCTACATTCACGTCTTTGAACAGTTTGAAACTAAAATATTACATCATGTTACATGTTTCACATTTAATAAGCCTGGCTTTGCTAGATAGTGATGCACAGTATTAAATGCAGTGTGAGGGCAAAGGCCTGGCAATACAGGCCTTACATAATAAAAGATCCTCTCTCATTATTGATTAAAGGCCGAAGCGTCCCAGACTGGACGTCCTTTATTACATGGGACGACTCTGAATAAGCTTGCAAAGATATCAATAGATTCTCAGCATGAACATCTTTTATAAGGCAGTTGAAATAAAATCTCTATTTTTCTGTGCAGCAACAAAATGTGCTCAAAAGAATTTTTTCATGATAAGGGGTCTAAAATAAACAGAATGTTATAAACAGTCACATTTCTGAAGCTGTGAGTATGTTTGTATTCTTTCTTACATACCATATTGCACCCACTTCTCTTTTATTTGATCAAATGCTCACACACACACACACATACACACCCCTAAATCCTCTTCTTTTTGGTGCACTCCTCCACACACACTACACTTCAGGCAGTGCGGGAGCATTTTAGGATAAAGTTCATCTGCGGTTCACATTTTTCCTCCGGTTCTGCTTAAACAATTATGTAAATATCTTGCATTGACTGTTAATTTGAGTGTCGACCATATGTAGTAAAGTCATTGCTGTATATGTATGTATGTATGTATGTATGTATGTATGTATGTGTAT
>RJVU01075544.1:384607-395400 GCA_003731715.1 Anabarilius grahami
AATGAAAAAATTGGCCCAAGATTTGTGCGAGTAACGTGCACTGATTAAACCTCTCAGACTTCTGCTTTGCTTTTAGCTCTGAATTTTCATGAGCTTCTCTTTCATCAGACTATAAATACATTTTGGATAAAAACAATGTGGTGTCCATGTGTATATATTTTTTCCAATGGTTCCAGCTGTCTTTTAAATAAAGGAGGAAACCATTCAGGAATCAAAAAAAAAAAAAAAANAAATGACGGCCCAAAATACACAGTGCTCCCAGACACGACCATGACGTCCTCTTTTATTTCTTAGACTGGATCTGCTTTATTACACGAGGCTGAGCTGAATAAGCTCATAAAGATATCAGTCAATTTTAGCATGAACATCTTTCATAAGTGCTGCATGAATGTGACTTTTGTTTAACGCCAAGAAGCCATAACAAAGGTCAGTGAGCACATGCTGTAATAATTATATTTCTATAAGTACAAGGAAAAAGCAGGTCATCATAAGAATCTGTCGTGACCATTTTTCTTCATTCTACACAATGGCGCTCCCATTTACGAGGGAAATATGACACTAAGCCGGAAGCCATATGCAGTGCCCTCAATGCTCGCATGCCATTGAAATATTTCCTGAATGTGTGTGCCAGTACATAAGATGGGCATGTGACTACATGCCATCATTGTACGATGCTGTCTGCAAGATATATCAGTGACGCCGTCAAACACGTCCACATTAATTATGTAGAGATCGAAGCACCACTGAGGCATCCTACAGTTCACCTTCATTATAGGATGTGACTCATTAGCAAAATGCCACCAACACAAGCGTTTGTACCATCAGCTATTTCTAGGCTGCCCGTGTTTATGTTTAAATCCAGTCAATGAACCTTATGCGAGTACTACAGAAAGCTGGGTGCCATCAGAAGTGCCCGCTTTGCCCCCCTTACCTCAGTGACTGCTGCACGGACTCTTGGGAGGCCAGTCTGTGCTGCCACTCATGTGTTAACATTGCCATAGCAACCCCTCTCCTTTCCCTTTCCTTGCCCACAACACACAGAGGGGACTAAATCCTCTATTCTTCACAAAAAAAAAAAAAACACACACACACACACTTGGGGGAAATTTTTTGTTGCCCTCCAACCCAAAAGAAACAAAACTCCAAATATTTTATTTGACTGTGCTATTTGTTTATGCCAATATACAAATTGGAAACAAATGAGGATCCGTCCCTTTTTCCGCTCTGTAATCATGGCAGGGTTTTTTTTCACTAAGAGAGCACCCCAGAATTTTACAAAAGGCGGTATTTGCGTTTCAGAATTACTTTGCCAGTTTTGTGACACAAAAATCTGCCATTAAAGGCACAGAAAAGATTCAGAAATTCGCATGTAAACTAAGTACTTTGTACGCCTTCAAATCGGAGAGAAATAATCATTGATGTGATGTGCTGAGTTTGATCACCGGTGCGACACACTCATTAGTTACAAAAAAGAAAGATGGCGGAGCACCATGAATTGTACTGAGTCAAGTGCCAGGTCTCGGCGAATGCCAGACTCCTCCATACAAAACCGCGCTGGAACAGCTGAAATACTTGTATGGCCGACACTCCGCCGTTAAGCCAAAAGTTTGTCTCAAAAAGTACTGAGGTTAATACGGGCTTTACGGGGAGGTTTTGGGGATATACTCCTATTGTGGAGCTCATTTCTGTCTGTTACTCCACGACATTCATCCACTCTTTAGATTTACAAATTTAATATGGTAATGTGAGATATCACAGAAGGGCATTTTTGTTATTACAGGCACAGTGAGCTTTTCATTATAAATAATTTAATCATTTTGACTGCTTTTATAGCACGGATAGAGGACATAGAGCCTCCATAATTATAATTCTGCTTAGAAATGCAGTTGGCATTAGGCAGACAATTCCCTTCTCTTAATTCAAAGAATATTACATAAACCGACAGCTTTTACTGGAATCAACATACAATAAAGTGCACACACGAGCGACTTAATATTTAGTCCTTGATTTTGTGCTGTCATGCTGTTCTAATTGGACACAATAAGAACAGAGCAAACTAATGCATGTATGTACAAATCACATTTTTCTTTAAGATTTTCTGTAGTTACAAATACTTTGGGAAGGTCACGCTCTAAATGGTTTACTGTTCTAATTGCTCAAATTCAGGATGAAATGCAATATTGCCTAGCCTGATTACAACACTGCAGCAGACGTTCACTCAAACCACATTGCATGCTAAAGGACCTACAGAAAGCATGCATCCTACACTTCTAATACATTTTACAATGTTATTCTGCACGCTAACTTTAAAAAGTAGTGTACTTTAGCATAAAGTGCTGTTTACAGAACAGATGCTTGCGGCAGAAGGGTTGAGATGAAAAACTCCGAGAGCCTATCATTCTAAATAATGATTTATAATGTGTGGTATCAGAGCCAGGGTTATGATCTGGAGTTAAATCTGAGTTTGAGTACATTCTGTACCCATTAACAGTTGATAGCGCGTGCTTGTCCAGATCAGCGCCAGCTTTAAACTACAGGAACCCCCGAAGCGTTCGTCATCGTAAAGATCACTTTTGGAAATCGATTATGTGCCGATATTTCCGTGCTCATCGCCGGTGATCAATCCGAGCCACGGGTCCCATTTTGACCCCCGTTTGAAGTAGAAATCTGACGCGTGACGCTCCGAAATGGACACACTATAGTAACATCACATAGGCACGTTGTAGCGTGCGAATAATTAAATTGGAAGCAGACGAGAACACTGAGTAACAAACTGTAACAAACTGGTAAGTTAACCCTTTCGCTTCGTATTGAGACACTAGTAACCTCCATCCGGCTAGACGTTTCTCGGGAGTTTGAGTGTCTAGCGCGGCGCAATATTTTGGCTATTACCAAAAATTTTAACTAAGCACTCCCATCTACTGTCGCCATTTTATACATAGAGGCGACTTCACGCGCCGCATATGAGTAGAATAACAAGGCACGCTTCTCTCTACTAGAACTACTTTTGAGGACTGTTCGCGTCACCTAAATAAATCGCTTTCACTTCTTTGAAAAGTCAAAGTTCCCTACCTTTTCGTCGGCTCTGGTGAATGCGAATGGAAATCCGTTATTGATACAGAAATGAATAACATTTAGGTTTCTCTCCGCTCCGGGTCTCAGGGGAACAGGAGGGGCCGAGACCTCTCCTCAGATGAACCCTGTGAACTAACGTGAACCCGTCGGGTCACCGCGATAAGGAGCATCTACTGCTTTATGGCACACTGATTATGTGCCCGGCTGACATGGGCGCTGCTGGAGTGGCGAGAAGGGAAAGAAATGTACGCCAGGCGCTCTCAAATAAGGGCACGTGATTAAAGCGCGTCACCCAAAACCAAAATCCTGATCCTACCCCTCTCTGTTCTAGGACGGGCTGAGCAGACACACTGAAGGGAGTGACTCATGCGCAAATGTCTAATATAGCCAGAAATATGGAGCAGCGCTTTCGGTCAGTAGGTCGTATAAGGACGAGGGGGGAAAACAACCTAGCCTACTATACCGATCACGAGCATGTGCCTACTACATACAGGCTACTACAAACGCATGTTTGCAACAACCGCATGAACATACGAAATATTGCGCGCAATATTACAATAGAAAGAGAAAAGGAAAAAAAACAAAAAAAGAACAGAATCTCTATAGCCACACGACCAAACTAGAAATTGTTGCGCTACGTGTTAGGCTATACATAGCCTATTATTAGAGTAATATAATATAATATATTAGCCTATAATATAATATCATATAATATAGGATCTCCATTGATACACAACCATGGCCAGGGAAAGTTATTGTCAATGCAATATAATACATATTATTAGAATAGAATCGAATAGAATAGAATAGCCAGAAATTGGAAATGGTTGTGTGAAATGCAATACATATTATTGTTAAAATAGAATAGAATATTATATCTAATGTTACACAACCATGGCTGGAGGAAATTATTTTGCAACATGCAGCAGAATACATATTATTATTGGTATTATCAATAGAATAGAATGGAAACATCTCTATTTCCACACAACCACGATTTTGTGCAACATGCAATTAAATACAGATATTATTATTATCAATATGAACCTATTATTATTAGAATAGAATACTGCCACAATTACCAATTATTATACTGTTGTTATCTTCAAGTAATAATCACCAGAAATATTTATACATTACACAATATTTTTATTACTAGTGATAATAAATATGCACAGCTGCATGCAAATGTGTCCTTGTTATGCCATATTTACCAGTCCATGAACAGGTTCAGTAACACTGATTACAATATATTTTGAGAGGGTCATATAAGGTGTAAGTAAATCTGAGAGTTCCCACAGCATACTGTTGTGCTGTCCAAACTGATAACAACTCAACCAGAGCGCAACAAACACCAGCCTGTCTATTATCAACAGGTTGTGTGATACTCAGTCCTTGTATGTGGGTGCATATAAAATACATATAGGGTTTCAAAGTCTTTACTTTTCTTTTCTTAGGACGTGGTGGTAGACCTGCTATCCAGGGGCTCCCCCTCATGCCACAGTTGCAATTACACCTTCAGATGTGCAGCTTTTTTTGACAGTACAGGCAGAGATGAATCTGATTGGATAAACCCCGAAAACACCTACTGTCCATTACAAGACGGTTGCCATGCGGTTTGGGCTTTTTCTTCATTAAGGCCTTGGCTTTCATTTTTCAGTGTGAATGCATGGTGGACATTGCTTAGCTTTATAAATATTATATAGAGGACTCTGGGGTTAGTTGTCTCAATGACTATATCTCAGGAATAAGGTTTTGAGCCAAAAATCCAATGGCATAAATGTGTTTTCTCTCACAGAGGTTTAGAAAACATCTTAAATTAGAATTTTTTTTTACAAATTTTGTCCACCAAACTACAATATTTGTCATAAATATACTTTTTTGCTATAGCTGTTGAATAATCAAGTGAACATTAAATCACACTACCATACAATCAAGAAAGTGTCAACTATATTATGAAATAAACTATATAATTGAAAGGCCGTGATAACTCTTTTCTCAGGACTAGGGTAGTTTCATAAGTGTCACGTTGGGGAAAGTAATGTATTTTAAATGCATACAATTTATTAATTACAATATTTAATTACGCATACAAAATAATGGTTTGGTATTTTACATTCATTTTAATTGTTAAAAAGCCTGTTTAATATCAGACTGACATCTTACTCAATATAGTGACAACAACCCTTTTTGACAAAATGTCAAAGTGTGTTAAATAAACTCTATTTTTCATGTAATGTGTGTGTGTGTGTGTGTGAGACAACTAGCCCCATTCTCCTCTATGCTGTAATCAAAGGCCTGATAACAGCAATAATTTTATATGTAGCGTTAAAAAAATGACCGATTATTAGTTATTATTAAACATTATTATTGTTGTAATTAATAATAAAGCATGAAATATATTCAGTAATAACACTGCTGAATATCTCAATTATCAAGTAAAAATAACGACTTATTCCAACAAGAATGGGAGTTATGGATGAGGGCTGCTACATTGCTACCATAACCTCAGATGATTTTATATTAGCTGTTTATATGGAGTATTATTACCTGTATTTTATGAGGCCATAGTTTCACAACACCACGCCATCGTGAAAATGTCACATTCAACAACACGAGGAGAATCACACGCCGCCTTTGTTTGCTTCCGAATTCAAACTCTTGGCCAATAGGCGCAGTGCAGATTGTCCAATGGCGTTCCTACTTGGCGGGCACGTGACGCAACAATTCGACTGGCAACAACGTAGCGACCAATGGTCGTCTTGACGGTGGGATGGGTCCTCTGAAAGTACAGGATACAGGTGTTAGATTGTAATATTCATTTTAGGAAACGTTACTGTAATTGGTAAACTTTCAGTTATGGCTCTTTCCCAGTGTCTTGAGGATTCGCCGGGTTGGCGGACACCGAGGACAGGCCAGGATCTAAACGTCAAAGAACTTTACAATGAGAGACACCGACTCGCTCTGGAGGAGCTGGTCGCTGGTGGAGTCGAACCCTTTATGGGATTCCTGCAGAAAGAGAGAATCCCTAACTTTCTCTCCGACGACGAGATCCGGAGGATTTCTCGCGCTGCTGTAGTGCCCAAATCACTCTCTTTGATCGGAGATGATTCTCATTTGGACCAATCTGGCACTCTGGACTGTTCGTCTGTCACTTATTTCCCCGAAGTCTCTGATATTGAGCCTCCAGTTTTAGAGATGGGCTGGCCAGCGTTCACTACAGGGTCGTTCCGAGGAGTAACGCGTGCAGTCGCCTACTTCCAGCCGAGTTATGGAGAGTGCATTTATAGTTGCAAAGAAGCGGCCAGGAGGATGATAAAAAATGCAAAGGAGGTATTGCTTGAGCCGTAATGTTACAAAACATGAGGCACCATGATACTGTTACTTAATTCATCTGTTCTACCTTGTGCTGAAAATTAATACATTTCTAAACCAACTTTACAAGAATAGTGCCTCAATGTCAAGGCAACATTTAACACATATACATCTATATGAAAAGCTTTAACATGTATAATCATTAAAACTATGAAGTATATTTTTGCTAATTAAATTAATAGTATGTAAATCAATAGTGATTAATATCATTTTGAAATTCACTATTTATTAGATAATAGCACTTATTCCAAAATAGACTATCAGTTCAGTTAGTCACATGTTTACCACTAGTCATTATCCCATTAGTGACTAGTAAATATTCCAATGTAACAGATTTTAACTTAAATTTACCAAATGTAATTCTGAACAGAATTTTTGCAACTATTATGTGTTCCATTTGCTGTTTTTACTAGTACATATTTAGTTACTATTTATATATTCCATTTTTCATAGTTCTTATTGAATAGGCACTAGTACTTATTTTGTAGTGTCCTTACTTAAACAATGGTAGCTAATGAATTGCTACTAGTGAAATGGGGGAAAAGATGCTTGTCTCTTTTGGAATGATTAATTAAAAATACTTAAGTAACAAAAATAGATACTAGTCATTTCTAAGAAATGTTCAAATGTCTTGTCATAACATCTTAGTTTATTTTTTATTTAGTTGGGAAATTAATTTGTTCTCAGATTTCCCCGTTTAAACTTTTAAGAGGATTAAAATAATATAAAAACCAAGCAATGTAATGATTTTAATGATCATCAAAAAAAAAATCTCTTATTTCAGTTGTATTAGTCAAAAGATCAGTTTTTCAGATGAGGGAAGGGTAATTTTGTGCTCTGGATCTTCAGTGTGGAATGGTAAGAATGTGCTGAAGCGTCTATCACTGAACTGTTACCTCTAAGGGTCTGAACCTGGAGGTGCCACAACAGGCTCTTGAGCCCTTTGAAAGGGGGTTTTGAGCTGAATGTATTGAGGTTATACCTGCAGGTAGTCTGGATCTGTTCCAGCTTGCATGTACTTAAAGGCCAAATGTAATAAGAAATCATCAAGGTGTGTAGCCAGCGGCTGTTCGGTCATGACAATCATACAAATGAGCTAGAACGTCGAGTTCACTGATGCGAAAGGTCTAAAGCTGTTTATTCACCATCATGTTTAGCCAAAAAGAATAGTAATGCTTTGTTAATATCTCATTAATCAGATGTGATTTTTATCCTTAGGTGATTGCCATTGTGACAGACTCCTTGACAGACCTAGATATCTTCCATGACCTGCAGGAAGCTTGCACACGCCGCAGAGTTCCTGTGTATATTCTTTTAGACCAGTCTTCTGTCCCCTCATTCTTACAGATGTGTAAAAACCTTCACGTACACCTTGATGAACTGCTGGTATGAGTTCAAAACTTAATGCAATGTCATTTTGAAATGTCATTATCTGTTAAATATTGTTGTTTTTTATATTTAATATATCTTGACTTTATTAAAATTACTTTTTTTTCTTTTTTTTTAAGCAAATGAAAGTACGGTCCATAACAGGCTCTACCTACTACATGAGATCAGGTGCTCGGATTACTGGAAAAGTTCATGAGCGTTTCATGCTGATTGATGGGAACAGAGTGGCTACAGGTTCATACAGGTATTAGGACCCCTTTTCCACAAATCTTAAAGATCTTAAAGGGATAGTTCACCAAAAAATTTAAATACATGATGTTCCAAACATGTATGACTTTATTTCTTCTGTGCCGCACAAAAGAAGATATTTCTAAAATATTTATAAAATGTCTTGGTGTTGGAAGACCAATATTGTTTTGGACCCCATTGACTTTCATTGTATTCTTCAAAATATTTTCTTTTTTTCTATTTTGTGTGGGTGTGACCTTTCAGACAATGTAGAATGATTATATAGAAATTATCAGGAAACATTTTTCAGTAAATTAATCAATTCTCACTTTGTAAATGTCAGACAATCGGTACATAATAGTCTTGACTACAGTTCTGTTTATACGTTTTCTATTTATTTTGGCACATTCTTTTATCTACAGGTTTAACTGGACAGATGGCAAACTCAACAGCAGCAACCTTATCGAGTTATCTGGCCAGATAACTGAGAAATTTGATGAAGAGTTCCGCATCCTCTATGCTCAGTCCCTACCACTGCCACCGAATACAAGAGCTCCCTCTAGTGCCAGAAGCAGCCGTTTATATGACCATCTTGTCCTCAAACCACCTGGAACGCCTCCCTCCTACTTGGCACGAACAACAAAGCCTCAACCAGAATGTCTGACGAGCACTCCAGCCAGACTTCATACCCCAGAGATCCAACAGATGAATAAAGACATTGAAGATCGAGACAGAAAGAGTAACCCAGTTTCGGATACATCCACTGTAGGTGAAGACTGGCTCGAGCAAGAACTCAGAGATGAAGCGATCACCTCGGATGACCCTCCTCGTTTGCCGGTAACAAATGTTACTACTCAGACTCAGACAGTCGATATGATGATCTATCCCCCTGTACCTTCCTGCCACATCTCAACACAAACGACCTGCCACACCGTAGACACGAGTGTGCAAACATGCGCTGACAACAACAAGCCTCAGAGCTCAAGCCCTAAATCGCAAACCTCGTCCAGCAGCAACCAGAACAACCCTAGTGCTTCGACAACTTGCAATCTTCAAGAGGTGGACTGTCACCCACCTGTCTGTCTTGCCCCTCAAGACGTCAACCTGAGAGAATGCTTCCTCAAGATCACCAAAGAACGACAGCACCACTACAGCTCCATTCGCTCCAAACTCGACCACATGGTGACACTGCTCTCTCACAAGAGGGAACTAGTGGACCTCACCAACCTGACCCTGAGGCCCGGCCTGCACCGAGGACGCAAAGGTCAGCAGGAGGCCAGGCAGGTTCATGGTACACTTGACAATGTTATTATGGGAACATGGCCCAGGTCGAGATGTCTGCAGTAACATGAACTCAGGAGAACAGTGCTGGTGGTGGATGTATGGGTGTTAGTCTGCTATGTTTTAGTACCACACTTTTTAAAATAAGAACAAATCTTATAGATTAATCAGAAAAATATTTTGAATTATGTTATGAGAGTATGTTATGTAAAAATGACAAATGTGCAAAGATACTGATTTTTTTTTCTTCACTTTCATTCTTCTTATTGTTTAGGGTGAGGGAATTATTAGCAGTCTTTAAATACTGTAATCAAATAAGTACTTTTCTTTTCAGTGCTATTTTGAAATCCATAAATGTCTGTATTTGGTTGTCTCTGTTTTTTTCTGGGTTGTTTAAAGTTGTGAAGTTATGAAAATGACTTTTTAACACTATAACTGTTATATTCATATAAACTTATATATATAAACAGTCACTGATGGATATGTGTTTGATGTGTCTTGACTTTTGATTGATGTTGGTGAGAGGAGTGAATCAAAGTTCTACTAAATCGGAAACTTTTGGTACTTTTACTATGCTTGAGGCATTTTGAATATTTATTTCACCAAGGATGCAGATTTAAAAAAAAATAAACAAAATATGTTAAATTATTCATAATAGCCTCATTTTAATAAAACAACAAAAGAACAATTGTTTGTTGCAGATGTTTATGGGGTTTTGGAACGTAATGCTAATTTATAAAGGCTCAATTATTATAGTATATTACATTTAGCTTTCAAATAGGAAGAAATGTTTAAATTTATACATTCTTATATGCATTTTTAATATACACTACCATTCAAAAGTTTGAGGGCAATAAGATTTTTTTTTTTTTGAAAGAATCTGATTGTATTAACCATGAGAGTGAATTCAGGTGAAGTGGGCCATTCATCTAAATGAAGAAGAAGAAGATGAAAAACTGACCCAGTTTCCAAAATGTTGGGATTTTGAATGAGTGAAGTAAAATGAATTAGTAATGTGTATGATTATGCACTGTAGGTCACTATTCAAATAAGCAAATTTGTGACACTTGTCATGTGAACTCCTTTGTACAAAAGGTCAGATGTACTTGTTTCCACTGAATCACTCAAGAAAATGTATGTACATAATAAAATTCAATTTCCTTACTCAAATTATTATTTTGCTAATCTGAGACCAGACTTGGACCCCACTAGTTAAGTATAATTGAGTGTATCTTGCTTAAAAGGTTTTCATTCTAACTCCATTGCAAGAGTTATTTAGGCAGACAAACAGGAAAAATATATATATATATATATATATATATATACACACAGGTGCTGGTCATATAATTAGAATATCATCAAAAAGTTGATTTATTTCACTAATTCCATTCAAAAAGTGAAACTTGTATATTATATTCATTCATTACACACAGACTGATATATTT
>RJVU01075544.1:411883-448333 GCA_003731715.1 Anabarilius grahami
AAGGAGGGGACTGCAGGGTTCAGACATTAGCCACAATATCTCATGCGCATGCAGGGAGAGTGGTTGTTAGTGATTTTTACAACTGCACTGCGTATGCTGTTAAAAACACTGTAAATCGAGTCATTTCTCACTACAAGAAGAGCGCCGTAAGAAGAAAAACAAAATACCAATGATATAACTAATAATCTACTTTTTTTTTTAAAAACATGCGCATTATAGTCATATAAAAGCAACCCGAGGAACGATGATTACTCTGAAAAATCCACAGCCAACAGCTTACAGAACAAAAAACTGATTTGAATGAATGTCAGCATGACGAGTGCATCGCTAGAGTCACATAACCCTAATTTTTATTGATCAGAATCCACAATGCTTTCATAACAATCATTCTCACTTATGAAAGACAAGCTCATCCTAAATGGAATGAGAAAGAGACCATAAATCTGTTGTTTAGTGAAAAACTGCTTTTGCACCTGTGACCCTGTATTGCACAGGTGGCACGTCATTACAAAGAGGTCAATCTTGCACTAACTGTTAAGGAGCAGTTGACAACAAGGTCGAGGGTTAAAGGCTGTTTTGCCACACATGTTGTTTGGACCCCGAGAAAAGGAGAGTTGTGCAAACCAAAAATAACAAGATCTATTTATGTCAGTGTTGTGAAAGTGAATCAGTTTTACTTATATAATTTGAAATCAGTATTTAGGTTTGCATATTTAAATTCTCTCAGTTCATTACCAAACTGCAAATATTCTAAAGCTACACATTGTTCGTGATTTAGAGTTTAGATTACTCATTTTTCTCGTAAAGTCTGTCACAATGGGCTGGTCTTTCCAGCGAAACTTTCAGTGTACTGGAGTTCGTAGTACAACAATTACGTTCAAGAGAAATGAAGCGACAGTTCAGATGGATGGCCTTTGCTTTCCTCTTAAGGAGAGGGCAGAGGGCTAAACTTATTTCCACCTTGGTACAATCAGTGCCGTGCAGCTCTTCTCCGAGTCTCTCGAGTCATTACAAACACAGTTGTCTCAGGAAACAGCCGTTAAGCAAGGTCAAAGGTTGCTGCAAGTAGACATACCTGCGTTCTGGCTTTTTTTTTATGTTCACATGATCTTTTATATGTGTGTGTTGTTTCAGGTCAATCTGTGTCGACATTTAATGAACAATGTGGTTGATGGGTTACATATAAAACATCTATAAGGTTCATACAATATGAACAATAAAGATTAGGAAACTCAAATACTTTTTTGCTTTCAAAATTTATTCTGTGGGAAACAATGAAATGCAAATCACAATCTTTTACTCTTCAAAAGAGTTTAGGGAACAATTCGTTAAAATGGTACAACTGATTAATGAAACAAATAAAAGATATACAAAATGTTCAAACAAACAAAAATACCAATGCAATGCATCTATTGCCAAAAGGGTCAAATGTCATTTGCATAGCTGAGATGGCTGATGGAGTTTGTTGTGAAAACTCGAAGATAAAAGATACATTATCAAAACCAGCTTGACATGTCAGAGATAAAGTCGAGTGAAAATATAAAATAGCCTACTGAATAAGAGAATTAAAACTTTCTCCTCCGCTGACACACACACACACACACACACAAGATGGTTTGCTGGTCTTGCAGCTGGTTTTAGAGAGGTTTTGGTACACTGTAAAAAATAACAAATCACAACATTTTTTCTTTTGTCAAATCAACTTATATAATTAATGTAGTTCAGATAACATAATATTTTGAGTTTCTGCTGATTAAACCAATCACCTTCTAACTCAAATTTTTAATTTCAACTTAATTGGTAACTTACTTTTTACCAACAATTCTTTTTTACAGTGTAGCCTATGTTTCAGTTGGTCAGACCAGCAAACAATCTTATGCTGGTTTAAGATGTTTTTTTTTTTATTATTATTATTATTATTTAGCAGAAACTTAAGAAATCCTAAAATACATTTTGAGCTATCGCAAAAATTCAGGTGATGATGGATTTTCACAAGAGGGTCCATTACTCTGTCGGTTCATTCCGACAACTAGCCTCTCGCATTTGAGTTTATACGCGTCCCTCTCGCGCACCAGCCGACTGAGCTCGTGCTTCAGCTGCTCCACTTGCGTCGCGAGGTTCGTCTTCTCGTGCTCCAGTATGTGTTTCTGCTGAACGCGTTTGTGCCGACACGACTGAGCGTACCCGCGGTTTTTCAATGTACGGCGTTTCTGCTTCAGGCGGATGATTTCGTCCTTGCTCATGCCGCGGAGGTGTCGGTTGAGCTCGCGCACAGACATGGACACCAACTGCTGGTCGGAGAAGCGGCTCTCCGCGCGCTCGCTGCGCCTGTGGTGCGTCTGCTGATGGGACTTCAGGTGCGTCGCTCCTTGAGATGAGCAGTCGATGTGCTGCATTAACTGATCCATGCTTTTTCCATGCGCAAAGTCGGGATTGTGGCCGAGCTCGGTGTACTGCTGCTGCTGCTGCTGCTGATGATACTGGTGCACGCTTGGTGCGTGGAACTGACCCATGCTCCTGTATCCCTCCATCTCTGCCTGGTGGAGCTGAGGCGGGTGTGCATGCATGAGATTCGCACTTAAGGCTTCCCGGACATCCTCATGTGTTAGTTCAAGACAGTGTGGATCTGCGTGCTGTGGATAAGTCCCCGTGCTCAGGGTCCAGTAGAGATCTTCAGCACTGCTTCTCTGTCCACTCGGGCTGAAGCTCGGCGATGAAGGCACGGAGCTGCACGGGGTGCTCATGGGTGTGCTGGACACGGAGCCTGGTACGTGTAGACCGCACTGCTGGATAAAAGAGCGGTCTGGTCCCAAAGCTGCAGCCTCCTTCTTCACGTCAAACCTCATGTCAAAGTCACCGTAGTCCATATTCAGCTGATTTTTTGCCAGGTCCAGAAGACCATGATGCTCCGCCGTCATGATTTCTGCTGATGTTTCGATGAAGCGAACAACTTATTGCTGTAGTTTAGGTTGCATTAAGGTTTTGAATACACCTCTCAGGCTATAAAATCGAGCTGGATGTGAAGACAGCTCTTTCAACCACCCTCCTAAACAATTTAGCCAACGGGAAGTTGGCAGGATTTCGCCTTTTAGTTTCAGATGGTCTCTCGTTGACCAGCGCAGGATGTATGTTGAAAAGAAAGTAAATCACGCTGCTTTAAAAGCAGCCGCGCTGTGAGACCACGCCCTCTTTCCTATCACAGCTGTCACTCTCACTAAAACACGTTCAAGTTACATTTACCTCAAATCAAAAGAAAAACCAAGTTTTTGAAATGTTGTACATTGAAAAATAAACCTATTCATTTGTATTTTCAAGTTTGATTCTCAATGATTCTCAGTATACAATAAATAACATATTTTTACTACCACAATATACACTTTACAAGCTGCTACCACAATATAAACTTTACAGTAGGCTATAATGATCATTGACAGTCACAAACATTACGGTATGCATTCTGGTGACTTATATTTCACAATTTTTAATTGCCATTAAATTAGCCTACATAATGTTTATATTTGAGCTATTAAAATCTGATTGTCATTGTAAAAAGCACTGATAGGCTACTCACAGGTGGTGCAACGGAAGGCCACACGATCCCTTAAAGATGGCCTCTCCAGCAACTGTGACCAATAATAATAAAGAGAGAGAACAGTGTCTTCTATCATCAGGGTAGCACATGACACTACAATAAGGTTATAAGCATGAACTAAAATGCAACATAAAAATGTACTCCAATGCACATGACAGATGACAAAAATAAAAAGAAACTTGTTAAATAAAATCTAAACATCTGGGAATGCCCTTTTCCCTATAAATTGTAGCTTTACTTATTAAAAAAAGCATAATTTTTACATGCTTTTGTGCTATATGTATTGCTTTTTTTAATTTAACAGGTTTTCACTGTTGTATACAGTGTATCATTATAATTTTTTTCCTGTATTGTAGGTATGAGAATGCAACAAAAAGAGAGATAATTTGCGGGAGAAATACCTGGACATGTTTTAGTTTTGTGAGATTCACCCTGAAAAAAAGCCTCCTCCTTAATATAACAATTAAAAATATGATTAATTATTAATTATAATCAAATTATCATTCATTTAAAAAAAGGTATAAAAGGCAGAACCCCCAAACTATCGGTATCGTTATCGGTATCATTAGATATCACCCGGCTATCGGTATCGGTGGAGAAATTTAGTATCGGTGCATCTCTAGTTAAAAAACCTAACTGGAAGCAATTTTGAGATGAGAAGTTAAGATGGTATTTGGGCCCAAAGATTATCTCAGGTTGGAAGATCCTCAGAAAACTCATGGTGTGTGTTTCTCTGGTAACTCTTTTACTGACACCATGTGGCCTTTGTGTGAAACTGCTGATATGTTTTCAAATATGTGATAATGTAGGTAATTTTTACATTTACAAATGAACAGTTAAGACAGCATCAGTGCATCTGCTTTTAAATGTTTTGTCTGGAGAAGGTTGGTTGTAAAATCACCCTAAACTTGGGAAAATATTTAAAGTTCTTGTGACAAGGATGTAGAAAGAGAGAGAGAGAGAGAGAGAGAGTATATATTTGTATACACAACATTTCAAAGCATTGAAAAACTGGTGCCTCTGTTCACTGGATATTTAGTAAACACAAAAGCACCATGAAAGCGAAGGAAACAAGTGCACAAAAGCAGAGCCTTGACAGAACATTCATGGAGCTACTGGGAAACATTCAAAGTACAATGATGACAAGACACCAAAAAGCTGAGGTAATGATTGCCGGAGAACAGCTAAGGTACGTAATATTTGCAAAGCTTAGTCCCAGGAGGACATTTACATAAAATGACAGTTATAAACCTCACCAACTCATGCTTGCAAGATTTAATTATATATTGTATTATTTTTTGGATATTGAAACATTATTCTGTTATACAGTATGTTATATTCTTTCTTTTTTTTCTTTTTTAACATAATAACGGCTCTAATAATCTGTTTTGAAGATTACGACTACATGATAGCAAGTTGATTAAGGACCACAGACACCATTTGCGAACGTACCCGAATTGTTTTGTGGCTCAGGAACTTATTGATTGGCTGATTGCTCATAAAGAAGTGCCTGATCGAGACACTGCTGTCCAGCTCATGCAGCACCTCATGGACCACGATATCATTCATCACGGTAGAACATTATTTACTGTACACCAAATAACAAAGAATATGATACAGGAAGGTCATATCTGCTGTGTTGTCTCATATTAGAACATGATATGTTGTCACATTATATGTTGTCTCATATTAGAACATGATATGTTGTCACATTATATGTTGTCTCATATTAGAAGAATATTATACACAGTAGAACATTATTTACTGTACACCAAATAACAAAGAATATGGCCATATCTACTGTGTTGGCTCATATTAGGACCCATTTATTTGACTCGTTGTGTTTGAATGAACAGGTTGAACTGTACTAGTTAATGTATACTTTACTATTTTTTCATCTTTATAGTGTGTGATAAGTGGCCAGTGTTCAAAGACGCCAAATACTTGTACAGATTCAGAAAGGATGATGGCACATTTCCTTTCAACATAGAAGTTAAGATCTTCATGCGTGGACAGAGGCTGTATGAATAGTAAGACATTTTCTCAGGAAGTAAAAAAAAATGCTTTAAATGTTAAAGCTGCAGTCCGTAACTTTTTTTGGTTAAAATTATTCAAAATAAATTTTTGAGCAAGTACATAACCAGCCAGTGTTTAAAACTATCTCCTTAGCCCGATTCACAACGGTAAGCTTGTAAAAATGTTTTATAATAAAATCGGTACTGGTGGGTTTCCGCGGGAAATTCGAGCATGCAGCCGTTCGTCTTTGCATCATTACATCACGTCTGTTTACATAAAGAAGAAGTCCCAGCTAGTAGGCTATATGGCATGTGAAGGATGCTGCAGGCGGCGGATCATTTATAGACTTTTCTCACAGCAGCTGCAATAATTAAACTTAGAATTTTGATGGCGAACTGTAATGATGTCCAAATGATAATCATCAGTGACAGATTCACCCATAGTCAAAAGCAAAAGACTTCGGACTGTGGAGTGGCTACAGAAATTGGAATCTACAGGTAACGCTAATACACACTAAATACACAGTCACACAATGCTGATGTTGTTAACATTAACAATTTAAGAACAAAGTATAACAATAATAATAATTTTCATGGTTTGATGTGATCTGAGCTAAGCGATCATTACATTTAATCACCATTGGTAGCGTGATTTATTGCTTTTTTTCTCAGTTGGTCTGAACAAAAGTGGCAGACATATTATTTGTTCAGATGACATTTTCCAGTGAAAATTCTTATTTTGGTCATACTTCCAAGACGTAGAATCTGTAATTCCGAAGTACAGTATCCACACCGATGCGGTACCTGACAGCAAACATTAGATTCATCCGTGCTAAGGAGCCATGCCGATGCACAACCCACGTAAAGATAATTCTGCAAATAACTGCAATTGCAGGTTTCAAACAGAGATGGCAACAAGGAGGCAAAACCTACGGACTGCAGCTTTAATTTGCTTATTTCTGGAGTAGCTTTAAATTGCAGTCATCACTTATTTATATTTAATATTATGAAATAATATGATATACTTGCCACCAAGTCCATTATGTTGTCCAAGAATTTTCAAGCTAAATCCCCCAAATTCAGTACAGACCTTCAGTCTGTTCTGAATTGGTATATCTTTTTTTTTTTATGGTAACACTTTACAAAAAACATTTGTTAACTTAGTTAATGCTTAGGTACTACAACTCACAATGAACTGAATTTATAAACTAGGTTAATGTTAATTTACACAGTAAATATATTCATATCAAATACATTCATTGTTTCATAATACATTAGTGTACTTAGTAAATTGAAACGTTAAAAGAGTTTGGGGTTGGTAAGAGTTTTTTGAAAGAAAATAATACTTTTGTTCAGCAAGGATGCATTAAATTGATCAAATGTTACAGTAAAGACATTGTTAATGTTACAAAATATTTCTATTTCAAGTAAATACTTCTATTATTCATCAAAGAATCCTGAAAAAATGTATCACTGTTTCCCAAAAATGTTGAGCAGCACAACTGTTTTCAATACTGATAATAAGATGTGTTTCTTGAGCACCAAATCAGCATTTTAGAATGATTTCTGAAAATTTTGTTATTTGAAATTGTAATAATATCTAATAAATGTAATAATATCTCTCTCATGTAATATCTATTTTGCTGTATTTTTGATCAAATAAATGCAGCATTTGTGAGCATACTTTCAAAAACATTAAAAAAACATTAAAAAAATGTTTTTAGATTAAAAAAATCTTATGACCCCAAACTTTTGAATGGTAATGTTAATATAGAAATCAACATTATTCTACAGTTATAAATGCTGTAAAAGTGTTTTCATTATTAGTTCATTATTAGTCTCTTTCAAAATTCCTGTATCAAAATTCATCTGTTGCTTTTTACAGTCTGATTACAAGCAAAGACTCCATTTTACAGCTGAGACAGGAAAAGGGAGTGGCTTATGAACGTTCTTTCCCTGGTTACATGTTAATTGATTGGCTGCTACAGAACGGTGAAATAGAGGGTCGACGACAAGGACTAGATCTCTGCAAGGCCCTACTGGAGCATGATATCATTCAGCATGGTAAGAAAAATAACTATCACCTTATGATAGTGTGTATTACTTTGCCATTAAGTCAAAATGCACAGCCTGTTAAGTTAATCTAATGCAACATACCTGTTTATAGAGCAATAACTTCTCCAAGTAATGTTATATCTTCAGTGATTTCTCTCTTCTCTCTTTGCCTTGCTGAAACACTCCACTCTTCTTTTCACTCTGCAGTCTCTCTGAAGCACCACTTTTTTGACAGCGGGCTGCTGTATCAATTCTGCATTAACTTTCGCCGGCGGCGCCGTCTCTCTGAACTGTTGCATGAGACAGAGAATGAAGAGGTTGAATGTATAACACAGCATAACCAAGAAGACCAGGCTGACAGTCCCTTCACACTGCGTAAAGCTTCTCCATCTGAGAGACACAGTGACTTCTTATCTGGTATTAATATTATTAAAAATACCACAAATATATTTCCATGCTTTGATATGGAGAGTTCGAGCTTGAGCGGTGATGCTTAGGCAAATAGCTCAATTTATTCAGAGTGACTTTCAGCACACTAATTGCAGGGTCAGCCCCGTCTGGAGCAATATAGCAATATGAAGTTAAGTGCCTTGCTCAAGGGCACAGCTGAGATATCGCAGCATAATGAGCGCAGTAACTCAACATTTCCGTGCACATCCATTTTTGCAACCTGCAACCTTTGTGTCAGCAAGCCAGCTCCTTAACCTAGGATTTCTCATAATTATATTTTACACCAAAGGCCCCTTTTCATAACCCTAAACTATTCATGGACCCCCAGACACATAACAAAATGTAATACTGGACTACCATTGCCAACATAACAATTTGAGCAAATTACTGAGAGGAAAAAAATGTATATATATTATATATATATTCACATGTGTGTGTAGAGTCAAATCAAAAATTATTCAGACACTAGATATAATTTTTTATATATTTTTACTAGTTGGTCCAGGACACTATAGTTCATTTATGTAAGTAAGAACAGCAAAATAAAGTAAACTGTGACATATTATACCCCAAAAATTCTACATACAGTGGACTACCAGTAAAATTGATAAAAATTTGGGACCAAAAATTATTCAGACACTTTGACCTGACCATGTTTTGCTTAGTATTATCTGACATAATTAAGATAATTTTTTTCTGACAGAGTTTAACTCTGAGATCTTGTCATATTTTATTACCATTTTTTAAACTATAGTGAATAAACTGTAATAATGAATGAATTGTTCAATGTGTCTGAATAAATTTTGGTTTGACTGTATATACATATATATATATAAAATGGGGTCAGTATGATTTAAAAAAAAAACTAAATTAATAGTTTTATCTAGCAAAGATGCATTAAATTGACCAAAAGTGACAGTAAAGACATTGTTACAAAAAATATTTTAAATAAATGCTGTTTTTTTTTTTTACTTTGTGTTTATCAAAGAATCCTGAAAAAATTTAACTCAGCTTGATTAAGCAGCACATACTGATATTGATAATAATAAGAATTGTTTCTTGAGCACCAAATCAGCATATTAGAATGATTTCTGAAGGATCATGTGACACTGAAGACTGAAGTAATGATGCTGAAAATTCATCTTTGCCATATTACATTTTAAAATATGTTAAAATTTGAAAACAGTTATTTTAAATTTTCTTAAATACCACAATATTACACTTAGACTGTATTTCTGATACAGTAACCCCACCACAATAACCGACATTTTAAAGGTTGTGTAGATTACATAAATAAACTTTTCTAATTCATAATTCTGATTTCGAATTCCAGTTCAGCCTGCTGATTTAAATGTGCCTACAAATGGACGCCGTGGAAGTTTGACCCACCAGCAGCACAGTTCATGCGGACACCCACTCACCGTTTCTCTTTCCGCTGCTCTTGCAGTACGATGCAATCCAACATCAGGTTATAGGAGAGCATTTGCATGCTTTGGAAAATCTGTTACAGACAAATTGTTATATTTCAAAGTTTTTTAGGAGAAAGGGTATTTTAAACGTTTGAAAAAAAATAGTGATATTAATCTATCAGTTGCCAAATTCTGAGCACAAAATATATGTGAATTACTGTTATTGACAGTGCTGAAAAGACATGTAACCTGTGAGGAGCTGTTATCTCCAGGTGCTCCTTATGTAAAAAGAGTTCTTACGGTAAGTCTTGCATAGATCGTGCTCATCTAGCCATGAAAAGAACCTTGAACTACAGTTTGTTTATGTGAGTTTTATAATTAAAGATCCTCGGTGATGACCTAGGCTGGGGCTTTGTAGTACGGGGAAAATCACCTTGTTATGTTCAGGCAGTGGATCCTGGAAGCCCTGCTGCGGCAGCAGGAGTTAAGGTGATCATAACACATAAACACAAACACAATTGCTTACGCAATAAAAATTTTGAATCCATCATCAGCTTCAGCTGGTCTCCATTTTTTATTTTTTTTATTTTTTTTGCTTAGGTACGCCAGTTTGTGTGCCGAGTGAATGGGCACAGTGTGCTTCACCTCGACTATCGTACCCTCTCAAAGCTGGTGATGACTGGACCCCGTTTTGTTACTTTGGAAGTGATGCAACCACTGGATTAATTCAGCATAGATGGAATTAAAAAATGTATACATTTGAAATGAGTCACTATGCGTAGTACTACGTGAAGGATGTGCAATATTTTCCCCTCCATATATCATGTAACTCTTCCAATATATTAATATGACATAATGAATTTTTTTGTTTATTATTCTGAGGTTAAAATAAAGAAATCATTACTAAAATTATATGGATCTAGTTCCATGTCTGCTTTGAGTTTTGGTTTTACACAGTCTAGTGGGACATGTCCTCCCCAGTATTCAAATTAGTGGTCATCCAATATGTAGGCTATATTTCACTAGTTCATCCTTAAAGTTATAATGAAACGGAAGTAGTTTATTGTGATGTACCGGGTGAACAAGATTCTGGGGGGAAAAAAGCCTGGTTCTTGGTTCAATCCATCAGTTGTTTTTATTCATCTGAGCTTGCAGTCGATTGTAGAAGGGTCAAATAAATTTCCCCAGAAGGTCTAGTTATAACGTTGATTAAAAATTACATGGTGTTTATAAAATGAAACATTCATAGATGAAACATTCACAAGATCTATAACATGAATTTAGAAAATGGTTCTAGTTATTTATCTCAAATATTTCATGGGTTGGCAGATATAGTCTTGGACTTTACATTAACACTATCAATGTTAATGACATTGAACCAGTCATATCACTAACACCAGTGAAAAATGAACCTAAACTTAGATGTAGTACTGTACAATGCTATTTTAGCAGAAACTATTTACCATGGTGTTGTAGTGCATCTTAATTTCATAATTTCAACTGCAAACCCAAGCAAATAACTAATTCAAGCTACACTTTGTGCAATTCTTTTGGGAATTAACAACTTAAACCTACTTGGTTAGTCTTGTGTAGCGGTGATGAATGGTCCCCAGACATCAGTGTGGCCCCTTCTGAACTTTACACAAATACATGTCATTTCCGTTTGCAACTGTCCGCCATTTTGAACAGGCTGGGCTGGTATGTGGAACAGTCTCGAAGAGAAAAAAGTATTTTTTCAGCCTAGTGTTTATACTGAATTGACACAACAGGCTATCCAAATCGTGCATTACAGAACAACTTCATGGGGCAATAGAATGTGTCCTGTAGTATGTGTAAATCCAGCTGAGGACACATGGTGCGGATTCTCAGGATGAGTTGCTTAAATCCACCGGCGGCAGCAGCGGCGCGAAGGACTGCAGCATCTGCCCGGGCCGAATAAACCACAGTCTGTCTCTCCTCTCACTCAAACCATTAATTTGGACTGAAAGTGAAACGCTTGAAAGGAATTCGATGCTAGACCGTGAAGAAAAGCAGGTAATGTGCCAGTATAAACGTCTGTATTTCTTTCTCTGGCATAAGTGCTTTTGTGTGGAGTTCAGTGTGCACATCAAACATCCCGTTGCTAAGCTAACGTGCTAACTGCATATATGTGCATGCAGTAAAAATTGTCATGTTATCGCTAAACTAAGTTTTTGTTTTTAAATGAAATTTTAATTTAAAAGCACTTTACTGTCGTTGCAAAGTTGGCACATGCGGGTCAGAGCAACGCAAACGTAACCTGTCACAATAAATGGGTATTATTTTGCCTAGCCCATCAAAAAAGGCCTGCTGTGGCCTGTATTGTCTAGTGGAGTTGCATTCAAAGGAGCAGCTGTCCCAGTTGCGGCATGCATTGTGTTTCAGAAGTTAGGTTTTTATTAGAGTGGTTTGTTTACATTCTGCAAAATCTATCAAACCATTTACTGTATAGTACTGCATGTTTAGTGTGGTTCATTGCTCATAACTGATAGGCAGTGAACACCTACTGAAATCATATTTCTTTCCACTGTATACATATGTTTGGCTAGAATGATATAAATATTTTTTATAATTTTATATTTCACACACTTTTTCACATTTTCGAGTGCTCAATGCTAAGTTTTAAAGGAATAGTTAACCCAAAATTGAAAATTGTCGTCATTTACTTACCCTCGATTTGTTCCAAACCTGTATGAATTTCTTCCTTCTGCTGAACACAAAAAAAGCACATTTCCTTTTAAAAAAACACAAGCAATTTACAATGTTTTTAAAAGTTTAACATTATTTAAGTGTTTATAGTAATAGTAGGCCTACTTAAATTGTTACTTCACCCCAAAATTGTAATTCTCATCATTTTCTCAGTTATTCCAAACCCTTAAAACTTTTGTTCTTCAATTGAAAGTCCATTCACCCAAAACTGAGGCTTAAAAAACACACATTAAATGTGGTAAAAGAAGCTTAATCGTACTTGCTGAACTCATGACAACAAACCTCATTGGTTTTTGTGGAAGCTAAAATGTGCTTGTGTAACACAAAAAAACAAACCTCATTGGTTCTCTCTCTTCAAGTAAGTATGGCTGAGCTTCTGTTCACCATACAGGTGCTGGTCATATAGTTAGAATATCATCAAAAAGTTGATTTATTTTACTAATTCCATTCAAAAAGTGAAACTTGTATATTATATTCATTCATTACACACAGACTGATATATTTCAAATGTTTATTTCTTTTAATTTTGATGATTGTAACTGACAACTAAGGAAAATCCCAAATTCAGTGAGTTTGCTGGCCAATTAACAGGGATACCATAGTCCTTAAACCAGGTACTGGTAGCTTTGGCACTGTGTGCAGGTGCCAAGTCCTGTTGGAAAATGAAATCTGCATCTCCATAAAGTTGGTCAGCAGCAGGAAGCATGAAGTGCTCTAAAACTTCCTGGTATACGGCTGCGTTGACCTTGGACCTCAGAAAACACTGTGGACCAACACCAGCAGATGACATGGCACCCTTAAACCATCACTGACTGTGGAAACTTTACACTGGGCCTCAAGCAACGTGGATTGTGTGCCTCTCCTCTCTTCCTCCAGACTCTGGGACCCTGATTTCCGAAGGAAATGCTAAATTAACTTTCATCAGAGAACATAACTTTGGACCACTCAGCAGCAGTCCAGTCCTTTTTGTCTTTAGCCCAGGCGAGACGCTTCTGACGCTGTCTGTTGTTCAAGAGTGGCTTGACACAAGGAATACGACAGCTGAAACCCATGTCTTGCATACGTCTGTGCGTAGTGGTTCTTGAAGCACTGACTCCAGCTGCAGTCCACTCTTTGTGAATCTCCCCCACATTTTTGAATGGGTTTAGTTTCACAATCCTCTCCAGGGTGCGGTTATCCCTATTGCTTGTACACTTTTTTTTTTCTACCACATCTTTTCCTTCCCTTCGCCTCTCTATTAATGTGCTTGGGCACAGAGCTTTGTGAACAGCCAGCCTCTTTTGCAATGACCTTTTGTGTCTTGCCCTCCTTGTGCAAGGTGTCAATGGTCGTCTTTTGGACAACTGTCAAGTCAGCAGTCTTCCCCATGATTGTGTAGCCTACAGAACTAGACTGAGAGACCATTTAAATGCCTTTGCAGGTGTTTTGAGTTAATTTAGCTGATTAGAGTGTGGCACCAGGTGTCTTCAATATTGAACCTTTTCACAATATTCTAATTTTCTGAGATACTGAATTTTGGATTTTCCTTAGTTGTCAGTTATAATCATCCAAATGAAAAGAAATAAACATTTGAAATATATCAGTCTGTGTGTAATGAATGAATATAATATACAAGTTTCACTTTTTGAATGGAATTAGTGAAATAAATCAACTTTTTGATGATATTCTAATTATATGACCAGCACCTGTATTTGATGTGCTCTATGAATGTGTATTGATCTCAAGCAGGCTCTAAACTTACATTTGAGAGCAGTGGTTCTGCAGATGGTGGAACCAGCACCAGCATCTGATTTGGTAGCACCGCACATGTAATATTAATAATATTACGTTTTGTCTCTCAGAAATGCACAATTGACAGTAGCCTGAGAGTTGGTAGTAGCAGTAGCTTGAACTTGAGTTGGGATGTGGATGTAAATGTATCTTCTTTAACAAAACCGTAACCTCTGTAAAAATTAACAACCTTATTTTTATAGGGTAAAATTTAAATATACTGACTGAGTTAGGACTCTTATTAACCATTAGTCTTCCACTGTATCATACATCATAACCACAGGTAAAACCATGCATGGCACCTCATTACCAAGGTAAATGGCTTCTAGGGTACAAAAACTGTTATAGCTTAATAACAAAAAAATACTGCTATTATTTTCCATTATTTATTTAATACATTTTTAATGCACGTCTACATCAATAACAATAAAATTTGGTGTGAATATCCCACATTTCTGCCACAATACCATGGTTACAGTTAGTGTTACTACAGTAAATTGATGGTAAATGTTGGTGATTTGTGGATTGAAAAGTCTTATGACTGGATTGTTGTGACATGTTTCTGTTTTCCATGTCAGTGCTGTTTCATCTGGATTTAAACTAGTTTAAGTCATTGAGACATTTTTGTTTTTTATCAGAGAACTCTGCACCAAACTCAAGCGCTTCTCATTGGATCTCACAGCACTGTTTAGTGCTCGGGTGGTCAAGACTGATCAGTGTGTAAACGCTGCACTGTCGTATGGGCCGAGCTGATAAATGATCCATGCGATGTGGTTCAAACGAGTAGCACTGTTCCATTCAGCTTTTGATGTTTCCTTTTGTTTTTTAATGTTTCTCATGTGCAACAGAAATGCAGCTCTTATTGTTCTAATAAGAGTTCAATTATTCCCCTACTATATGTAAAGCGCTTTGAGTACCCAGAAAAGCGCTATATAAATGTAACAAATTATAAAATTATTAATTATCAGTTAGGCAAATCGGTAGTGGCACCAGTGCAACCTCTAACAAAATTTAGTCGCACCGTCAAGAAAAATATTGCATAATCTGACCATTTCTTCACAGTCTGGAGCCCTGACAAGCCTAAATTAAATCTGTTCATCATATAAAGCGATCATATCTCTTCAGAAGCTTAATTCATCTTTTTATGAACTTTTTGCAGTTTTGCCATAATGGACTTTCAATGGAGGGACAGTAATCTCTCAGGTTTAATTAAAAATACCTGAATTTGTGTTTCAAAGATGAGTGAAAGCCTTATGGGTTTGGAGCAGCATGAGCCTAAGTAGTTGATTAAAATTTTCATTTTTAGGTGGACTATCCCTTTAAAATTGTTTAGTGTCATGTACACTCTCATGTGGCTAATAAAATCTGGGGCTAACATGCTGAGATCACATTAGCAGCAGAATACTACTCACTTTTATCCATGTAACCCTCTGTTGAACATTTGTGGAATAAGTTGATAATGGCTGACTGCAAATAGACTACACTGAAATTAGCAACCGAAAACCATTGCTTTTGCATGATGCTGCATCCCTAACGTTAAGTGCATAACAAATATGTATTGGTCTGCACAACATTAATAAAAATTGCTGAGTGCATCTTTAACTATTGAGAGCTTAACTAAAAATTTTCTTTTTGATACATAGAAGAGATGTTTCAGCTTCCAGTGAATAACCTCACTCGGCTGAGGAAGGCCAGGAAAAAAGTCAAGAGACTGCTGAGTGACATTGGCCTTGACTACTGCAAAGAGCATGTGGAGGTGATTATTCTTGAGTTGTCATTGTGTTTCACTGTCACATTGAACATCAAATTAAACACACACATCTGCTCTGTTAATGCATACACTTAAGACTTTGCTTCACTGATGTTATTTCCTGTCCATTTTCCTGTAGGACTACAAAGATTTTAGCCCCAATGATTCTTACATGAAACAACTTTATCTTGACATTTGTATGTGGGATCCAACCTGGACAAAGTCACAGGTATGTCACCCACAGCCACTGCTACAGAAGTCCTTGAGGCAAAATATTTTTTTCACATTTCATAAACATTTCGTAATTTTGCTTTGTTTCTCAAATGTTGCAGGACTATAGAACAAAGCAGTTTTGCTGCTCAGATTGCCCGTTTGCCTCCAAGTATTTCTCTGCCTACAAAAACCACTTCCGCAATGTTCACAGAGAAGATTTCGAGAGCCGAATCCTTCTTAACTGCTCCTATTGCACATACAGTGGGAACAAGAGGACTCTGGAAACCCATGTCAGGCTCTTCCATATGCCTCACAATATGGTGCGCCAGGGTGCCGCCGGCCCTCACAGAGCTCCGGTAGGGGTTAGGGACGGTATGCGGGTAGACAAGCCCTTGCTGGGCGATCGAAAGGAGCTCCCGGTGTACTACTGCAAGAAGTGCACCTATCGAGATAGACTGTACAATGTGGTTCGCAGGCATATCTACAGGGAACACTTCCAGCATGTGACCACACCTTACTTGGGAAAAAACTCAGAGAAGCAAGAAAACAGCGCGGAGGCCCCCGGCAACAGTCATGGAATTCACTGCAAGAGCTGCCACTTTACACCTCGTTCTTATGAAGCACTGGTGCAGCACGTCATTGAGTTCCATGAACGCATTGGCCATCAAGTTACCGCTATGATCGGGCACACCAATGTCATAGTGCCGAGACCCCAGGCGAACCTAATCCAAAGGGGCGTTGCAATCACTCCTGGTGTGCGTCCTCAGACACCTCAAATAAATCGCTTCAGTATGCCTAAAATGGTGGGGTTACCTATCGGTAACCATTTCAAGCAAAGCCTTGCAGGCAACTCCATGCCTGGTCAACCAGTGCGCGTTACACTACCTGATAAAGCTTTTGTGTCTGGTGCGGTCTCCCAGTCACACACGGGAAAACAACTTGGTAGCTTTGGAGTCCATGGTGCTGCACATTTTAATGCCCAGTCAGCTTCCTTTTCACCCTCACTGAAGAGCCTACCTCTCTCTTCATCAGTGCATGCTGCTACTGCCACATTGACGTCACTGCAGGCCAAGAAAGCTGCAGCCAATGCTCTAAACACCTCACAAACACAAAAGTGGAAGATTTGCACCATCTGCAATGAACTTTTCCCTGAAAGCGCATATAGTGCTCATTTTGAAAAGGAACATCAGGCTGAGAAGGTGAGGGCGATGGCTAAATACATCATGAAGATCCACAATTTTACTAGCAAGTGTCTGTACTGTAATCGTTACCTACCCAGCGACTCTTTGTTGAACCATATGTTAGTGCATGGGCTATCATGCCCGCAATGTCATTCCACATTTCACGAAGTTGAGAAAATTGTAGCACACAAGCGGCTGGCTCATCCTAACGAGCCAGGGGATCCACCAACTGGTTCTCCTCTCACATTTGATCTCACGCTTCAACAAGGAAGTCCCAAAAATGTTCAGCTCATTGTAACCACCTACAACATGAAGGAGGCCCCCGAAGGCTCTTCATCTGCCAATCAACAGCCACAAAACAGCGCCATGGCCAAGCCTGCAAAGATGGCTGTGAAGCAGCCAGATACCCAAAGTGATTCTGTGGTCCGAAACATGTCCCAGTCTTCGGTGTCTCAAAAGAAAGAAGTTGGTAAAACACTCTGCCCACTATGCTTCACTATTCTCAAAGGTCCCATCTCGGACGCCCTAGCCCATCATTTACGGGATCGTCATCAGGTACTCCAAACGCTGCACCCTGTAGAGAAAAAGCTAACCTACAAGTGCATTCACTGCCTGGGAGTGTACACCAGCAACATGACGGCTTCCACCATCACGCTCCATTTGGTGCACTGCCGAGGTGTTTGCCAGACCCCCAAAGGCACCAAGCCCATCACAAGCGGACTGCGTTCACCTGGAGCTGGGTCTCTCAAACGTGAGATAGTTACCCCAGATCCATCTGACCCCAAGAGAAGGAAGTTGGTAGACCAGTCTAGGTATTACCCTACAGTCTTTGTTGAGAAGCCAGAAGAGCCTGTCGTGTTGGCCTTAGATCCGAAAGGTCATGGCGACAAGTCCTATGAGGCACGGAAATCTTTCCTTACAGCATATTTCAATCGGCATCCCTACCCTTCCCAACGAGAGATCGAGAAACTTGCTGCAAGCCTCTGGTTGTGGAAGTCTGATGTCTCGAGCCACTTTGCCAATCATCGACGCTCATGTGACCGAGACTTAGTCACCCACAAACCTGTTGTGTTACTAGGCTTTAACATGCGGGCAGTGAGCCAGCTCAAGCATGACATGAGCTTTGACGCCAACTGGCTGTTTGAAGTCAACGATGATGAAAAAAGCGCATTCTCAAGGACCTCAAAATTTAGGCTGAAGTCTCCTGTTGGTTTCTCTGCAGATTTAAAGGAGGAAAAGCAGCCATTACACACTGGACAAAGTAGTCAAAGCAACTGTGCCTTCAAGCCATGCCCTGGATCATCCTCAGAACCTATTGCCATTGACTCTGACAGTGATTCAGAGCCAGAAGTGATACCTAATGAAAATCTTAATCAACAAACTGCGGTGTTAAGGCCTTCGGTAGTTCAGTCCCACACAAAAGGGACATTACTGCAAGAGAGCTTCCGTTGCGAAAGAGATGTCAGGGGGAGCAGAAGTTCTCCCAGAATTGGGCCAAAAAGTCTAGATGGCTCTGTTTCTGGTTCCAGTCCTGATGAAGCTACCTGGTCAGGCAGCATGTCTTCTGAAGAGAGCCACTACAGACCAGCGGGACGTTTCGAAGTGAAAGGGAAGAAGGTGGGGTTGCTTGGTAGATGATGGCTTGTGGTGATGGTCCCCTTTCTCTCTAATTCTACAGGCCCAGAGTTGTAGGTCAGAGTTTTTACCTCACATTTGGCTGACAGTTGAACGTTATGATATTAACAGACTTGTAACATGTAAAGCCAGAGGAGTTACACACTTTTACTGAAAGTACGGTTTACTCTCAAACAATTCTGCTGTCAAAGAGCGGAAAACTTATTATACTGTATCCTTTTTTCCCCAACCGACCCATAGTCCTTGGTGTTTTTTTTCTCCTCTTTTTGTATACTGTTCTCTGTATTTAATCATACACTTGTTGGAATTGTAACAAAATTGATAGGTCTAATGTTTTTTTCCTGATCAAATAAAAGGACCGTGTAATTTACAATCAAGTGCTTAAATGTTCTTTTTTGTTGTTGTTGTAAAGAAATGTTGAATTCAATTGTATTACTAACAAAAAACAAAAATTCCCATTTGAGCCAAATATCTGATTTCTAATCCTTTCAGAAGAACCTGTTTTTGTCATGTACATTTTAGTTAGTTTACTTCGTTTTAATAATATTGTAATGCAGGTGCTGGAATATTTATTTGAACTTCAGAGCATTTGGTTGTGCTAAATATTTCTTACTGGAAACATTCAATAAAGGTATCTCTTTTCAATTATTATACATTAGTATTATCTCAACAAATAAACAACATCTTTTCTTCATAGTCTTTTTTTTATTTATTTAATTTTTTTATTCTCATCAAGTAGGACTTTACAGTTGACCTCTATCTTGACTATTGTATTAACACCCCACTGCCCTTAGAGGTCACTGTCTATAAGATCACTGTCATTCGTTAATACACAGATTATAATTTTACATAACACTTTCATGGCAGCTGCATCTTGCCAAGTCAGCAGTCCTAAAACTTGTTGTTGGTCATGTTAGCTTGACAAATGTCTGTAATAGTATAGTCTTTGCACAAACTCTTGTTACATCATTAGGATGATTTAATTTGGAGAAATATGCCAAATTTGCATTGTGTGCCGTTTAATTCACAGAAGGTATGGTTGCTCAAGTATTTGTTTAAATGTATGGGGGTCTGTATATTGCGGTTTGTGCTCTGAAAATGGGGAAAATGCACTGACACAGTAGACTTTTGATAAAAAGATTTAGTAGTGGACGTATATCATATGTGGTTCATATTAGCAAGCATTTGTGAGGGAAGAGAGACTGAGACAGAAGGACTGTAACGGATGTCGTTTTGAATTTGCTCTGTTGGTCCTGTGGTTGCTAATCTCTTGCAGTCATTTGTCACCATTTCCCCAATACATGGCTGGCCGTCCCAGCAGATAAACTCAGTGAGGACAAAACAGAAAAAAATAGATACCCACCTGCCACTCAGAGTTTTCTTGTTCAACGTTTCAAACATGGACACACCATATATCTTTTATTTATCTCATATTATCACGTCTTTTATTTATCAAGCACATAAGATTTGTGCATAGATGTTTTCAGGATCTAACACTGTGTAGTAACTGTCACTATAAAAGGCTGAGATAAGACATCGAGATAAAGATTGAACTACTAGTTTATGTAAGCCTTTGCAAATTATACGTTTTCTGAAACCATTTCTGAATGAGTCAACCAGGGGTCACGATTAGGTGGCATCCACAGATGTTCATGGTTTCACGTGAGATGTGATCTTTTCTTCACTCTTGCACATGACTAATGATCAATCATGCAATGATTTGACCACGGCATATGCAAGTATGCAAATAATGTTTTATTTCTGGAATAGCTCCATGAGGTATACTAGTTTATTTTAAGGCCTGGCTGAGGAACAAAAATTGCAGGTGCTTGAGTTATGTTTACATTTTTCTTATGAACTGCAAAACACTGTAATCTATAAAACACAGCTGCTATGTTAAAGGCAAACCATTCAATGTGTCTTTTAAATTAATGTTTATGAGATGCTTTAAACATTTGCAGTCTTGTGATTTGGAAGCTGATACTTTCAAGGACAGTAAATGATTTCTGGTGATGCTGCTGAGGTGGGTCAGTGTTGAGAATGTTGTGAGCATGATAAGGTATCACTTTCACCGCAGTTTAAACTGAATTGTCCCAGCACCTTGTATAAATGAAAACGGCAATTTTCAAGTGCAAGTGCTTTAAGCTAACATCCGAGTGAATTACTTTTTGAGTTTTTGTATGTGTGGTTGCAGAACACATGGGTCAATGTCAATGGATGTAGTACGTCCATGAATGTGTTCATACTAAATACCCGCACACCTACAGAACATTTGAATTCAGTGCATATTATGATAGTATGTGTATGTAGACGCAGACCAATTGTTTTTCAGCATATCTTGGTTCTTATATTCTCTCTGTGAGAATTTCAGTGCAGGTGTATCTATTTTGCCAGCATCTGGACCACACTGCCCGCAGTTGCTTTGTGTACACAGATATAACAGTTTTTCCGTGTGAGCTAAATTTAGGACCAGGCACAAGTGGAACCTTGGTTAAATGTTTTGTCGTCCTCCGCCAGCTTTATGGAAAGTGTTTCATTTGCATGTTCATGCTCCAAAAGCAGATCAATTGTCAAAGCCTCTGCAGACAGGATGAATGGACAATGACACTATTATTGCATAGCTGGACTGACATGAAGTCCAAATAGTGAGCTTCAAACCACAAGGTCTAAAACAGTTTGCAAAATTTAAATACCATCGCCACACTGACTAATAATAAAAGTGATATTGCTCAGTGATATTCAGTATAATATGAGGTAAGGGGATCACAAGGGTTACTTGAGCCTTACTGATGGTGCTACCCAAATAAAAGTGATATTGCTCAGTGATATTCAGTATAATATGAGGTAAGGGGATCACAAGGGTTACTTGAGCCTTACTGATGGTGCTACCCACCCTTTTTGCAATGCAGAAGTAAGCTATTTTCCATGAATGTGCGATACTTCTGATTCATTAGCCATTAAGGTAAATAGATAGAAGAATAACAAAGTACAGTAAAACTATTTGTGCTACAAACCAGTGTGTTTATGATGACAGTAATGAATGAAATCATATGATAACAAATACCAGTTTGCGATTTCAGGCAACACTTTTTGTACAGCTAAAATAACTAGAAGCGGTTGACACTGGAAGCCATGCGTACATTCAAGATACAAATGGCCGTGTCCACTCTTATACGTTAAAAATAAGGTGGATATAAGACAAAAATCTTGTTATACCTTAAAACATTTACAAGACATTTATTAAACATCTCAAAAGAAGTCATAATAGCATGATTATAGCACATACAATAAGGCCTAAAGTCATAATTATTTACATTTGTCATGATATAGGTGACAGTTTCAGCTACCAAGTTTTACTGTTCCAATATTCAAACTACATAACTGGTTCAAAATCACTGACAAGACTGCCACTGTTATGGAGTTGCTTTTACACATATTCTCTTTATTTAAAAATGTGATGTGATGCGTTCATGCCTCACGGTCCAGTAGACATTTCCTTCACACAAGTTGGGGCATCATGCCAGAGTTTGGGTGGTGGCTGTAGGGCATAGTGGGAGAGGAGTGCAAGGTGGAAGGGGGCAGTAGATGAGGGGTGTGGCTATAAGACAGAAGAGATCCCGGGTTCAGAGAATAGGGTCCTACGTGCTCATCGGGAGGTGCGAGGTGAGACATATCGGGGTAAACCTCTGACGCTGAGCTCTTTTTGCCCTTCTTGTTTCTGTTAGACACCTTGCGATTCCGTGTCTGTATGCCATCCTTCTTCATAGTTAAGGGCCTGTTGACCTGCAAAAAAGGTACAACAGCAGAGACTTTAAATTTGGCAGTTATTCATTTTTCCTTCTGATAAATGTAGTATAAATGTGTACACTCACGTTGTGCAGTTTAAAATAGAGGCCGCAGGCGTTGCACACAGGCTCGCCGCTGGCATTGCGTCTCCATAGTGTTGTAGTGCTTGTGTGGCAGTTGGCGCACTGCGTTCCAGCGCGTTTGCTGACAATCTGACACACAAGCAAAGTTTATTGTCAAAAAATTTATATAATCACCAGATATTAAGTGAATTAATAATACAACTACTATATATACAACCTTCCCTGGTTACATACACACTCATGTTAAACAGAATGTACTACATATTGCAATATAGCAAATCTCAACTGCTTTATTGTTATATCGTCAATCCTAGCCATTCTAGGTGTATATGACTATCATCTTTCAGACGAACACAATCGGAGTTATATTAAAAATATCCTTATTCTTTCAAGCTTCATAATGGTTGTGAATGAGCTCCTTATTTTGAAGTCCAAAAAAGTGCATCCATCCATCATAAAAGTAATCCGTACGATTCCAGGGGGTTAATAAAGGCCTTGTGAAGCAAAGCGATGGGTTTTTGTAAGTAAAATAACTAGCTTCCGGCAGACGGCCTACGCAAGACGACCTGCCGCCAAAATAGTAACTTCTGACGCGATGTAAGAGCCAGGATATTTTATAATAGAACTCCGATTGTGTCTGTCTGAAAGTAGATGGTCATATACACCTTGGATGGCTTGAGGGTGAGTAAATCATTGGCTAATTTTTATTTTTGGTTGAACTATGCCTTTAACACCCAGCTCTTTATATAAAGAAGGATATATAAGTATGGCCAACTTTATCTACATACATAGACTACTTGTATAGGGTGATATAGCAAATCTCAAAATGCTTGATTGTTTGTATTATAGCAAAATGTAAACTACCTCAATGCAAAATACAGCTAAAAGGCATGAAGTTCTTAAGGTACTAAAGTATTAACTGCTTTGAAACATTGTGTATTGTGTATCTGACTTGATAAAATCACAAACTATCACCTGATTTTTTTTATTATCTTACATACCAGCCTCTTTTTTGGTCTGATGAGGGGTCTGTTCTGGCCATTCATCTTATGGTACAGTCCACAAGCATTACAGAGGTAGTGGCCTGTCCCATCTCGACGCCACAGAGGGGTGGCAGTGGCACCACAATTTACACATTCACGAGCCTCTGTCAAATTCAAAAGAAATGATTATGCAGAATCATTCAAGATTTTAACTTCCTCAATCACTTCTAGAGGAAATGTACTTACCTGGTGGTGAAAGTCTCATCTTGTTGCGAAGTTTGGGTGAGTATGACGAAGGGCTCATCCAGGGTCCAGCGCTGGAATAGAGTGCCGCTGAACTATAGTCCTGTGACGTGGTCATGTACGATCCGTATGGACTCAGCATGTGTGGGGAAGGACCATACACACCTCCAGCAGCTGAACTCAGATTGAGAAAGCTGCTTCCCCCTCCACCCATGGGACTCAGGCGCTCAGCTTTCAGGACTTCCTGGAGCCTGGGACTTTCCTTCCCATCACGACTCGGGGAAGGGAATCCCTCTTTGGGGGATGTGAAAGATGGGGTCGCACTGTTCGGGTAGATGGATGTGGAGGTGTGAGGGTGGAGAGGCGTCTTTGTGAATGGGCTGCTTGCCCAGACAGTGGAAGTGGGGTTGTAGGAAGAGTTTAGAGAGTGGCCTGCAGAGTTGTCCAGCCACTGGATGTTTCCCAGAATAGATGGAGAGGAGTAGACTTGGCGAACTATTTCAATGGAATAAAAAAGTAACACATTTTGACTATAGTGTACCTCAATATTGACTTTAATGTGATAGTTTTGAAGGATGTTTCAACTGTTTTTGTCTATGCAGTGACAGTCAAATGGGTTCAAAACAACAATTGACACCTCTGACTTTATTTTTTATGGACAAACAACCATTGAGACATTGTGTTCTGGAGAAGGTCATACAAGTTTGAAACAACATTACACCCTAATGTTGTATCAAACTTGTATGACCTTCTCTGGAACACAATAAATAATAACAGACTATTCAATTTTGGGTAAACTATCCCTTTATGGTGGTATGGAAACCAGTGAAACAATGGTTGCATGTCTTCAAACAACTCCTACAATTGCAATACCATTCGGTGATGCAGAAATCGCACATTTCACTTTTACAATCTTTTAACTACAGCAGTGAGAATCTCACCTGGACTGTGTCTGTAAGATGACGAGGCTCGGCTCTGGGCACTACTGGAATAATAAGACGGGAGTAAGTCAGCCTCAGAGCTGGAGTAGAAGGGCTCATCATCTTCACCGGGAGGCAGTAAACCAGGTTCTGTGGTGTAGTTTGCTAATAGGTCGGGACTGGTCAGGCTGGGGGACACCCAACGAGACTGCTCAGATGAGTTCTCCATCTTTCAAGTGGGAGAAATAATGTTCAGACAACAGTTTTGGAAGAATTATGAATTTATTTGAACTGAGATGAGTTTTTTTAACATAAAAATGATGATTGCATAATTATTTAACAGTCAATTGTCAATCAATTCATTTTCAGAATCTTTTTAGCTGAGCGACTGCCATCAAGATGAATGGGAATGCTAACAGATAGCCTGACAGGTATTATAGACTTTGGTCAGTACAATACTTTTTAAGGTATCTAGACAGTACGGCCTGTCACACTTCCCTTTAAAAGGTCCTCATTTGAATGTGGCAAAAAGTCAGCACTAAAAATACATCAGTATGTCTGAATTTCTCACAGGCATTCATAACAGTTAGCATTAGCTCACAACAACATTCACTCCCTTAGGGGAATTGACTATTAAAAGATTAACAGAAAGACCATATCCTATATTGTCTTTAAAAAACAGAATAACGGTCGAGCAAGATCAATTGATGAAATATCTGTCCTTAAAATAAAATAGTCCTAAATTGATTTTATTATAAATAAAATAATTTTCATAATTTTGTTTTTTAAATCTATCAGTTTTTACAGCTATAATAATTTGATATATAGACATAATTAACAAATATAATGTTGGAACATATTTTCTTGTAATTTCCCTCAGTCAATCATGTTATCACGTGTTAAACAGAAAAAACGTCAATCTAGTTGAGTGATTATGAATAGCATCGCATATTCTCCTGATAACTTATCATTATCACTCTACTTAATGATTGCACATACTGAAAGTGTCAGACAAAATTTAGGCCATTTGATGTGCATATTAGCATAATGCTGTGCAATCATTGGAACAATGTTGAAAGAATTTTGAATCAAAACATAAACGATCCATTTTACCCATGAAGGCACTGACAGTTACACTTCTGAGAAATATGCTCTTGCTTTACAAATAGTAAAATTTAGAAATGTAATATATTAATACTATTAAAATGATATATATATATAAATATGTATTTAATAACAGTAGTATTATGTTAATGTATTTATTATATCTCTGTATGTTAAAATGAATCATTTACAAACATTCAGAATTCAATTTTTGTGAATTAAAATTTGGATAATAGTAAAAATAATTACAATACACTGAATAAAATAAGGAAAAACAGGAATATTTTCACTTGACATTTGACTAATTTAACATCCGATTCTGGCTCACTCTTTTAAAGTGTTGTTGCAAGCTCTTAAGCAATAATTTGCCTATTAAATGCTACATTGTTTTACCTATTAAAACTAACATTATTTTAAAATGTGCTGGTTTTAATAGCAAATAACAATTGCACATTTTAAAGAAATATACAAGTTTATAAAATGTATTGCAAACAACTTATTGGTTTATAAGTCGACTAATTGATTAAATTGGCTTAATCATGTCAGAACCAAGTTTATGAAATATTTGGAAAATATTACATATGTATTAAATTAGTAAGAAAATATTCTCTTCCATATCTAAACACAAAATAATTTTGAGTATAAAGCCAGGTAATGTGTTGTGAGACACTTTTACTGGCACTGTACAGAAGAACATACCTGCAAGTGATGTACTGAGTATCTTGTTTTATCAGGTGAGTAGATTCACACCACTGCACAGATCATGGGGGGCGGCTTGAGAATGAGAGTGTACTGGTTCTCTGCTCGCTTGCTTATCTCCTTCAGTCTTTGGGAACTAGCAACTTCATTTAAAATTGTAGGGCACCAATGGGTGGGGTTGGGGTACTTTTTTGGACACTCCTACCATACGGCCATGCTTAGAGTTTTGAATATTATATGGCAGATCTCTGGCTGACACAGCAACTAAGTATAGATCAATTCAACAATGACAGTTTGTATAAATATTCTTGACCAATATGATTGTAATCGGCTAAGACATGATTTTAAACAAAACTGTCTATAATTCAGATATCACAATCAAACGTCAATCAGTTTTTGAGCTTTTTGGTCCACCAGCACAGAAATAATGGTATATTATACAAGTTAGTCTATATACGTTCTCACAGTACAAACCAGAGCTTATAAAAGCCTTGGTGTATATATAAAGATAAAGAGGGAAATCTAACAACTCATTGTCTGAGAAAATCCCAAAGAGAATATGAGAAACCCTAGTTTACAACAACCATAAACTTATCGTACATATGATTCAAGCACAACAATGATAAAGGTGCACTGCTGCGAAAAAAAATCATAGAGCATGTATATGCCAAGGCACATACACAATAAATTCAGGAATTAAAACGGCACAAAGAAGTAACAAAGACCAGTCTGAATGGAAACGGTGACTGTGAACAAAGCAAATGAAAATGCAAAAGCACTTTTCCCTGGTGCAGCTCAGCAAAGAACAGTAATGCAAATAAACTCAAATGCTGCAATCATGGTCAGAGATATGGACGCAGCACGGCCTGCCTCAGCACAGGACTTAGACTGTCACTGTCATTTGACAGTCAAAACACTTTCAACTTCCCTCCACCATTGTGCATTTATAATTTTCAGGGAAACTGGGATGAGATCCAGAGAAGCAAATCCTTAAACAAGGGCCAGGTTATTGATTTACATAAGGCCCTATTTTAGAACTTCAACATATGTAAGCCAATATATTGTTACATTAGCATGGTTACACCAAAATTTCATTTACTCACCCTCATGTCATTCCAAACCTGTAAAACTTTCTTCAGTGGAAAGCAAAAGGAGATGTTTTCTATTTAAGTGGATGGTGACTAGGGCATGTCAAGCTACAAAACACACATAAGTACAAGATAAAGCATAATAGAAGTAGACCATACGACTTGCACACTATATTACAAGCTTCCTGAAGCCATATGATGGTTTTGTGTGAGCAACAGGCCCAAATTTAGATCATTATTCATCAAATTTAGCTTATTTTGCTTTCTTGACAATGACATCCATGGTCCCCTTTTACTTTCATTCAATGGAAAAGAGTCGTTGAGCATTCTATAAAAAGATATGATGAATTATATGAGTGAACTTTGTCAAAAACAAACCACTAAACATAAAACATGGCTTAATTTCTGTCCTGAACATTTTTAAACTTATAATCTATTGCTCTATAACAAAAATCACTTTAGTAAAGATGTAAAATGATAGATATAATTTGTTTTTTTTTCATTTGTAGAATCTAAAATACTCGTTTTTTAAGCTGATCTCCTCACAAAAGACTGCCAAAGAGAAACAACTCTGAAGACCAGAGAGAGAAAGAGAGAGAGGGGCAGTGTTGAGGGATGTGGCTGGTGGCTGTGTGTGTGTGCTGGCTGCTGAACTGTGATAAGAGGTTATCAAGATTGGAGTGGGAGGCTGGGGAATCGTAAGACTAGCCATGACACTACATGAACAAACTCACAGGAACAGTGACACTCTACAATGGTAGTCAGACAACCTTCTCTTTTTCACACAAACACACACACACACACACACACACACATGTTCGTTTTTGTGAATTGTGGGGACATTCCATAGGCGTAATGGTTTTTATACTGTACAAACCGTATTTTCTATCCCCCTACACTACCCCTACCCCTAAACCTAACTATCACAGGAAACTGTGCACACTTTTACTTTCTCACAAAAACTCATTCTGTATGATTTATAAGCCTTTTGAAAAGTGAGGACATGGGGTAATGTCCTCATAAGTCACCTCTTTTTGTAATACCCATGTCATTATACACATTTGTGTCCTGATATGTCACAAAAACGGGCGCACACACACACTCACACACGTTTGGTTTTCATGTTTTATGCAGACATCCCCTAGACATAATGATTTTTATATTGTACAAAGTCCATCCCCTAACCCTAACCATCACAGAAAACCCTGCATTTTTCTATTTTCAAAAAACATAATTTAGTATCATTTATAAGCTGTTTTCCTCATAAGGACCAAACAAAAATGTCCCCACAAGGACATAGATTTCCAGCATTGCCATAATATAGGGTATACCTGAACCATACACACAAACACACACACATGTATGCATGTATAAACAGTTAATATATATTTGAATGTATAAATAAAAAATGATTCTGCATACATATTGTTGTTTAAAACAGTTGTGCTGATTAATATTTTTGTGTAAACTGTTTTTTTTCAGGATTCTTTGATGAATAGAAAGTTCAAACAAACAGCATTTATCTGAAATAGAAATCTTTTGAAACATTATAAATCTTTACTGTCAGTTTTGATCAATTTAGTCAGGAGATTTTATCAGTGAAAGTGCACTTCCGTTAGTATAATGATATCCATTCCTGAAACCAGGAAGTCCTCAAATCCAGGTGCAAAATACACAATGCCCATGTGGATCCAAAAAGATGTTTCAGTTGGTGAGTGACACAAGACCCCTGTGGGAAGTGTTACTGGTCAGGATAGTGAGGGGGCCAGGGCAGAAAGGCCAAAAGGGTTGGGGGCAGTTGTGGGTTCTTGGGGGCAGCGCTCCAGTTCCAAGGAAAGAAACTTCAATGAAAGCAGGCCCTTATCTCTGCCTCACACAGCCAGCTGAGCGGCTCTGTGTCATGAGGGTACAACTCAAAAAGTACCGCCTCTCTCTCTGCCCAGATGGCTTATTCCTTTTTATTTCCAAAGTTAGAATGAATTTCTTTCAGATCATCTACAAAAGGTATGTAAGTGTTATTGCCAACAATTATCTTCATTCCCAAATAATTACATATCTCATCCTCAAGACTCTAAAATCATTTCTAGTCAAAAGTCTTATCCCAAAGATAAGTCCGAGTGAGAGAACACAGAATGTTCTTGTCTATGGGTTGCAGACTGTAAGAGGATATATCGCACTGAAATAATTTCCAGTCTGTCCCTCCTCCCCACCACTGCATCCACAACATAACCAATAAAGCTCTTCACTCATGTCGTCAATGTGTAGGCTAACACGGAAGGCTGTTCACCATCGGTCCCATGGGGAATTTCTCGTTTGTTTTTAGAATTGTGGCTTTTAACAAGTAACAAGAAAGTAACTACAATCTTTGTCAGACTTTTTAATAAACTCACATCCCTGTGGCAGTTGCAGTTCTTATATATGTTATGATAGATGCTATAAGATATAAGTTATAAGAAAAAGTGAAATATTGTGAACATTTTTGAAATATCTGTTTTCTGTTTAAATATATTTTAAAATGTAATTTATTCCTGTGTTATCAAAACGGCATTTTCATCAGTCTACAGTGTCATGTGATCCTTCAGAAATCATTCTAATATGCTGATTTGCTGCTCAAGAAACATTTCTTATTAATATCAATGTTTTGCTGCTTAATATTTTTATGTAAACCATGATACATTTTGTTTAGAATTATTTGATGAACAGAAAGTTCAAAAGAATAGCATTTATTTGAAATAGAAATCTTTTGTAACATTATACTAAATGTCTTTCCGTTCACTTGTTATCAATTTAATGCATCATTGGCAAATAAACAATTGTCTCAAAACTCACATTTGAGTGTGCAATTTATGTTATGTACAATATAGCCTACCTTATATATATATATATATATATAGTAATAATTCATAGAGAGAGTAATGCATGATATGTTAGACAGAGGGGAAAGAAGAGGATGTGTATACCTGACCTCAAAGCCACAGCTCCCATAAGTAATAGTGTGACTCAAAGGTACCAGCTAAGTTTGTCTGTGTTTTGTGAGGTAAGTTAGTTGAAACCACGTTTCAGTTGAGGAGAACTGGTCTCAATATTCACTGTTACAGCTTACAGTTTTGGCCTCCACACCCTTAACTGACACAGAGCAAGACACCTCCCATGTGAGGACCTCTGACATGGCGGGTTCTGCCAAGTGTTTGGCTCTATATTTTGTACTTTGAAAGCAAAATGAATGATGAAATAGTAAATGGTATCACATGGTTACACCATGGTACTTTGATATATAGGCTACTATGCAACTGAATTATTATCAAATGTATGGTTTTTGTGTGTGGAACTCCAGTTATTAAGAAATTATTTCAAAGATTATCAGCAATCTGTAAAAGACCAGACCATGACTGGTCTTTTAAAAAATTTTTTATTAAAAGTCACAGTTTCAAAATAAAACAGTGTAAAATGTGTGAGAGGATTTTTGTTTGCTTGTTTTACCTGTATCTGTGTTCGGCCGAGCAACAAGACGAACACTGCAAAACTTTACCGTACGTCTAATAATGACGCTGAAATCTCCTGAGGTCATTTTCACTACAATCGATGAGATGCAAGATGGCGCCATTTGCATTAACCCTTTGATGCACAAGCTATGAAAACCCCTTCTAATGCGCAACATGGGTCAAAAATGACCCGTATTCATTTCCTATGTAATTTCAATCATGGTGGAGTGTTTCTTTGCTGAATCTTTGAAATAAATGTATTTTATCATTCATTTATTCCAGGTATTCTTTAAATATCTTGTTTTTCATTGTCAAAAATCATTATGTTCATTTTTTCTTTCTTACTTTATAAACAAACACAGTTTTTGTATGTCTACATCAATTTTACACACATGGGTCAAAAATGACCCGTATTCATTTCCTATGTTATTTCAATCATGACTGAGTGTTTCTTCGCTGAATCTTTGAAAGAAATGTAATTTGTCATTTATTTATTCCAGGTATTCCTTAAATATCTTGTTTTTGATTTTCACAAATCGTAGCTTTTGTATTTCTACATCAATTTTACACACATGGGTCAAAAATGACCCATATTAGAAACCATTGCAAATTTTCGCAAGTAGGAACATATTTACTGCAGACAACTATTCATCCGCCACACATTTCACGTCTCAACATGGCTGCTTTTGTATATTTGATGGATGAAAGTCATATTATATTTCATAGGCTATATATTATATTTCATAATCTTTATTTTTTTGTCATAAACCAATGCTACTGGTCACCTTTTACATCTATCAGTGTTTCTGAAAAGTAACAGTTTTGAACAAGGTTTCTGTCCAACAGTGAAAATATATAATAAGTGTATTTGAATTTGAATATTTGAATATTCTTGTGCTTTTGATTTTCTTTATCTAGAGTGTTAGCGGCTGGTCCTCAACAGAACTGAGGTGGATGATGACATTACTGTAAAAAAAAGTTGAAAGTATACTTTGCGAACAGTCGAACACAATTTAAATGTGTATGTGCAGGTTGCACATACACAGTTACAGAAAGTATACTTTGGCCTTTAGAAAGATAATGACACAAAAAAAATTTCATTCAAAAAGAAAGGAAAAATTTAAATAAGGATTTGTTTATTGAGTAATACCTGGAATAATGAATGATGAAATTAATTTATTGTAATATATCGATATAGAAAATAACTCATTCAGGTCACTTTAGACCCATGTTGTATATGTCCAAAACTGTTACTTTTCAGGAACACTGACAGATTTAAAGGGTGACCAATTGCATTGATTTATGACAAAAAATAAAAAATTATGAAATATATAGCCTAATATATTAAATATAATAAGACTTGCATCCATCAAATATACAAAAGTAGCCTTGTTAAGATGTGAAATGTGTGGCAGATGAACAGTTGTCTGCAGTAAATATGTTCCTACTTGCAAAAATTTGCAAATATTAAAGATTTCTATATGGGTCATTTTTGACCCATGTGTGTAAAATTGATGTAGAAACTGCGTTTGTTTATAAAGTAAGAAATAAAAAATAAACAATTATTTGTAGAAAATCAAAAACAAGATATTTAATGAATACCTGGAATAAATAAATGACAAATTACATTTCTTTCAAAGATTCAGCGAAGAAACACTCAACCATGATTGAAATAACATAGGAAATGAATACGGGTCATTTTTGACCCATGTGTGTAAAATTGATGTGGACATACAAAAACTGTGTTTGTTTATAAAGTAAGAAAGAAAAAATGAACATATTGATTTTTGACAATCAAAAACAAGATATTTAAGGAATACCTGGAATAAATGAATGATAAAATACATTTCTTTTATAGATTTAGCAAAGAACAACTCAACCATGATTGAAATTACATAGGAAATGAATACGGGTCATTTTTGACCCATGTTGCGCATTAGAAGGGTAGTGATACAAAAATTATTTTTATTCAAAAAGTAAGAAAAAAAAAAATTAAAATGAGGATTTGTGATGATCAAAAAGAAGTTAATTGAGGAATACCTGGAATACTGAATGATGAAATTCATTTCTTGCAAAGATATAGAAAATAAAAACTCAGCCGGGTCATTTTTGACCCATGTTATGCATCAAAGGGTTAAGTTCGCGACTCCGCGGTGAGATCGGAGAGACTTGAACGTAGCGCCGGTTGACCAATCAAAATCAGGTATTGAAGAGCGCGGCTAATATATATCTTGATGGGTTTCTGCGTTTACATTTTTAATGCATTTTCATTTCAAGTCATATTCGAAGAACAAATAAACAAACGATAATAGGGTAAGATGTGATTATAGGTATGCAATGTGCATTTACTTTTAAATTGTTAGGCTATTTAGCATGTGCAGGATGATGATGATGATGATGATTATGATATATTAGCCAATGCGATATTAAGGAAAATAAATAAAAACATTTGCTAAATTGCTTGTCATAGCACAAAATGTAAAATTATTCCAAGAGGCCATCTACCCCACAATGGGGTAAGCTTTTACAAAGTGTATTTTAGCTACTTTTGATATCATTATTATTAATAGCTATTTATATGCATATTTCAAAATGTCAATAATGTAAAAAACTAAAACTATTTAAAATTACAATAAGCACAAAAAATAACACTATAACAACATGCCACTTGGCTATACTATAAATTATTTTTTTTAAATAGCATAGCCATTCATCAAAAGAGCCGACATGAGATTTTGTGCTGTCTATTGCCAAGAGAAAATATTAAGGGTCCATCTTACAGCATCCTACCATTAACTTAGATTAATAAATACTGTAAATGTTGTTCATTGGTTCATTTAATGGATTAAATGCATTATTCTGTCCCATTTGGCCTGCTTAAAAATGAAGAGCAATGCTATTATGTTGTCTCAAGTGGGTATATTTTAAAATACCAGATCATGGAATTTAAAACTGCCCAAGAAGTGCAAAACATCATACATTTTTGTTAGCCTACTACACCTCCTGATTAGTTTAGCAAGGCGTTTGTTTACCTTACACTACTAAGTTGGTTAACCATTACCTATTTTGCCATGTTTTCTTATGGATCAGTGATATGAACAGGACATACGCTACAGTCTGAAATGCAACAAGGAGAAGTGTTGACTGAGATGAGTTCCTTCTTGACCTCCTTTCATTGAAGGCAACTTTGGTTATTTTTATCATGACTGAGTGGAGCACACCACACTTGAAAGTGATTCTTATCGGAAACTCTGGGTGAGTGTCTGTCAATGATAGTAAATCTAGTAGTAAAGCACATAAAGCGTTTATGAATAACAGCTTTTTCAGCATCATATTATAGTCCTGAATATTTTGCAAGAACAACAAAGACATTAATTGTACCCTTCAGGGGTTTGGTCGGTATAACTATGTTGTTTTAATGTTTATGAAAGAATGTGAAACTTTTATTCACCAAGGTTGCATTATATTGATAAAAACAATACTGTAAATACATTTGAATGTTTTTTGTAAGGATTACATAAAGTTTTCTAATTAGACTTGAGTTATAGCTGCTGAAATAAAAAAAATGAATTTTAAAATATATGGAAAAAATACAAAAACAGTTCATTTACAATATTAATGTTTTCAGTTGTATTTCTGATCAATTAGATGCTACATTGGTGTACAAAAGAATTTTGTTTTAAAACAAGATGTTTCAAGATGTCTTAGTGATTCCAGACTTTTGAATACCAGTGTATGTGCAACCCAAAAACAAAACCCATATAATGTTAAACAAAAACAAGGAAGTACAGAAAGAAACTTAAAGCAGTGACTCTCTAAACACGAAAAACCTCAGCAGCTGCTTGTGTTTCTAAAAAGTTTGCCATATTTACTCAAGGTTAGTGTTGTGTTATAGGCCTATGTATTGTTGTTAATAGTATAATTTACCATTTAATTCTCCGGTCAGTTAGTTGTCCCTATTTCTTTTTGTCTGAACAGAGTGGGAAAATCTTCATTTATGACCCGGTTTGTTGACTATCGCTTTACTAATTTGTATCGTGCCACAATTGGGGTAGATTTCCTTGCTAAAGAAATCACTATTGATAAAAGATCAGTGATTCTTCAGGTAAGATACATTTACATTCATTTATGTTAAACCCACAAGATTTCCTTCACTTCATGTCATACACAGGATCCACAGATAGTTTTTTTAATAACAATAACAAATAATGACCGAACAGGGCTCTACAAACTATGTAATGCAATACTCAGTTGTTTTTGCATCAGATCTGGGACACTGCAGGTACAGAGAGGTTTCATTCCCTGGGTACCACACTGTATCGTGGAGCTCACTGCTGCCTCCTAGTGTTTGATGTTACCTCATCCATCTCCTTTGACGCAATGGACGTCTGGAAGAAAGAGTTCCTGGTGCAGGCATGCCCTTCTGACCCCACTGCCTTCCCTTTCATAGTGATCGGCAATAAAATTGACTTGGATCATCGTGAGGTTAGCCAGCTCTATTGCATTTAGCTACAGATCTAGGCCTGAGGGCTGTTTCATAAAAGATGCTAAGAAAAGCGAGGATTAAACTCCAAAACCTGACTTGAATTAACCTAACAAATGAGCTGGGGCTTAAAACGATTTCATAAAAGGTAATTGAATTACCTTTTATTTATTTAATTAAAAATACAGTTAAAACAGGAATATTTTGAAATATTATTACAATTTAAAATAAATGTTTTCTATTTGAATATATTTTACAAAGTAATTTATTCCTGTGATGGTAAAGTTGAATTTTCAGCATCATTACTCCAGTCTTCAGTGTCACACGATTCTTCAGAAATCATTCTAATATGCTGATTTGCTGCTCAAGAAACATTTCTGATTATTATCAATGTTGAAAACAGTTGTGAATAAAAAGTTCAAAAGAACAGCATTTATCTGAAATACAAAGCTTTTGTAACATTATACATTACCGTTCAAAATTTTGGGGACAGTAAGAATTTTTATTCTAATTTTTTTGAAAAGAAATTCAAGAAATGAATACTTTAATTCAACAGGGATGCAATAAATCATTCAAAAATGAAAGTAAAGACATTTATAATGTTACAAAAGATTATATTTCAAATAAATGCTGTTCTTTTGAACTTTCTATTCATCAAAGAATCCTGAAAAAAAATATTGTACTCAAATATTTTGTACAATTGTACACAATAAATGTTTCTTGAGCAGCAAATCAGCATATTAGAATGATTTCTGAAGGATCATGTGACACTGAAGACTGGA
>RJVU01075544.1:453410-463827 GCA_003731715.1 Anabarilius grahami
GGAAAAAAAAAAAAAAAAAGCACACAGACATACACATACACACACACACAGGAGAAAAGCTTTAAAAATACAAAAATAAACTACACAAAAGATCTTCTCCATCGTCGCTCACTAATTTTTTGGGAAGTTTTGCATTTTTTCTGTTTTTTTGTTTTGTTTTGTTTCTTTTTTTTGTATGGCAAATCTCAGTTTTAGCAAAGTCTCTGTCCTGCCAGTAATGTACTTCCATGGCCATTTCTTTTATCTGCAGTTCTGCCTCTATTTCTGCTCAATGCAAAAGTGCACAGACATATCCAGAAGGCTTGAGTCCAGAACGAATCCATATGTAGATCTTATTTCACTAAGCCATTTGAGTGAAAAATATCCCCTCTTGTCTGAGGACAAGTGCTTGGTTTGTTTTCCCCATTTCTGTTCCCCTCGCATGAAAACGACATCTTCATTCAGAAATCCTCCCGCCGTGTCCACATATTTAACGTGAACTAAAACTTCACCTTCAAGTCCATCACAGAAAAGAGAGTAACTTCATTTGAGCCCAACATTACAAATATCTTAAACCTGGTGTTTAAATTTACTGAAGCAAGATACATGTATTGAAAGAAACAAGGAAGAAAGGAAGACTCTACAATGGAAAAATGCAAATTTGTTTTTTTTCCCTTCCACTCCAACTATGTTGAAAAATACTCAAAAATATGCAATGTGCTTTTCTCCATTCATACTATTAACAAGAAAAAAGGCTTCCCCTAGAAATAACTTCCTTGTTGATTTTTTTGCTGTTTTAATGGATGGTTACAGTTGAAGATGTGCTGAATCCAGATGGAGCGCTATGAGTAGTGGAAGTCTTGGAGGATGAATGAAGAGAGGGGCTTACTGGTCCATTCTTGCTTTTTTCTGACCAATCCCTTTTCTGCAATAAAACATACATGCATTTTAATACTCATTTGTACTCCAACCACTGTTCTGAAATTTAAGGTCAATACAATTTAAAAATAAATAAATAAAATAATTAATTAGTTTCAAGCAAGGATGCATTAAAACTGATCTAAAGTGACAGTAAAACACACATATAAATATACATGCTGATATCAAATAAATACTTTTTTTTTGTTAGTTTTTTTTTCACCAATAAATCAAAATAAAAATAAAATTCATAACACTGATAGGAAATGTTTCTTGTGCACCAAATCAGCATATTAGAATGATTTCTGAAGAATCGTGTAACACTGAAGACTAGAGTAATGATGCTGAAAATTCAGCTTTACCATCACAGGAATATTTAAATAAAATACAAAGTGTACAGTAGTGTTGTCAAAAGTACCAGTACTTCAGTACCAAGTCGGTAATGGCATTTTGAAAATGTGACGATACCCGCATTTCAGTAGTACAGGTAGTACCGAGATTCCGGGTATATTCGGTACCCACTGATAGGGCTGTGGCAGTATTTACTTGAATATGACACGAGTGAAGCACAAAGCTTTGTTTACAAAAGAAATAATAGGTTAGCAAGTAAATGTGAGATCGCAGCCATGAAAACATTTTGGTTCATGCTGAATGAGAGATACGCGAGTCCATACATTTAAGCTTTGTATTCTGTTTTGCGAATCACGATCTGGTCACCTGATCAGCAGAGAATTTAACAATATTCCATTAGTTATTCCACTGAACATGGAATCTCTGTTTCTTTTCCCAAATCTTCACTCACGCAGGGGATTATAAATGTTTCTTTCTTTCGTTCGCATTTAGGCCTATTATATTCGCATTCTTTACTGTGGTAAAGTAGAAAAACTTTGTAGGACAGAAACCTTTTTGCTTGCATGTCAATTTCTATTTAACACAGTTTGTGCTTGTTATTAGACTATAAGGCACGTCAAGTTTATTTGTATACAGCGCGTTTCACACACGCTGGTGATTTTTACTTTCGCTTTTTCTGGCAGCGCCAAATCAAACATAGCCTGAATGTCTTGCCCCTACGGAGGATAAAACTCGCTCTTCAGACCTTTTACAACAAGTGTCAGTTGCTTGTAACGTCAGGAGATAACATGAAGATATTATTAAAGAGAAATGGTCTCTTTCCTGCTCATGTCCCTCATCCTTCTCAAAGTGCAGAGCAGTAGGCTATATGATCTTTGTGTGGAAATAAAAAAAAAAATTTTTTTTACTGACGGAATAGCTAAAATAAACACACACGTCTGTTACCCCTGTTGAAAAAACCAGCAGATGCTGGTAAGGTAGGTTTTGAAGCTGGTATGCTGGTTTGAGCTGGTTTTTGCTGGTCCAGGACCAGCACAGGACCAGCACTTGACCAGCATAAACCAGCTCAAACCAGCATACCAGCTTCAAAACCTACCTTAACCAGAATATGCTGTTTTTTTTCAGCAGTACAAAATGGATGTTTGAGCATTTATTTATTTTTTTATATTTCAAAATTTATTTAATTGAGGTAGCTTATATATACACACACACAAACAAACACACACACACACCAAATCATATTTAATATGTTTTTAAAATAGGCTGTATATAAAAAAAATAAAAATAAAATAGTACAATAGTTACAACAGATTTTGCTGTGGTACCGAAATTGGTACCGAGAACCGTAAAATTTTCATGGTATTGGTACCGATTACTGGAATTTTGGTACTGTGACAACACTAGTGTACAGCACTCTGGTACCCATTATAGTTTTTGAAAGTGCTCTAGAAATAAAGTTGAGTTAAGGATAGAAAGCTTTTTTTTTATTATTATAATATTTCACAATATTACTGTTTTACTGTATTTTTGATCAAATGCACTTTTATGGTACTGAAAACATGGACACTCACGTATCTGGTGAAGAAACTGCTCTTTTTGGGGCAGGCTTTGCAGAAAGACCATCTTTGTTAGACTCTACAAAGCGAAAGGCAAAACAAAGCATTTGTAAAATCCACCTTGTCACTGCCTGAAACAAACAAACAAAAAAAAAACTCTTTCAAAGAAAACCTGTACCTTGCAGCCATCGCACTTGTGTAGCCGGTCCATAACCTTTCTCGTTGCGAGCGGCGATGCGGAAGATGATGGCGGGTTTGGTGGTATAGTCTATGTGCGCATTGGACAGGCTGGAGGACTGAACCAGACAGGAGGGGTTTGGCCCACAGTACACACGCATGAAGGCAAGCTGGGCCGGGGCCGAGGGTTTTGCCTCGGTGGTCTGGCTGCTCTGGATGGCCAAATACACTGAGTACTCTGTGATCTTTCCTGATGTCATCGATGGAGGCTCCCAAGTAAGATGGGCACCGTCTGGACTCTGAGGAGAGAAACAAGTAAAGAAAGAATGCATTTATATGGTTGTAATGATTCATTTTCTTGTTGCATCAATTATAGATCCTGCTGATCCAACTGTAATGATTGTGAACTGTGACTCAGTATAAGAGTACATCCCCACGCAAAAATATTTTTATATATAAAGAAATAATACTTTTTTCACTAAGAACGCAATATATTGAACAAAAGTGACAGTAAAGACATTAATAATGTTACAAAAGACTTCCATTTCAAATAAATTATATTCTATTGAACTTTCAAACAACTTTAAATTTTGAAGAATCCTGGAGAAAAATATCAGTTTCCACAGTTTTCCCAAATCATCATATTAAAATGATTTCTAAAGGACACTGGAGGACTGGAGTAATGATGCTGAAAATTTAGCTTTGCCATCACAGGAATAAGTTACATTTTAAAATGTAAAACAGTAACAACAACAGTTATTTTAAATTGTTTTTGTTTTGTATTTTTTACTGTATTGTATATTAAATAAATGCAGCCTAAGTGAGAAGACACTTCTTTAAATCAGTTTGAATGGTAGTGTAAACTGTTTGTGTTGGTCAGTAATTGATTTAGGTACATTAGGTTATACATTATTAAATATAAACAAGGAATATCTTAATAAATACTAAATTAAATATTACTGAATTAAATCAGTTTGGTGTATCAAATAATTCTAAATTTATAAAAAAAATGCATTTGAGTTGAATTCAAAATGAATTGTGAATCTTTAGTAATCAAGACAAGCATCCTGCTCATTTAAACTTTTCCTTATTAGAAAAAAAATCTAATCAGTCAAAATTAATCTTTGAAAAACAAATGTATGGTACAATTCCCATTCAAAAACCATCACATGTTATGGACACCAAATTGTAATAAGTGATTTGAGGTGTACCTTGCTGATCTTTATGGCACATGGTGCTCCTGGGAAGCCCGGTAAACAGGTCTTGAAAGCAGATATTTCAGAAAAGGCTCCACGGCCACAAATGTTTATACCCGCCACACGGAACTTGTAGGCGGTCCCAGGCTGAAGCTCCACCCTTTTCATTTGGCTGTAGTCAGGGATTGTGCCTGAATCATCCTAAAACATAAAACAAGTTCTGTCAGAAAGAATTACATTTTCAAATAAGCAATGTCATGATGTCTTACAATATTGCATGAAGAAAAATCTCATTGTGGCTTACCTCAACATAAGCGGAGTCATCTGCAGGCATGTAGAAATGTGTTACAACCATATTGGTCACTTTGACAATGCCAACATCAAACCACTGGTTTTCTTTCTTCACTTGAGGTTTGACTGTAACAGTAGGAGGATTTTGTTTCTGTGGGGAGAAACAACAGAAAACAGGATTTTAAAAAAACAACAAAAAAAACAATTCTTTCACATTTAAATGCATATTATCATGACCCTTTACCCATTTTTAAACTTACCCCAGCCTCAATGCCATTGGCCACTTCAGTGAGAGTTGCAGCTGCCTGCATCTTAGCTGGACTGGCAACTACTACAGGTGCTAATGTGCTGGATGGAGCCAAGGCTACAAAGGGAATAAACAGAATTAAAATGGAACATATGGACAAACATGATGTCACATCCTGACATTTCAGTTAAATAAAACCTAGCTTACAGATAAAAACATTACATTTAGTCTTTAGACTTTTTTCATGGAAACACTTTAGAATAAGGTTCCTTTTCTTAAACATTAGTTAACTGGATTAGTTAACATAAACCAACAATTAAATACTTCTAAAGCACTTATTGATCTTAATGTTAATTTCATCATTTACTAATACATTATAAAAAGATGTATTTAATTTAATGAACCAAATATGAACTAACAACAAACAATATTTGTATTAACTAATGTTAATTAAGGTTAAAATAAACAATAACAAAAGTATTGTTTATTGTTAGTTAAATGTTAACACATTAACTAATGTGACCTTATTATAAAGTGTTACCTTTCTCATTTACTGGATAATAATGGTTCAAAACAAGTCAATCCTATTGAAGAGTAAAATTAAATATCACACATACTCTCTGCTGTGGTGCGAGGCAGCAGTCCGGCTACTGCACTTGTGGCAGCAGCGGCCATCTCGTTGTGTCCATTGCTTTCTGACGAGGGATCATTTAGGCTGTCAGCCGGAGCCAAGCCCTCGGTGGGCAGTGCGGCCTGGGCGGCCTGGGCAGCGGCTTGTTGCTGGGCTGCCTGGAGCTGCTGTTGCTGATGAACCAAAGCCGCTAGTTCTTGCTGGGTCAGAACGATGGGTATGGTGTGGGTATGCTGGTCTTCTCCTCCGGCATCTCCGTCACCTGAGCCTTAGAGGGGACAAGGAACAAATTGCTTACTGCAAGTTTTAAGACTGATTTTGAACGTATGCAGGACATAGGTTGGGATTTTATACATAAATGATGGTGACTCACTCATAACAGCCTGCTGTGCTGCTTGCAGTACAGCCTGGATGGCGAGGGCCTGGGCCTCCTCTGATGCTGCAGCCTGGGCCGCTGCCTCTGCGGCTGCCGTAACGGCCAGCTCCTCTGGGGTCAGACCAGTCACCATAAGCGTTGTGGGTTGTCCGTCTGACATCAGCTCTGGTGGCAAGGCCAGCGCTTCGGCCTGTGATGCTGATGCCGCCTCTACACCCTCCATCTGCCAAAAAAAAAAGAAGAAAAAAAAAAAAGAGCTTTACATCAAGTTGGATGACACCTACAATGACAAGACTTCTTCTACATAATACTGTAAAAATAAAAGTGATAAACCCTGAAATAAATATTTAAATAAATAATGTATCTCTTATGCTCACTAAAGCTGCATTTATTTGATCAAAAATACAGTACAGTAAAAATGTGAAATATTATTACAGTTTAAAATAACCGTTTTCAATCTTAATTTTAATTTATTCCTGTCATGGTAAAGCTGAATTTTCAGCAGTCATTACTCCAGTCTTCAGTGTCACATGATCCTTCAGAAATCATACTAATATGCCGATTTGGTGCTAAAGAAACATTTCTTATTATTAATGTTAAAAACAGTTGTGCTGCTTAATATTTTTTGTGAAACTGTGACTTTACTCAGGATTCTTTGAGGAACAAAGAACAGCAAATCAAAAGAACAGCATTGAAATAATATAAATAATCTTTTAAGACATTATAAATGTCTTTAATGTCACTTTTGATCAATTTAATGTGTCCTTGCTGAATTAAAAAAAAAAAAAAAAAAAAGAAATCTTACAGACCCCAAATCTTTTTTTGCAAATTAGTTTTACTAAGAATTTGTAATAAATTTCTTAGTCTTAATTTGTTGCAATAATACCTCAAAATTATATATCTAGAAAAATATATACCTATATAAAATTGTGACAATATTTATTTTCAGCAAGAAATTAATATTTTTCTTTAGATATTAGATTATTTGTCTTTACGCATATTAGAAAATTCAATAATAAAGTAGTATGCAATGCATTACAGTAGTCTTAATTTGCAATAATAACTGGAAATTGTACAGCTAGAATGCAATTGACTATACCTCTGCTGTTGGTAGCTGCTCCTGAGCGGTTTCTCCCTCTGCCATGCTAGAAGTGTCATGTTCCATGGGCACTGCCCCTGCCTCTGCCTGGCNATTTGTCTTTATTATTGAATTTTCTAATATGCGTAAAGTAGTATGCAATGCATTACAGTAGTCTTAATTTGCAATAATAACTGGAAATTGTACAGCTAGAATGCAATTGACTATACCTCTGCTGTTGGTAGCTGCTCCTGAGCGGTTTCTCCCTCTGCCATGCTAGAAGTGTCATGTTCCATGGGCACTGCCCCTGCCTCTGCCTGGCTCTCTGCCTGCATGGCTACCGCCACGGCTTCTCCCTGGAAGTCACTCGGCAAGGCTGCTGCCTCCGCCTGGAAGTCACTGGGCATAGCTACTGCCCCCGCCCCTGCCTGGAACTCTGCCTGCATGGCAACTGCCTCCGCTTCAGCCTGGCCTTCAGTCTGCAAGGACTCTGCCTCCGAGGTCTCCATAACGACCGGCTCAGCTCCTGCCTCTGAGGATGACTCCGTGATGGAAGAGATAGACTGCAGGAGAAGGACAGAGAAAGAAAAATTGCTGATGTTATAAATCTCTCTTTCATTTCAACCCTCTCCTCCTACCACCTTCAATCTAGCATTTAGGACTGGCTTCATAATTGTATGCATCAGTTCCTAATTAACTTTTAATCATTAACAAGCACAAAACACACCAGGACTCTTATTTTAAAATGTCCATGCTTTACTACTTCCAGCTGCTCATTTAAAAAGATGACAGATCAAATTTGAGTTAAAAGTATCTTTCCTTCTACAACATATTAATCGTTTGGCATAAATATGCAGTATTAACTGACTGCAAACCGCTCTGAAACCAAAAGCCTGTACAACGTGCAAGTGCAACAGGACCACATTTTGACTTTGAAGGTGAGCATTCAAATTTATAGACTTATTACACCATTTAAGATTTGAGTCTTTCTATTACCTTAAATTTGATCAAACTGAACTTTTTAAGGACCCCCAGGAACAGTGAAAATGGGTAGCATTTTGACTTAGGGTACGTTTACACGACAACGATATGCTTAAAATGGAGACGTTTTTCCTTTGAGTTTTCCGCGTGTTTCGTGTTTTCAGGCCACCAAAACGCCGTTGTCGTGTAAATGAATGGCCAAAACGCATAAGTTTTAGTTTTTAGTTGAAAATGGTGTCGTGTAAACAGCCTGTAAATATCACATTTGATGCAGATTTATTAATCCAATGCAATAGCCATATAAGTACAGAGTTTGTATCTCCACTCACTGGAACAGCTGGTCCTGGTAGAGGCGTGGCCTGTGTGACTGTGGTAATGGCTCTGCTCTGGGGCGCTGCAGTGGACGGAAGGCCCTCCGTGCTCGTGGTAGATTCTGATGCTTCACCACTCTGCTGGGCTAAATGCACAAAAGAAATCGTTACCATAAACCTTTAAAAAGACAAACTACAAATGAGAAGAAACGAAGAAACCAGATAAATTTTCCCACAGCAAATTTTATTTCACCAGTTAAATTTTCCTGTTTCATATGTATTGCTACAATTCACAACTCACCACCAAAGGATATTAAATTTTGCAAGAAACTATCATCAACCAGCTACAGATGACTTTAACCAGCTTTTCAGACCACTGGTCTGAAAGAATGGTGAGAGAATTTATTTGGAGCTGAAAGAGCAGTTATTTGTTTTATCGGTAGCCAGATTTGGCAAGATTTCCAATTATTTTACAATTATGTAGCTAGTTATTAAGTTAAATCTCTTACGGCAGAAGTAAACAGCACTTTGTGATGACAAACTATTGACAGCAGATGTCAGAATGCTCAAACTGTTAGTGTTGCAGCACTGTTCCTAAACATATACTACTGATTTTTTGAAAGAAATTAAATTTAGCAAAGACAATTTTTTAAAAATAATTTTGCAAAAGATTTCTATCTTTTGCAAAATTGGGGGGGGTTACCACAAAAATAGTAGGCACAGCACAACTTTTTTTTTTTAACATTGATATTAGTAAAAAATGTTTCTTAAGCACCAAATCAACATATCAGAATGATTTCTGAGGGATCATATGACATTGAAGACTGGAGAAATTATGCTGAAAATTCAGCTTTGCCATTACAGCAATTAAATATATAGAAATAAACAACCAAAACTTTCGAACGATAGTGTAAATAATGTTTGTGTGAAAGCTGAAGATGAATCTTTCTGAAATCTGAAGTACCTGTTCCCTCATCTGTCTCCATACTGCAGGTGGCAGTGGTGGCTGTGTTGGTAGTGCCCGTCTCGTGGGTCTCACAAGGTGGATTTGAGCAAACTCTCTGCACCTCTCCCGTTTGGTTTCCGCCCATGTTAGATGAAGCCGTAGTTGCTGTGTTGGTGGTGCCCGTCTCGTGGGTCTCACAAGGTGGGTTTGAACAGACCCTTTGCACCATTCCAGTTTGATTTCCGCCCATGTTAGATGAAGCCGTGGTGGCCGTGTTTGTGGTTCCCGTCTCGTGGGTCTCACATGGTGGATTTGAACAGACCCTTTGCACCGTTCCTGCTTGATTTCCACCCATGTTAGATGAAGCTGTGGTTGCTGTATTGGTGGTGCCAGTCTCGTGGGTCTCACAAGGTGGATTTGAGCAAACTCTCTGCACCGCTCCCGTTTGGTTTCCACCCATGTTAGATGAAGCCGTCGTGGCCGTGTTTGTGGTGCCCGTCTCATGGGTCTCACAAGGTGGGTTTGAACAGACCCTTTGCACCGTTCCTGCTTGATTTCCACCCATGTTAGATGAAGCTGTGGTTGCTGTATTGGTGGTGCCAGTCTCGTGGGTTTCACAGGGTGGGTTTGAGCAGACCCTCTGCACCATGCCAGCAGAAGCAGTGCCCATACTTGAAGATGCTGTGGTTGCTGTGTTGGTGGTGCCCGTTTCGTGAGTCTCGCATGGTGGGTTTGAGCAGACCCTCTGAACAGTGCCCATGTTGGCAGATGCTGTGGTGGCAGTGTTCGTTGTACCCGTTTCATGTGTTTCGCAGGGCGGGTTGGAGCACACTCTCTGTACTGTGCCAGCTGGTCCAGTGCCCATATTCGCCGTTGCTGTGGTGGCCGTGTTGGTGGTGCCCGTCTCATGAGTCTCACAGGGTGGGTTGGAGCACACTAGAGTAACACTGCCAGAAGCATCGCCTGCACCAGACTCAGTAGAGGTGGGCTGCTCAGATGTGGGAGAGGCCAGAATGGAAACAGGCAGATCTTGGCCAGGCTGAGCTTCCACACCACTGGGTGTAGTTATGAGAGTCACCTGGGTGGGCTATTATGAAAGGATGACAACAAGATTAGTGACTACAGATTGTTATTTTTTCAGTGAATTTAATTAATTAGTTCATTTTAAATACAACAATTTTGTAAATCATTAATATTTTATATAATAAACGTAGTTATTTTATTATACATAATATAAATTGCACTACAGTTTGGGGTCAGTTTTTTAAAGAATACTTTTATTCAGCAAGGACACATTAAATTGACAGTAAAGACTTCTACATCAAATTAAAAAATTTTTTTTTTACTTTGTTCAAAATCCTGAAAAAAAAAAAAAAAAA
>RJVU01075544.1:465555-478444 GCA_003731715.1 Anabarilius grahami
CTACAACAACTTAATATTTTATTTTTAATGGTAATTATATTATATTTAACAGTAATAATTACTGACATTTAAATATAAATAACAAATGTATTAGTTTTATTACTACTACTACAAGTAATTATTATTACAGCTGTAGTTAACGATGATAATAATAATAATAATAATAATAATAATATACTGACAAATTAAATAGCAAAATATATTTCTTCCTCTACTACTACTATTCATTATTATCATCATCATCTCTATATTTTGGACAACATAAAAATAACACGAATTGACAAAATGCTTTCTTTCTTTACCTGCAGCTCCCTGCTGTAGAGCAGACATGGGGATTGTTTTAATGATAGTGGTGGTGCCCGGTTTGGTGGTAGTAGGGGACATGCCACTGATGCCCAAGATAGTGGGCTTGTTTCCAGTGCCACCTGCCTGACTGGTGGTAATTATGGTGGTTGGTTTTCCATCCGCAGATGTTACCAGCTTCAGAATGGTGCCGGGTGGAAGGGGACCCTTTGTCTATAGAATGAGAATTATGTTAAAATCTATTGTTAAAAAAAGATTAATAATATGAGTGTCTCAAAAACTAGTTATACTTATGTTTAACATACCTGTATAATCTGAGTCAGTGGGTTAGAGGTGGCATGTCCAGTCACAGAAGCCGATTGGACTGGTTTGGTCTGTACCATTGACACCATCTTGCCCAAGTTAGAGATCTAATAACAAAACAAATAATAATGTTCATTTAATATTTTTACCTATATTTTTCCTATGCTAGAATTTAAAATATACTGTACCAGGTTTCCTCCCATGGAAAGTGGGCTCTTTACAAGAGTGATGGTCTTGGTGACTCCGCCCACCATAGTGGTCACAACCTGAGCCTGCTGGGCTACGGTAACTGTGCCGGACTTGTGCACTGTGATGATGGGCCGTGCACCTGTAGTGGGACTGGACACTGTTGGAGTGCCCACCTGTGCAGCGGCTGTCTTCAGCATGCGAGTGGCAGGGTTGCTTACCTACGACAAAGAAATTGTGTGTCATGAGACTAGGGCTGGCCGATATGACCGAGCAACGTAACAAATTGCCACATAAACATAACAGAATTCAACTGATGTGTGGTCACATACTAGCTAATGCAACAGTTTTGAGTTCAGCTCATCCCATCAAAGCTTTGCAGTTGAGTTTTGTTTTTTAACTCAAGCATTACATAATGTGAATCTACGGTACCTTTACAAAATTTGTGGCCAATTCAATGTCCTTGCCGAATAAAAAGTGTTCATTTCTTTACAAAAACTAGTGATGCACCAGTTGACCTGCCATAAATTGGAAACGTTTGTTTTATTTTATAAGCACAGCGCTGCTTTGTGTACAGCAGAAACCAAAGAAATCGCTGCTGTTCCATAGGCGCCATCTACTGTCAGAGAGTGAAGCTGCATTTTCATTCAGTCTTTCTGCAATTTTTGTTTTTTTGCAGGTGTTATGTAGCATCATTTCACAAATCTAAAGTCAGATCATTCTGTTTTTGCTTTAAATCTTGAAATTACACAATTTAAATAAAAAACAACTGCTAAGCAAATAAATTTGCTTAAAGAGAATAAAATTTAAAAAAAAAAAAATTCAGCAACCACTATCAGAATCGGCCAATTGCATTATATATATATATATATATGACAAATGAAAAATCATGATCGTTGCATCCCTACCAAAAATGAAAATTCTTACTGACCAAAAACATTTAGAAAATTAAATTAAAATAGCCCAACACCTGATTGACAGTGCAGTTTAAACGGTGACAGGATGCAACTAAGCAACAGAGCTGTCCGTTAAAGACACGATTAAGACAAAGCTTGCCTACTCTTTCTGCTACACACTCAAAAGTTTATACTTTTTCTTCACAAAAACAGTACATAATTTTAGGGCATAGTATAAGTGGGCGAATTGGGACGCAGCAATAGTCAGTACGTTTACATGGACAACAATTTTACGATATTAACACGATTAAGACAATACTCTGATTAAGAAACTACCATGTAAACAGCGATTTTTGATTACCTTAATCCAGCTGAAGTCATACTCGAAGTAAACAAATCGAATTAAGACAGGTGGAGTATTCCTATTTCGCATTATCGGAGTGCATTATAGATATGTACACACCTTAATCACGCTATTAACTTAATGTTTTTCGCCGCATTTTGCGACAGGGCACATAATACACACACGGCAGTGGTCAACCGTTTGACGGCAAACAAGAGAGCAAGCTTCAAGCATGAAGCCACAAATAAAATTCTTCTCATCTCTCATCCAGTACCTCTGTGTTTGTCGAGGTGGCATGAATGAAATGTTGCCGAATGAAAGTACAGAGGAGGCCTGTTGCTGGAGAATTTGTATCCACCTGGTCTATTTACAGAGCCCCGCACAGGAGAAGAAAAATAAATAGTAGGCTAAATCGTGCGCACAATTTACTAATTTGTCATGCGCATGATTTATAATTCGATGGAACGATTTAGTAAATCGTGCGCACAATTTATTTATTTTTTCTTGCATTTCATATGCGGGGCTCTGTATCTATTTGCACGTATAGCATGTCAAATAATTAACTGCACTTGAAGCTTTCGTAAAATTAAAAATGAAACACCCAAAACTGTATATGGTACCATAACGAAGATGAACTGTGTGGCTATATGTGAAATTCTGAAGAGAATGTCGGACGGCATGGCATGGGGACGTAATGACATTTGCCATTAATCGATCTATGTTCTATAACATGTAAAACGGGAACATGAAAGCAATATTCTAAAAGCAACTCATGTAAACACCTTAATCATAATATTGTGAAGTGAAGTGAAGTGACGTGGCCAAGTATGGTGACCCATACTCGGAATTTGTGCTCTGCATTTAACCCATCCAAGTGCGCACACACACAGCAGTGAACACACACACCGTGAACACACACCCGGAGCAGTGGGCAGCCATTGCTGCGGCGCCCGGGGAGCAGTTGGGGGTACGGTGCCTTGCTCAAGGGTCTCACCTCAGTCATGGTATTGAGGGTGGGGAGAGCGCTGGACATTCACTCCCCTCACCGACAATCCCTGCCGGACCTGAGACTCGAACCCATGACCTTTGGGTTACAAGTCCGACTCTCTATCCATTAGGCCACGACTGCCCCCCTTATTCTGAATATTGTCTTATTCAGAATAAGGTCAATAATTAGATTACTGCTGTCCATGTAAACATAGTCAGTGACAATCTTAAGATAATTACCATGACAGGTGATGCCACTTTAACTGTGGTGGGAAGAGTGGCGGACCCAGGTGTCATAGCCATCGTTTTTACCATTGTGGCCCCAGCCGGCACATTGAGAACAGTGGCTCCGGGGGAAGGAGGGATTTTCTGTGTGGCAGCAGCAGCTGCAGCCAAAGCTGCCATTCCACTCATCTGAGGGCTGCTGCCAATGGCCTGAAAAAAGTATACAATTGAATAAAACAATTTATGAGGCATCAACAGTTTTATAGATTCCAGCTTTACTTTTTCGCTTCATACCGTTCCTTGAGTGGTCTGTGATGGCACTACCATGCGAACACCTGCAGGAAGTGATGTCACAGTGACTGGGGATTTTCCAGCCTGGCTGGCTTGGCGCACAGTGACAATCGATGCCCCGGTGCCTGACTGAGGGGCTGCAACTTTCAGAATAGCTTAAATATAAAATAAAAGTAGTTAAACAACCTTTCAATACAAATACTATGTAAAAAAAAAAAAGCTTTATTTGATTTAAGTGAACGGAAAATATTGCTGAACTATTAACAATTTAACAAATCAGTACCTGGGCCACGCGCCGTTGAGGCTGCAAGAGGACTTGCGGGTGTGGTGGGTAAGACTGAGGCTGTGGGGGAAGCAGCCTGGGGAATGAGGGTGATGCCACTATGCGGCAGACTCTGAGCAGATGGAGCAGCTGCAGCGGGCGCTGGACTCTTAGGCGAGTTTCCAGGGAGGGAGGGAGCTGCATTGAGGGCTGGTGATGTGGCAGCAGTGGCTGTTGGGATATCATATTTCTGAAGCTGAAGCAGGTACATGTCTGCTGTAGACACCGCTCCCCAGCTAACCTCTAAAGAATTTGTGTTGGCCCGGACGAGCTGTACCCGTGAAGGAGGATTAGGTCGCTCTGCAAAAAATTATACATGGTTTAATACATTTAGTTGATGCAAAAAAAAGATACTATTCAACATGTAACTTTTTATACATTTGGATATTTTTATTTTTATGTTGGAAAAACTCTATACTGCATATCTGCTGTACTCACCTGTCTCCAGATACCACAGGTCTTTGCAGCACACCTGATTGTTCCAAGCTTTGCGGTACCCATCACGTCCACTCCAGACATAAAGTCTGTTGTTAATAGCAACAGTGCAATGTCCTGCTCGTGCACGTGGTATGTTGTCCTCCAAAGTGTCCATCAAAACAGTCTCCCATGACAAGGTGTCTAAAAGGAAAAGGAAGCTCATTTAAAGTATATGGCATAATATGAAAAAAAACAAAAACAAAAAAACATGCTGTTTGGGCTCAGTGAAATGTCACGATTATATTTCACAATATTACAGTTTTTACTGTATTTTTGGTCCATTAAACGCAGTCTTGGTGAGCATAAGAGACTTATCAAAAACATAAAAAGGTAGTGTATAATAACAGTTTGGTCTTTTGTTAAATAAAATCATATATTGCTTTCACTTTAAACACTACATGTACTTTTGTAAACATACCCAAGTTCAGGCAGGCAAGTGTGTTTGTACACTTCCATTCCTTCTCATGTGTGGCCACCTTCACATCATCCATCACCAAGGGAACCCAGCCACCAAAAACATACATTCTACAGATAAAACAGGAAAAGGGATTAAAGGTCAGTAATGCCATAGTGTACATTTAGGGAATGCCTGTGGTGAGATTACACTGAAACTCACTTGTTTGTAATAGTGGTGGCTGAGTGGAGGCTACGGGGGAGGGGAGCAGTGCCGCTTATTGCAGGCTTGTTCCAGGTCAGCGTATCTGAAAAGCAAAGAATGGCCTAATTATTGCTTAACCCAATTGATTAACTGAATTAATGAACAATCTGTGGCAAAAACCACAGCAAAAACAGCTGTAATCTTCATACCAATATCTAATGTCCAAAGATCTCCCAAACGACAACCACTCATTCCTCCATATATAACAAGGCGGGACTTCTTAGTAGTTTTTTCAGTATAAATTACAGCAGTGTGGCTCTCTCTTGGAGGAGGCAGTACTCCATATGTGACTGGTACATCCCAGCCCACGACGTTGGAGCCCGGACGCAGTTCGAGGGTATAAAGGTCATTCAAATATCTGGAAACAAACATAAGAGAGTCTATGAACCAAATAATATAAATATAATTATTAACTAACCACATTATTAGATGGAAGGAATACCTGGGAATGTTGTTCTTGGGGTCTTCGCTGTCATTGGCAAGCCCCCCAAAAAGATAGCACTTGTTGCCCACAAGAGAAAAACTGTGGCCCAGACGAGGACATGGTGGCGCTCCATTTTTAGGGGCTTTTGGTTTCAATTTTTTCCATTCCCACCTGCTTGCCTGATAATCGTAACCATAGCGAGATCATTTCAGATCTGTACTGACAGAGTCAACAACGGTCAATAATGGCTGGAATACACAACATGACTTTTAAAATCTGAACAGATTTTAAAACACTAGGCATCATACACCTGCCGACTTCATAAACAGTTACAGAGAAATACTGGGCATCATACAATAAAGAAATGAGGACTGCACACTACCAGACTTTCAAGTCATTCCAAACTCAAACACACACAGAAACATGCGCTTTCACTGCTAGAAGATGCATGGCAAATAAAAACAATGTTATAAAAAATTAAATAAATAAAAAAATCCAATTGGAAGGAATCAGTCTGAAACTGAAAAAACAGAGTTTGTACTCATCATTAACTACGCAATTTTCCGTGAAATCTGTCAAATCAGACTGCCCAAAATCTGCAGACCAGATATGACTTTCGGCAACTGGCGTTGACTCCTCCAAACTACAAATCTGGGCAAAAGTCATATAGTGTATTCCAGCCTTTTGTCACATAACAGTGATATTTAAGAAGTTTTTCCTTACCTGCAACTCATAAAGGTCATTGCTGTACTTTCCATATTCCACCATTCCACCAAACACTAATAGACGTGTACCATCACATACGAAACCATAAGCCGCACAGCCTGGAGGAATGTCTCCGCGAACAGCTGGTATAAACCACTGGTTTGTTGCTAAAAAATAAAAAATATTTCATTATTCAGTCAATTTCTCAGTGATAAGGTGTAGACAACTTGCAATAAAGCTCTCTTGCATTTTAAAAGCTAAATTGTCAAAGCATTTTAAAAATTCAGCACTTTTTAACTATCAAAATAACTACCCAAACTTTTTTCACAATGAAACTGAAGTAGCGACAGATATTTTTCTACATATTGTGAGGTACATCCAAGTGAAACGGATTATTCAATAAGAAAATTGTAGGCCAGGAACTTGGATCTACGGGGGATATTTTGATTAAATGTAAGGTCAAAACATTTTAAAAACGAAAAATGCACGGATGTATTGTTCATAAGATCTATAACATGCATTTAGAAAATAGATGGGGTGAATTTTAATTTCATGCCAACTTTAAAGCTGCAGGTAGATTCCGGTGGAAGAGTGACCTCTGACCCGACGTTTGACGTAGGAGTAGCATAAGCTTAGGTTCAAACAAATAGCACTGGGCAACAAACTCAAGCTCTTCTTCTCTTATTTCGAAATCCTCCGACATTTCTCTTTAAAAATTCTAATTTTAGACTTCTAATTTGTGACCGGTGTTTTGTTTTGCTCTATCCTCTGCACTTCTGCATGCCAGTACATCAGGTCAGAGGTCCCTCTTCTGCCGAAACTAGACTCGCATACGTTCATTACCAAAAGCCAGTGATTATAGTTTATAAAAGTTGTAAATTTTGATATTTTTATTCGCATAGCTTCAGAAGACCTTTATTACCACCCTGGAGCCGTATGTATTACTTTTATGATGGATGGATGCGCTTTTTTGGGGTTTAAAATCTTGGGTGCCATTCACTCCCATTATAAAGCTTGGAAGCTTTGTGTTTGACTGAAAGAAGAAAGTCATATACACCTAGAGTAGCTTGAGGGTGAGCAAATTATGGGATAATTTTCATTTTTGGGTGAAATAAACCTTTAAGTTTTTTTAAAAAGGAGCCACTGAGTGTCATCATATGTTGTTCGTTGCTGTGTCTGAAGAAATGTTGCATACTCAAAGTCTAGTGTTACAGCGCCTTCAGAATTAAATGACAGAAAGAGAAATTTACTGAATTGCAATTCAAAGAAATTCAAGAGTCACACAGGTATTATGCTTTTTGGCTTCATTAGGAAGACTGTGAGGTAAATTAGAGCATTCTGGAAATGTTCTTCCACTTTGACCCATAAAATGAAAATTAATTTATAAAACGCAATTCATATAAACACTTCATACATTTCTATTGAAAGCATTTCAAACTTTTATCAATTTAAAATTTCTGGAAGAATCTACTGCAGCCTAATTTCCTCAGCTAGTGTCACTGTGGGCAAAACAGCATGACAAAAAGGCGAACTGGTGCACGTGCAGGAGGGGGCGTGCGCGTGATGCAGCGGCGGCCAACGTCCATTTTTGTTTTTTCTGGCGCCTTTTTCATCTCACAACACAACAGTTGAAGGAGCTGCCTGCGAGCGAGACGAGGCGCTGAACCAAGACAAACATTGCAAAAAAACAAACAAAAAAAACACAGATTGTTTCATATACATGTACGTTAGCAATTGTTTTAGTGAGGCAGATATATTTACGACTGCGACAACTGTCACTTCAGGCTACAACGGTTCTTCATCCTCTCGCGTTAGAAACAAGATAATGAAAACCGTAGTGACAAGGTAAAATACATTGTAAGGCAATACACAGAGCACATTTAGAGGCGATTTGCAAGCATTACGTAGTTTGTATGCATTTACAAACTTTCCTTACATAAAAACATTTTACTTACCAGTATTATAAACGTGCAACTCGTCAACGATTCCTTCGTTTCCTCCACCGAAAACGACCATCAGCTCCTTGATGGCTACGGCCCTGTGTCCGTGCCTCGGTCGGGGTACCGGCCCGGACCACCCTAGAACCCGCTTCCATCGCGGCTGCAGTGGAGCTCCGGTGGTCCCAGGCACAACGGAACCGGGGGACGTCATGTCCTTTTACTGAGAAAAGACGGAACGCACTTCAGCGACTCTTAGCCACAAATATACCTGTTCTGTAAGCTTAGGTTAACGATATCTAGGCAAATATTGCACACAAGACCCCGGTTTATATTAATCATCTCTTTCTGTATAAATATATACATTGTTAAATCATTACAGTGGTACAATTACAATCGTGAACAGTGTGGGTTATTCAGAAGTTTGATTAATTCAGGAATGCCGCCATTTTGCCGCTTGCAGACGGACTAAAAGCCGGTCAACTAGACTAAAATACCGCGTGCAGCAGCTTGAGCATCGATTAAGTTATATAAAGAAAACCACATTGCACTAAGTTCTAGCTCAAAAGTCACACCACAAAATTACATTATCCAGTTAAATGTCCCTGGTGCAGAAAAGAGTATCAACCCATGGAAGTCGCCATCTTGAAACAAGCCTCCGCCAGTCTGAAAAATGGCGGAGCGACAAATAAAAACAATAAATTTCAGTCAGCCATGTAGCAAAATGCAAATACAACTCTATACTAACTGCGGAAGTGATCATTTTCCCAAATACAATTCCGTGAAACGCTGCAAATCTAAACAAAGATACAAATTCAGAGACTAACACTCGAAACCCAGTCCCCATTTGCTGCAGAAGGCTATTTTCATGCCTCTCTGGGAGTCGCCATCTTGTCAGCCACTCAAAACAGCAACAATAATACATTTTAACCGTGCGATTTTATTATGGTGAAATGCAGATTCAGACCATCAACCGAGTGCTGCAATTTCCAAGCGGTCTGGACATTTAAACGAGATTTGTGCGCGTGCATAAAATCATGCAGCGGAATGTGGTGACCAGCCGCGCAACTAAAACAAGACATCTAATCACGTTTTATCAAAGAATCCACAAATAAATAAGCAAGCGCAGATACATCCCAAAACATACTTTAAGAAAATACGTTTGCGCGAGTCTCCTCCAAGCAAAAACTATCGATGGATTAATTTTTATTTAATTCATGCCGCCCCGGTGTAAGCAGCCATCTTGTCGTCAAATCAGCCCACTAGCAGCTCCCACAAGAAAAATGGCGGCTAAGTTAATGTTCGCTATGCAAAAATACACATTTTGGCTTAATGCATTCTCTTCATCATAGCTCATACGTACGAGATTCGTGTTGCAGTATCCAGGGAGATCTTTTGATGGTCTGTTTTTGAAATGATAGTCCAGGTTCATCCAAATTTGTTAAGAAGTATCCACTCTCATGCCTGCCTGGAAGCCGCCATGTTCTTGACAATGTACAGCCGCTCCTGCAGCCACCCGTAACAAATATGGCGGAATTACCACGTCCGTATTTAGAGCTCTTTGTGAAACACTCACTTACAGTTGAGAAATGCAGTCCTGCATTTCTTTAGCGATTGATTTATAATTGTTATACCATACATGTGTGTATCTAAGATGCGTTAACACTATCGAGATAATCTAAATAGATTTTTTAGGCTTTATATATTTAGGGCTCATTGTCCCACACTAAAGATGGCGACTTAAGTCGAAGTTTTTTGTTAGATTTTTTTCTTCTGTCGCATTTTCGCGAAATTAATTCACAAATATGATTAAATAAATAATTATTACGCCCAAAGAAAAAGAGAATTTATAAATTAACCACGAATGAATGAACACAGGGTATCTATTTTCTTGAAGTTACACCCCCTTTGTGGAATTCTACCAGTCATGGCGCTCCTCCTTTGCTTGGAATTCAACTTCATACTGAATAATACCTCACTTTATAAAACCTATTTTGTAAACTTCCTAAAATAAAGAATTGTTTAAAAAAATCTTACAAATTCATAAACTGCAAAAACACTTTTGAAGAAAGTTAAGGACAGTTGCTTTGGATAAAAGCATCTTGTCAAATGCAAGTAGGCTACTGGTAATTCTTCAAACTGGAGTGGCAAACCACAGGCAACAGTTGCAAAAATGTAAAAAAAAAAAAACAGCCTAACTGTCAACCTCCTTTTTGAGCATAGACATGAAAATACACTATCCAAACTTAAATGGTTGTAATTTATGGATGCTTTGGCATACAGACCTAAGGCTCTTTTTAAAGAAGACACTCAGCACTTAAAAAAATTAAGATGTAAAAAAGTAATGCACTAAACATTTTTTATTTTATAAAAAAAATATATAGTTTACAAAATAATATTTACTCTAAAATTGCTATAAAATAAAAAGTTGTGTTCCAAATTTGAAGTTGATATAGTTGATATATATAAAGTGAAGTTCCTATGAGATTTTATGGGCTAGGCCCTATACCAAAAATAGCCACTGGGTGACACCCACATTTCTGTGAATTTTATGCACTCTCCTGTAACAAATTAATACATTTCGGTCAAAATATCACTTCTATCACAGTCACCAAATATGGAACCTTGAGACTCAGACCTTTGCAACAAATATGTGTTTTGTCAAGATCAGAAAAATTGTTTGATTATAAAATAGTTAAAATTATTTTTGTAATATGAAACATGAAACCACCCAAAACAGTATATATAATACTGTTTTGGGTGGTTTCAATATTGTGAAATATTATTACAATTTAAAATAACTGTTTTCTATTTTAGTATATTTTAAAATGTAGTTTATTCATGTCATGGTAAGGCTGAATTTCCAGCAGCTATTAGTCTAGTCTTCACTGTCACATGATCCTTCATAAATCAGTATGTTGATTTTGGTGCTTAAGAAACATTTCTTCGTATTATTAATGTCAAAAACATTTATTGCTGATTAATATTTTTGTGGGAACCGTGGTACACTGAAAGTTTGGGGTAAGATTAAAAAACATGTTTACATTTAAATTATAATGTTAAATTTTAAAGAACCATTATTAATAATTGAGCACCAGTAATGAATGATAATAATTGAGCAGAAAATCAGTATATAATGATTTCTGAAGGATCGTGTGACACTGAAGACTGGAATAATGGCTGCTGAAAATGCAACTTTGCCATCACAGAAAAAAATACATTTATTCAAATAACAGTTCTTTGAAATTGTAATAATATTACTAACTTTTTACAGATTGCACAGATTGTTTTCAGCCTACAAATATGCAAATATTTTATGAATTATTGGTACTTAAACTTTATTTCAACTGTTGCCAAGAGCGACACCCACCTGTCACCACAAATTAAGAATGATCCAGATGATTATTGGATTCAATATTAGTAGTTTATTTATACAAGAAATTATTATTCATCATTTGTTTGTTCTAATTTGGATAATCTGCTGATTACAATTTACATGAGTGAAATTGTGTAATTGAATCTTTTAGATTATACTTTAAACCATAACTTTTGATCTAGCTTGCTGTCACATGCAAGAATAATCTTGTTATATTTAATTTTCTATTTTTTAAAATTTTCATTAAACAGTAAACTCATTTGACTATTTAACTGCAGTAGTAATTAAAAAAAATCATTACACCCGTATTGTGTAGTTCTTAGTTCTTTCTGTCTTTCAAGCTATAGATGGCACTCTACCATCTCTCAATTTTCCTGTAATGTACCTGGTCTATCGTCACAACAAGTGTACCTACTACCCTTAGCTTTCAAGACTCAATGTGTCTGTAATCTTAGCCTCTTCATTATTAACATTTCCCTGGAACATTTATTCTTGGTAGTTTGCACAGATTTGCAGTAGGTCAAAGCACACATCAGAAAATATTATTCTTATAGAAATTGCAGACATTAGCAAATCTGCACAGTTTGTGACATTTTTGATGTATCTTCTGAAACTAGAAGATACATGTGACATTACTAGTGTATTTTTCTCCTTTTACTCTCCATGTAATTATATTGCTGTATGGGAGGAAAAATTACTTTACATAATTGAGATTTGTGTTTTATCTTTCCTATAGGTGGCAGTGGAATGCAACTAAATACGATCCTTTTCACCAATGATCCATCAAAAGTTCAGCAATAATCTCAAATTGTAAGTATACATTATATCCCTGTACAAATCTTCTAAAGAACATTTTTTATAGACCCAAAGCACAAAGTGTTTGCATTTCGTAAGGTTGCATTGGAACCCTGCAGATGTCTTATAAAGAGGCTTGTGATTATTAACTTTATGTCAGACTCCTCCCTCTTCCGGACTTGTTGCGCTGTTAACTGTTAATCACTTTAACCCTTCAGTCTGTCTTTGACCTGATCCATTTCACCAAATAATCCATTACACAAGTGATGGAAAATTCTGTTTGTCAGGATGTGAATTTTAGTATCAGTCAATGTATGTGTTATGTCATTCATTTTTCTATGAATCTGTCTGCCACAGGACAGATCATAATTTAAGAAACCAGTCAAAACTCAATTTTGACAGCTTAATGATAATGCAGTCAGGCCAGATATCTTGCTTTAAACTATTGTAAGCTTCTGCTTTTGCATACAGTATACGTTTGCATACACTTTCACTTACAGTTTTTCTGGCAACTCTGGCAAACAGATCTTCCCAGTGTAATTAACAGCTTATTTCTTGTCATTGAAAGATTTGTTGATGTAGATAATAAACAGCAGCACTTTACAAGGTCTTATTTGGTAACATCAGTTAATGCATTAGCTAACATGAACTAATGAACAAT
>RJVU01075544.1:485807-522656 GCA_003731715.1 Anabarilius grahami
GTTTTTTTTTTTTTTGCTTCTGTTTTGGAGTTTAAAGTCGCTTAATATCATTTGCTAATATTCATGATTATTATATCTTTTGTCCATATAAGTTGTTCATCTCTAAGTTGTAAACTTTCTTACACTATTCCACTTCCAATAGTCCCTTTCACGGCTCTGACACAAGAACCCTCTACAGACGAGTGTCAAGGACAATCCAGCTGTCAAGTATTTAAGGCTCTTCACAAAGGCCCTGATTCCAGGCTCAAAGCTGGAGATAATACGTTTGGAAGCAGATTAAAGAGGGGTTAACAGCGAGTGATTAGCTGCTTTATCTGCACTGGGCGGCAGATTAACTGCCATCGCTAACACAGAACCACACTACAGGGTGAAAAGGATGATCCGAATTAGCCAGGTTTTGGTGCTGGAAATGAGATTAAGTGAATTGTGTGTCTTGCACTGTACAAATGTAGTTTTGCGTGTGTTGAATCTGTTTGTCATGTATGTGTGTGCCAGCACAAGAGCCTGTGTGTTTGGTAGATGACAACAAACCTCAAATCCTTCCATTAGGACCATTTGGGAGGAGCAAATGCTATCTTTTGGATCCCTATAAAAGAGGGATCACTTGGCAATAGTTTGAGGGAGCCTTCATCTGGTGATCAACGAAGAGAGAATTTACATCTCTTTTTGACTCTTTTTGCGATGCTGCAGTAATCTACAAAAGGAAATAACACTATTGATTTAAGCTTTGAGGTGTTACAGCATTCTCGGTGGACTGGTTGCCAGTTTCAAGCAAGATGAAAGGAATACCCGAGTTTCAGGAAGACTTCTACATCCCCATCCCTTTAGATACCAACAACATCTCAGCTTTCAGCCCTTTCCTGGTCCCCCAGGACCACCTGGGTCACCATGGCGTGTTCATTGCCATGGCTGCCTTCATGTTCTTCCTTTTTGTCGGAGGGACTTCAATCAACGTCCTTACCATTGTTTGCACAATTCAATTCAAGAAACTCAGATCTCACCTTAACTATATTCTTGTGAACCTTGCCATTGCCAACCTGTGGGTGTCCGTTTTTGGTTCCTCGATAGCATTCTACTGCTTCTGGAATAGGTACTTTATCCTTGGGCCGACAGCATGTAAAATTGAGGGCTTCACTTCAACAATTGGAGGTATAATGCAACATGTATCCACATTATTTTAATGCTTCTGTGTTAGCCTGTTGTAGTTCACTGTAGTTCATAGATAAAAATTTAAAGCCAGAACTTATTCTTACATTCTGCTTCTGGTTTCTGATGGTTTCACCAAACCCTTTTTCTTTTTTTTTCTCTATTGTTGCAGGAATGGTGAGTTTGTGGTCTCTTGCTGTGGTGGCTGTTGAAAGGTGGCTGGTCATTTGCAAACCCCTTGGGAATTTTACTTTCAAGACCCATCATGCCATACTTGGCTGCATAATGCCTTGGATTTTTGCATTGGCAGCTTCACTCCCTCCACTGTTTGGCTGGAGCCGGTAAGTCCGACTGCTTACAATGATGAGGACAAAGCCAAAATGCCTCCCTCCAGTGAACCCGAAGAAAGATAAACAATGCCTAGCACCTTTTTGCTCCACTCCTATACAACTAGTTCAAGTCCCTGAGTGAAGTCCTCTGATTGAATTGAGCAGTTGAATTGTGCAGTTGAATTGTGCAGAGTTGTCAATTCCATCAACCTCACCTTGCTTTGTTTTACAGGTACATACCTGAAGGTTTGCAGTGCTCTTGTGGACCTGACTGGTATACAGTTAACAACAAATACAACAACGAATCCTATGTCATGTTTTTGTTCTGCTTCTGCTTTGCGGTTCCTTTCAGCACCATTGTGTTCTGTTATGGTCAGCTGCTCATCACACTCAAATTAGTGAGTATAAATTGTGTTAATCAGATCCTTTTAGGAAAAGGTCAATGTTTCAGGAAAAGAGTCAACTTTAAAGGGATAGTTCACCCTCTTACTCACCATCATGACGTTCAACATCCATAAGACCTTCGTTCATCTTCGGAACACAAATTAAGATATTTTTGATAAAATCCAATGGCTCAGTGAGGCCTCCATTGACAGCAAGATAATAAACACTTTCAAATGCCTAGAAAGCTACTAAAGACATATTTAAAACAGTTGATGTGACTACAGTGGTTCAACCTTAATGTTATGAAGCGACGAGATGTGTGACTTTGGCAGTTTGATACACGCTCCGAAACACTGATTCGAAACAAAATATTCGTAAAGCTTCAAAGCTTCATGAAGTAGTGTTTTGAAATCGCCCGTCACTAGATATTGTTGAATAAAGTAATTATTTTGATTTTTTGGCGCACAAAAAGTATTCTCATCACTTCATAACATTATGGTTGAACCACTGTAGTCACATAAGCTGTTTAAAAAATGTTTTAGTAGCTTTCTGGGCATTTGAAAGTGTTAATTATCTTGCTGTCAATGGAGGCCTCACTGAGCCTTCGGATTTTATCAAAAATATCTAGAAGGTCTTACGGGTGTGGAACGATAAGAGGGTGAGCAATTAATGACAGAATTTAAATTTTTTTGGTGAACTAACCCTTTAAGCCATGAAGAGGAATTTTATGCAACCATATAGTGTTGTAATTTAGACTTTTGATATTTCTAAAAAATAAATATTGAAACCACAAAACCATATTATTTAACATGTTATGTTAATATGTATTCTTTATTTTGATCTGAAACTTTCAGATAGCCAAGTGAACATTCTAAAATGATAAAATTAAATAGATTAAATGCACACTTTTCTTTTTTTCTTTTCTTTTTTTTTTGCAGGTAAGCTTCACACTAACATTTTTACTTACTTGGTCCAAATCCTAACACAACGGATAAAATACCACTTATTTATTATTTATTTATTACATAAATAAATGATAAATGGGTTCCATTGATCTGCCACATTGGGAGGCACATTGATCCAGGTCCACTAAATGGAGACTATGAATGGGTTACTTTGGTCATGTTACCATTTGCTCTAAAATCCCTTGTTTGTTCTACCAGGCAGCCAAAGCTCAAGCAGATTCAGCTTCGACTCAGAAGGCAGAGAGGGAGGTGACAAAGATGGTGGTGGTGATGGTGTTCGGCTTCTTGTTATGCTGGGGACCATATGCTTCCTTTTCTCTGTGGATGGTTTCCCACCGTAGTGAAACATTTGACCTGAGATTGGCAACCATACCATCCTGCCTTAGTAAAGCCTCTACAGTGTACAATCCGGTCATCTATGTCCTAATGAACAAACAGGTATAGTGTTGTGGACATTTGTAGTTGTATCGTTGAAGTTTGTTCCCACATGGCATCTAATCACTTGAAATAATATATGCTACTCATTTCTTTTGAAACCCAGTTCCGTTCCTGTATGATGAAGATGGTCTGTGGCAAGAATACTGAGGATGATGAGACTTCTTCTTCATCTCAGGTCACCCAGGTCTCCTCTGTTGCGCCAGAGAAATAAACCCATTATTAATGTATCCTCATCCTGTGGAGAGAACCACTCCGCTGGCAGTGAAAAATAATCTTACAATGATTGTAAATAATAAACATAGACCCAATAGGAATTTTTGCTTTTAATGTCAAAATTTGTGTAACTTGGTCTTGGCTTGCTGAACAAGTAGAATGAGTAGAAGTTAAATAAATGCAAAGAAAGAAAGAAATACAGAATTGTGTTGTCAAATTTATTAGTTCCAGAATTGTGACATACATTACAATAGTTTATATTATATTACATTAGATTACATTCCTTTTTTATGTGGTGAGCGCACCATTTCACAACAACTAAAACATGAAAACAGAGAAGTATCATTTATATCTGATTGTAATCAAGTCCGTAGCCCATGAGTAATGAAGTAACACATCGAGGGATGGTCTGAAAAGCAAAGTCAAACAGAGTATTAGGCTATCTATTATGCAAAACTGCTTTGCATTGATTTTGCTGCACAAGAAAATAAATTTTTTTTTTTAATTCACTAAAAATTAATTACGAGAATTTAAGTGCAGATGTCTTCTGTGTCTCTTTAGAAATACAGAAGAAATGTCATTACTTACGTCACTGATTTGTGCATGCATGCTTACTCACCTTAACTTCTTCTTACTTCATCCAATAAGTAGTTCACTTTCAAATCAATATAAAAGTGCAAAGAAAGAATATGAAATTAGTTTTTGTCATTTCCAAACTAGCCTAACACAATCAATTCAAGAACAATATCCACTTAGTTAATCTAGAAATTAAACCACAAATGATGTTAGAGAAACAATGAGCAGTGAAAGCAAAGTTTTGCCCATGTTAGATTAACATCTATTACATGGATTAATTCCATTCAAAAATGTAAAAATTGTTCAATAAATGTTCAGTACTAAATACCGTGAATATAGAGGTTGTCCAATGGAAGACCATGTGAGACCAAACTATTATCTTGAGCTTTCGTTGAGAATTCAGTTGTATATCCGAGTTCTGCTAGTAGTGAACTTTTGCCAATCACGAATAGTTCAGAACTAGCGGAATTCCAGACATAGGACTGACTGAGTGCTGCCCCATGATACATTCTGATCCATCCTTTTCAACTACATCTCTGAAAATCTGTGATTGACACAGTGATATAGCAACGAAAAACACTATAGTGACCCTTGAGTCTTAATCCCACCAAAGCGTAGATATACATTCCAGCAATCTATTAAACTTCAATTTATTTTGATTAGCTTCCAATTAAAAAGGAACTGTAAAAGATCACAATGAACAAATACCTGTTTTGGATAAACACCTACACATCAGTATAATTCTTTGCCAGTTTAAAAATGAACAGAAAACAAATGATAGAATAAAAAATTTACTGACTGCTCTCGTCTTCATGTTGGCTCCATCCTCACCCTGGTTTGGTCTGTTCACACCCTAGTGTTCACTTCCTCCTGCTCCACTTTGTCACAATAGATGGAGAAGCCGATGGCTGAAAAAAAAAAGAAAAGAAAATGCCTATCGTCAGAAACAGGGAGAGATTAAAACTGACCTCATCAAGATTTTCAGATAAACCCTGCTTTCCCTAAACTGAACCATCAATCCATTGGGATTAGGAAGGTTTGGGCTGCATCCTTGTCAATACTAATTAGGATATCACGTGGAGGGTACCTGGGTACCCCAGTTGTCCCAGTAAGCTGATTTGGACTTTAACCTAGATGTCTGACTTAATGTTACCCTTCACATACTGAACATATAATAATAACTGTGTAACATTTGTTTTAAATGGACATGAGAGAATATGAACGGCACAGTGTTTACAGTGACAGAGATATAATTGAGAAAATGTTTATGTCCTTTATAAAGGATTATATATACTCTTTAGTGAAGTTATGCAGTCATTTTGTTATCAAATTAGGTGTTTTGAAATGGCCTGAAATCTTTTGAAATATGGAAAAAAAAAAAAAAAGTTTTTTTGTGTGTGCACTCTCAGAAAAAAGGTACAAAAGCTGTCACTTGGGCGGTACGCAAAAATGACATACTGAATTTGTGCAATGTACCAAATAATACAATCTACATTTTACAATAATGTAAAAAGTTCTTCACTCCTATAGGCAGAAGAGGCCATTATATAGAATCCTATCTTATCTTTTTTAGCATGATTTCAGTCAGAAACCTTAGAAACCTTTACATTTAAACTTAAATTTGGTATGGAATGTTTCTTATATGCAGCTATTGTTTTTTGAACCCTAAAAGGTGCCAGAACACTCTAATCTGGTGCTGTTTCATTTTAGAGAATGACAATGTTTTTTTGCAATAATGATATAATGCGTCTTTAATGAAAGTGTGCTGTACAGTGGCACTGAACAAGAAGCTTCAGTCAAGGACAACACAAAGAGGTCTGTGACCTAAACTTAAAACTTTGTAGAAAGCATCAAAAAGCCCTGTCACCTCATAATCACTACTGGCTTGGTTGTGCCAAATGTCACCGCACAGTGTTTTGGTTTACCTGTGATGGCTTCAACAATCCTAGGAAGGAACAGAAGCTTAGACCTCCTGTAAGCCTAATGAATGAGTTTTTGTTCTGCTCTTGATACCTGTTTTGACCTCAACAATTCTCCATCCAGTAAGCCAGGGCATCCTCCTTTTTTTGCGTATAAAAGCACTTTGACAAGTGCCCAAAGTCTGTCGGTGCGAGTCGGCCAGTGACAGAAGGTAGTAGAAGCACAGAGGCCCAGACCTTTACAACAGCTAAGAAACTACAGGTTTGGGCTATACAACAACCCCCAAAAATGGCAGAGCAATGGGGAGAAGCGATATTCGCAGCCAGGCGAAAAGGAGATGAAACAACAAGAGAAACAATGTTCACATATACTAACAGCAATAACACCAAGGGTGAGTTTTTAAAATTTCTTCTATTTTTTTTTTTTATTATTGTAATTTGAGTAGCTTTAAATAGGGAGGTTTTGTGCATTGAGTAGGTTGACAAAAATTGTTTATAGGAAATTGTTAAATCATAGCTATTCTGTAAGAATGATAAAGCCATTTGAAAGTCTTTAAAAGCAAAAGTGGCAGAGTAATAGGACAGGAAATTACTCTTAAACTTTAAATCTGTGCATTTTGGCTAGAAGTAACATAGCCAGAGAACAATTTCGGACTGATAAATATGGAGCATCAGAATAATTAGAGTTGGTTCCAAAAGCTGTTAGGTGAGACTCCTTCAAGATGATAATATTACTGCTCTTTATTTCTCTTTTTCAGATCCCTTTGAGGGACCCAACTACCACATTGCCCCTCGATGGGTTTACAACCTATCAACATGCTGGATGCTCTTCGTGGTCGTCGCCTCGACCTTCACCAATGGCTTGGTGCTGGTGGCCACGGCCAAATTTAAGAAGCTCCGTCACCCTCTCAACTGGATCTTGGTCAACCTTGCTATAGCTGATCTCGCAGAGACTCTTTTGGCCAGCACCATTAGTGTGACCAACCAATTTTTCGGCTACTTTATCCTCGGACATCCCATGTGTGTTTTTGAGGGCTACACTGTATCTGTATGTGGTAAGTTACTGCCTAAAGATATCATTATGAATACATTAGACCAAAGTTCAATATATATATATATATATATATATATATTTACATTATTGAAACTTTGTCTGTTTTTTTAATGATATCTAACAACACAATCAACAGGTATCGCTGGTCTGTGGTCTTTGACTATCATCTCTTGGGAGAGATGGGTGGTTGTCTGCAAACCATTTGGAAATGTCAAGTTTGATGCTAAATGGGCAGCTAGTGGCATCATCTTCACCTGGGCTTGGTCTGCTGTCTGGTGTGCACCTCCCATCTTTGGCTGGAGCAGGTAAAATGACTTATTAAAATATAAATAAGTAATGAAGGCATTTGACAGCTGTGTACATTTTAATCTTAGTAATTCATCATAAAATCATTGAATTATTTGGGTGGTAAGACCAACACAAAAGTTCCACACAAGCATAAATGTGAATCTTTATTTTCTCAGATATTGGCCTCATGGTCTGAAGACCTCCTGCGGCCCTGATGTCTTCAGTGGAAGCGAGGACCCTGGTGTCCAGTCCTTCATGATTGTCCTCATGATCACCTGTTGTTTCATCCCTCTGGCCATCATCATTCTCTGCTACTTGGCAGTGTACATGGCCATTCATGCTGTAAGTTGTCTCCTTGACTGCTTTCAAAAGTTTATTCCAGTTTCTAAAAAGGCACTAAGCATCTATCATTTCTTTCCAACAGGTCGCCCAGCAGCAGAAGGATTCTGAGTCCACACAGAAGGCAGAGAAGGAAGTGTCCAGAATGGTGGTTGTCATGATCATGGCCTACTGTGTTTGCTGGGGTCCTTATACATTCTTCGCCTGCTTTGCAGCTGCAAACCCAGGTTATGCCTTCCACCCCCTGGCAGCAGCCTTGCCTGCCTACTTTGCCAAGAGCGCCACCATCTACAACCCCGTCATTTATGTCTTCATGAACCGACAAGTAAGTCAATGCTGTTTAACAAAGCTCAAACCTTGAGCACAATAAGAAAACTTCACATGAATCTTTGCGATATAATCTCGATTTCTCTTTCTCTGCAGTTCCGCGTATGCATCATGCAGCTCTTTGGAAAGAAGGTGGATGATGGGTCTGAGGTGTCCACATCCAAGACAGAAGTATCCTCTGTGGCTCCTGCATAAATTGCGCACCAGATCTCAGAGAAAAGATCTTGAGTCAGACATGGGAAAAAAAGATGAAAATGGGACTTTTTATATTCCTTGTTTACCCTCACCGTATCTCAACAACTTTGCTTCCAGATATTTCCCTCGGAGCGATGGGGAATACCTTGTTGCATGGCACTGTGTGTTAACACATTACTTTCTCAACGGCCCTGTGGCTTAAGATCCACCAGAATGATGTTACAGTTTTTATGGTAATCATTTGTCACACAATCATTTGTCCATGATACTCTATCCACTGACAATTCAGAAGGTTGTGCGCCTATATATAGCACTGCTTTGTGGGAATGTGGCACTCAGTATGGATTAATTAACAGCAAAAAGTTATCGCCTCATTGTAATGTACAATTTTTGCTGATTTGATGTTCAGTGGCAATGTAATAATATCTCTGTAATTTTAATTTTGTAGCCATCTTGCAAGAAAACAAAAATGACAAAAAAAAGTTTGATAGATAGATGCCTGCCCATGTACAGCATGTAATATGGTTATATTTTTTTCTTTGATGAAAATAAAAAAAAGCAGCAAAATAAATATTATGTTCTCAGTGTCTTTCATTACACATGCACATGTCTCTGAAAATATTTCACTGTGGGTCTCCATATGCCAGGAATTGAAATAATCAAGATCTGGTTCCTTTTCACGGACATGCATTTTTGCAATTATTAACATAGGAAATGTTATTACAATTTTGAAATTTTATCTTTTGTTATTGAAGCAAATAGGAATGGAAAAAAATAGGAATGTACCTCTCCAGATATTTATCCTGCTATAGTTTACTTCCACATTCTGGAAATGTGAAAAGGATGCATTATCTTGTTTAAATTATGTCCCTTATTTCACTGTTATACACTTTTCCCAGAATTCACTTAATAGAAAGTACAAAAAAAGAAATTGCACTGCTAACCCTAAGACACCCAAAATCCACTTAAAGGAAAATAACTTTCAATTAAATATGTTTTGTTGTGCTAGACAGGATTTAAAGCTTAAAAGTCACTTGGAACGTGACACTAAAAGCACTGCTTATCTAGGGAAGATTAACCTCAAATTGAAGTCTTACCTTTTTGATTCTGAGTATTCATGTGCCCCCGTGAGCTTGGGTGCAAATGTTTGCATGGACATGTTCTTTCATCCCATACGTGTGAGGTCATGAATAGCAGTTAAGGCCCATACTTCCCATGCAGATTTGGGGGCACTTCCTGTTATGCGAGACAGCTGTACCTCCCAGCTAGCCTTAATTCGCTTCATGTCAGAAAGTTACAAGGATAATCTTTATGGTGATGTGCTGGTATAAAATGCTGATGTCGTCTCCCAGTTTGTTGGTTGCGATTTCAACCACAAACGGAGAAACAAAAGGCAAAGGAGGGACCAACCACCAACTCAGGGAGAGAAGAATCCTGTGACAGGTACAACCACTGCAAAAGTTTTGGTCACATAAAAAGGGGTAATTGTTAACAAATATCTCCAGGGTTTACAAAATGGCAGAGTGGGCCAATGTGGCGTATGCTGCCAGACAACAAGGGGACGACTCAACAAGAGAGTCTGTTTTCGTCTATACCAACAGCAATAACACAAGGGGTATTTTATCTTCAAGAACACAGCTGCATGTCCTGTACTTTATGAATGAGTAGAAGAGGAAAATTGAATAATAATGTCTTACTTGTTCACAGATTCCTTTGAGGGACCGAACTACCACATTGCCCATCGGTGGGTTTACAACGTTGCAACAGTCTGGATGTTCTTCATGGTTGTCGCCTCGATCTTCACCAATGGCCTGGTGCTGGTGGCCACGGCCAAATTCAAGAAGCTCCGTCCCCCTCTCAAATGGATCTTGGTCAACCTTTGCTAAAGCTGATCTAGGAGAGACTCTGTTGGCCAGGGGTGTGTTTCCCGAAAACATCGTTAGTAAACTATGGTCATAAGTCCCTTTGAACTCTGCTGGTAATGACAGAACTTGCGGCCATAGTTCACTTTGGGAAACGCACCCCAGCACGATTAGTGTGATCAACCACATTTTTGGCAACCTCATGTCATTTTTAGCTCCTATCGAACAAGATGAAATGGGTTTCGGAGAATTGGACTTATAGACTTAAAGGGGACTTTTTCTGACCTTTTTTGTTTAAGTGCTATAATCGGGTCCCTGGTGCATCTACCAACCCTGAAAACGTGAAAAAGGACAACCCAGTAACTTTGTTTTGGTAAGCCTATCACTGCAAGCATGTGAAAAAGCGAGCCGCTAAGATTTTGCTCCCCTTGTGACATAGGAAGGGGATCTTATTATAATATTACCATTTATAATTTTGCAAGCGACAACGGTGTACCAGTAACACTGATCCTGGAGTGCAACTGACCTGCACAGTTTAGCTACAACCCTGATCAAACACTTGAATGTCTTCAGGATTACTAAAGCTACGTGAAGGTGAGTTGGGTAGGAGCAAAACTCTGCAGGACAGCAGCACTCAAGAACGACAGTCCCTGAGCTTGTTATATGTCTCAGCTGTAAACATTATCACTGACCTGTTAACGGCTATAATAGTAAACATACGAGTCTCCATAAACTCCTGGCATCTGAGCCACTAAGGATGCAGTGGTGTAATTTTATTTATGAAGGGAATGTGTCCAAATAAATTCATATACCAGTATGGGCAAGTCATTTAGCACCAGACTTCTTTGTACACAAGGGTCAGTAAAAAACAGGATTTGCACAGAAGTTGATTCTCAAAGATGGATTGATAACAACTGTTCATGATTCAATTTCATACATATTTCGTGATGTTTGCAAATTGTCTTTCTGAATGTGTTTCGTTAGCACGTTGCTAACCTGAAAACACTTGCAGTCTGTATAATTCATAAACGCATCTTCATTCTTATTGAGTCTCTCCGACAGTGTGTAGCTTTAGCCATGTTAGCTGAGTGGCATGCTATCAAACTCATTCAGAATCGAATGTCAGCATTTTTTTCTCCCACCCAAAAAAAAGGCAGTTAAAACATGGTATAATAAAAAATCCATGGGGTATTTTGAGCTGAATCTTCACAGACACATTCCGGGGACACCTGAGACTTATATTACATCTTGTAAAAAGGAGCATAATAAGTCACCTTTAAAGTTGCAATAATCTTGACTGTACATGTAGCTAAAAGTCTTCTTAAAGAAACTGTTTTCTGACCTGGGAAATGAATGAACATCATTTAGCAAGATCTAATTAATTTGCAATGCAAAGTTGTTTGAATGTCACTCAAATCTTTTATGAAATTTCTCATATGCAAGTATGCTGAAAAATGTAATAAATTATGAAAAACAATTATATGTTATATTGTTTCATTGTTTTCTGAAAAAAATTAATCATGCAGTAAAATGAAACACTTAAGTATTTGCTTTCAGTAACAATTATCAACACTGTTCACAAATTGTAAGTAGAAGTCAGTCAATGCATTGTTTATTTCCCCATCTAAGTATCTTGATTATTTAAGCCCACTGTAAAATGCACTACTGAAAATCCATGTAAAGTTGATGGGCAGATGAGCTAAGAGCACAGAAATAAAAAGCAAAAGACTTTAATGATGGTCTTCAAGAATTGATAAAACATAACTGCACGTATATGCATCCTGAAGATTTGCAAATCCAATAGAATTTCCAAAAATGTGTCTTGCAAGGGTTTTATAACAGATAGATGCAGAGCACATGAAGCCAGGTAACATCTTGTAATCTCAAATAAGCTCTGTTCCACATCAAGCGGATAGAGGATTTCACCTAGGCTGGCCAGTAAAGTCAAGACTTTTGCTAGGAAGCTTATGTGACGGAACTCATTAGGTTAAAACACTGTTGAGTGTATTTGTACGAGGGCATTCGTGTGAGTGAGGGGTTGTGTGACTGTGTTGTGGATTTGGCATATTGCTCATGTGCATGTGTATTTGTCTGAGCTATAGACATTATTCAGGGTAAGGTTGTCAGCACATGCACAACAATTAGAGTCAGTTACTATATGGTGAGAAAAATGTCTAAATGGAAAATAATGCACCTTTTTAATAGAAAAGGTTTTTTTTTATACTCATTTTAACCAAGAAAGAATCAAACAAATAAAAAATAAATCAAACAAACAATTTAGGAACTTTGTTTTTAGTGATTGGGAATAAGGCAGACCTGAAAACCTATTATAAACCTATTATTGTATTATTAATGAATTACCACCTCTCTTCTATAGCATCTAAAGATATGTGACATTTTATTCAATGTGCATTATTAACATATTTGGTGATGTTTTGATGTTTTTCACAGTATTATTTTAGTTAGTCTATTTTATTTGTATTTATTTTTTTGCAAATTTATTTTATTCAATTGTGTGTGTTTTTTTTTGTGGATTTACTCTAGCAATCTACATTTAGCCTAGTTATGACTGACACGTGTTTGATGGGTAGGTAATTGGGGAGGCGGTTTGATAAAACACCTATATTTGTAAAATGGAATGTACTGTTTTGTCATTTTAAGGAATAATAAGTGTGAATCATAAAATTCTACTCTATTCTATTCTATTCTATTCTATTCCAAATCTTCCTGAGTTCTGGAATTCATTTTGGACTAATCATAGGTTCATACAGGAGGACAATACATTTTTTTTTTATGCTTTCTCAACATTTCTCATTAACTATGAATGGAATTTGACGCGTTTTGACAAATTGCAATAAATTACAATTTAAAGTCTTAAATTAAAGTTTAAAGTCTCGTTTTAACGACGTAATATCTAAATGCAATGTGGCCGCATTGTGCCACCATACACAGTAGGCTACAGGACGCTGCGGTTTCACATAGACTTTTATTTTGAAAAACTGGAGTTGGTCGCAGTTTTCACACTAGCACTATAAACTATTCACACGTGGAGTTATGTCCAAAGCAAGTGAGTATATGTACATTTGAGTGTTTTAGTCACTTATAGAGCCTTACAAAATGCTGACATAATTGCCATTTTATTTAATTACTTTTACTATGTTATAGAGCAAAAGCGAGCGAAACGGCTGGGGTTTTGCAGTAAAAAGGTGCGTAATCTAGCCTGCATGCTAAATTACTGTCAAATCAGTGTTGCCTTTAGTTTTGCTGAAGTTAAGATGACATGCTTACTGTATGTTTACTTGTACCAGAACAAGGATCACTGCTAGTATTATGCAGTTATTATGCTCATATTATTATTTACACATTTTTAATATTCAATACTATGAAATAACACTATAATGGGAGTATGGGAATTATGTTGTTTATCAAAAAGATAAACAAATCAAAACTATCTTACATTTGAGCTTCTTCAAAGTGGCACTCTTTGCGTAGATTACAGCTCTGCACATTTTGGGCCAACTTTATGAGGAATTTAAGATCATGAAAAACCTCATTTCAGTGTCCCAGCCTTTGACTGGCAGTGTATGTTGACTGTCTTCTCTAAAGTCCAAGGATGGGCAGCAGTCTCAAGGAGGGAAGAAGGACCCTGGTGTACCTAATGTGCGCAGCTTCAAAGAACACAGTCAGAGACAAGCTGAACTCCGAAAACAGAGGGTGAGGAAGGGATCTGTACAACCTTTTCTAAATAAGTTGCATGTTTCCAGATCCGAGTAACATATAAGTTTACTGTTATTTATGTCACTGTTCATTTGCATCACAAAAAAAAAATGCTATGTGCAATTTGTCAATTGTTTTGTAGTTGGAGGAGCAACAGGAGAGGCAGAGGTTGTCAAGAGAGAAAGAGATGATGAAAAGGAGAAGTCTGGACAGTTTCCAGAAAGACATCCAGGCACGACAAAGAGAGTTTGAACAGAAGGTTGGTGTCTATCACATTTTACTATTGATGGCAAAGTATTAGACTTCCTCTAGAATAGAATAGAATAAATTCATTATGTTTTAAAATACACTTCCGTTCCGTACAAAAGTTTGGGGTCAGTACTTCTTCATAGATGTCTTTCTTTGTAAATTGATAGCAAGCAGCCTGAAATGTTTGAAAATTACATTTTATAGATTAGCCATGTCACTATTTTGTGCAACCACTGTAACGCCTCTATAAATGGTCTTTTTTTTTTATTTTGCAATTGCAAACAGTTGTAGATCTGCACCTATGTCTTTATTTTTTATTGTTGATGCAATGAATGCAGGAAATTCAAATGCAAAACCTGGAGAAGAATGTTAACTTTGAAACTGAGAACTCAAGAAAGGCATACTGCAGAGAATTTAAAAAGGTACTATTTCCTGTTCTGGCCTGTTTTGATAACCCATTATACTTCCCCTTGAAGATTAATTTATATTGGACAATTCTTAATGACAATTAATTTTTTTATTTATTTTTACATAAGGTAATAGAGGCAGCAGATGTAATTTTAGAGGTTCTGGATGCCAGAGACCCCTTAGGCTGCCGCTGTCCACAGGTTGAACAGGCTGTTGTCCAAAGTGGAACCAACAAGAAAATTGTACTTGTTCTAAATAAAATTGGTAAGAGAGAACTTTTGCATGTCCAATTGAAAACTTCATTCTGCAATAGATGGAAAACATTTTTTTTTTTTTTTTTGACTCAAGATTTGGTGTCCAAGGATATTGTGGAAAAATGGATCAAATATCTTCGCAATGAGTTTCCTACTGTTGCTTTCAAATCCTCTACTCAGCAGCAGAACAAAAATTTGGTAAGACCTACAATTCATTGTTATCAATTACATGACTGGCACGGAAACCTGGAGGGCAAAACTGCAGCACAGGCATGCCAAAATGTCCATCTGTTTCAAGTCATGAATATTTAGATCACCTCTCAAAAGAAAGAAACAAAAATATGTGAACAAAAAGCTCCTGCTGCAGTATTTCAATCACTAAAAACAACAGGACATTCTAAAACGCTTAAAGCTGCTGTCCATAACTTTTTTTTAGTAAAAAATGATCCAAAATCAATTTGAGCAGATACATAACCAGCCAATGTTCAAAACTATGTCCTTATCTTAGCCCGATTCACAATGGTAAGCTTGTAATAATGTTTTCTAATTGAAATGGTACTGGTGGGTTTCAGCGCGTAATTCGAGCATGTAGCCATCTTTGCGTCATTACGTCACGTCTGTTTACATGAAGGAGTCCCAGCTAGTAGGCTATATGGCATGTGAGGATTCTGCAGGTGACGGATCATTTATAGCCTTTTCTCACAGCAGCTGCAATAATTAAACTTATTTTGATGGTGGATTGTAATCCAGAAAGGTCCAAATGACAATCATCAGTGACAACTGGAGATTCACCCGTAGTCAAAAGCAAAAGACTTCAGACTGCGGAGTGGCTACAGAAATTGAAATCTACAGGTAACGCTAATACACACTAAATACACATAGTCACGCAATGCTGATGATGTTAGCATTAACAATTTGAGAACAAAGTTTAACAATAATAATAATTGGCACGGTTTGACGTGATCCGAGAGATCATTAGATTTAATCACTGATGGGAGCGTGATTTATTTTAATGCTTTTTTTCTCAGTTGGTCAGAACAAAAGTGGCAGACATGTTACTTGTTCAGATGACATTTTCCAGTGAAAATTCACAGTCTTACTACATTACTACTTAGTAGAAAACTGGTAAAAATGACTAGCAAGCATGGATGAAAGTCTTGTTTTGCTCTCCAGGTGGGCGGTCCTATAAGAGTGTGACATCACATGAAAACTATGAATAGAGATGCATTTTATTATCGGACACAGCAAATCTGTTTTTTTTTTTACTTTGACCTATTTACACACAAATGATATATTGTTACAGTAACATTTTTCTGTTGTCTGATGTTCACAGAAACGCAGTCGTGTGCCTGTGACCCAGGCTACTCAAGAGCTGCTGGAAAGCAGTGCATGTGTTGGGGCGGATTGTTTAATGAAACTATTAGGAAACTACTGCCGCAACCAAGATATAAAGACTGCTATAACTGTAGGAGTGGTTGGTACGTTTTTTTGCACAACTATATGACTGCTACATTTTTTTTCTTTCGTAAATGAGGTCTATAAATGTTAACGAAATGTTTCAGGTTTTCCAAATGTGGGGAAAAGCAGTTTAATTAACAGCTTGAAGCGTGCTCGTGCATGTAATGTTGGAGCTACACCTGGAGTTACTAAGTATGTTAATAAGTTTTGTCAATATTTTTTTGTAAATATAAAGTCAATTTTTCTCTCGTTCAAATCATCAGCTGCCTTTCACTCACATCAATCTGTTTTTCAGGTGTTTACAGGAGGTCCATCTAGACAAACATATCAAACTTTTAGATTGCCCTGGTATTGTAATGGCAACCTCAACCAGCGATGCTGCCATGATCCTTCGGAACTGTGTGAAGATTGAGCAGCTGGTGGACCCAATTCCACCTGTTGAAGCCATATTGAGGCGCTGCAATAAAAAACAGGTAGCAACTCATATTTCCGGAACTTTAGTTTAATTGAATTTGGAATATTATTAATAGCGTTACATACGATTGAGATCCAGTTGTTTTCTTTCTATCTTGTGTAGATTATGGATCATTATGGAATTCCAGACTTCCAGACAGCACATGAGTTCCTGGCCTTACTTGCCCGTCGTCAAGGCAAGCTGAAGAAAGGTGGGCTTCCTGACTCCGACAAAGCTGCCAAGAGTGTTCTTATGGATTGGACAGGGTGAGGTTATAGTCCCAGTGACTTTAACGTCAATTATGTGTTGACCTCTAAAGGGATTGTTTACCCAAAAATTAATACAAATTTTTTTCATTTACTCACCTTGTTCACCTGTCTTCTGTGGAAGAAAAAAATACAAATTTTATATATATATATACACACACAACACCAATTTTCCCAAAACATTTTATGCATTTTGGCCATTTACACGACAATGGCACTTTGGCGGCTTTTGAAAGCTTTTGAAATCGGGTTTCAAAATGCAAGTTTTTGAAAACTATACCGTTATTGTCTCCATAGCTGTGTCCAAAATCACAAATCGCAAACTACTGGCCTCGATGCACACAGCATTTTTAGTTTTTGTGGATCCTTGTGAACAGGGATTTTGACAATGTTGTCAGCTGTACGTGAAAAAAGCAAAGGAAGAACGTTCCCATTTTTAGTACATTGTTGTTGTGTAAACACCCTAAAATTTCTTCCAATTTTTACTAGCACAGCTGTTGCTGGTCGGTCAAAAACAGTCGTCTGTAGTGTAAAGTAAATCTTTCTCTGTCTTGTAAAGGGGTCGTATCAGCTACTTCACACATCCTCCTGAGACTCACACACTGCCCACGCATGTCAGTGCTGAGATTGTAGCTGAGATGGGCAAAGCATTTGACTGGGATGAACTAGAGAAGGGCAATCTGGAAGCACTGGCTGGTAACTCTATCTACACTATCAATGAAATATACAGAACATATTTTCAAACGTTTTATAACCACACATTATCTAAACACAAATTTTCCATTATATTTTTGTACAATTTAGAGTGTGGCACATCTGATGCACAGATGGGGTTCTGTATTGCTACATCTGGATTGACACAAGGAGGTCAAGGGGAAGATCTAGCGGAGCTGCAAATGGACGAACCATCAGAAGAGCCTGAACTTCAAGACACGATTGAATCGATGGATGCAGATGAGGACACAGAGGTACAATCCATTACATGGTTCAGTTCTTAATTCAAGATAATTTTACATCCACCTACAGTGGGTATGGAAAGTATTCAGACCCCCTTAAATTTCACTCTTTGTTATATTGCAGCCATTTGCTAAAATCATTTAAGTTAATTTTTTTCCTCATTAATGTACACACAGCACCCCATATTGACAGAAAAACACAGAATTGTTGGCATTTTTGCAGATTTATTAAAAAAGAAAAACTGAAATATCACATGGTCCTAAGTATTCAGACCCTTTGCTCAGTATTTAGTAGAAGCACCCTTTTGATCTAATACAGCCATGAGTCTTTTTGGGAAAGATGCAACAAGTTTTTCACACCTGGATTTGGGGATCCTCTGCCATTCCTCCTTGCAGATCCTCTCCAGTTCTGTCAGGTTGGATGGTAAATGTTGGTGGACAGCCATTTTTAGGTCTCTCCAGAGGTGCTCAATTGGGTTTAAGTCAGGGCTCTGGCTGGGCCATTCAAGAACAGTCACGGAGTTGTTGTGAAGCCACTCCTTTGCTATTTTAGCTGTGTGCTTAGGGTCATTGTCTTGTTGGAAGGTAAACCTTCGGCCCAGTCTGAGGTCCTGAGCACTCTGGAGAAGGTTTTCGTCCAGGATATCCCTGTACTTGGCCGCATTCATCTTTCCCTCGATTGCAACCAGTCGTCCTGTCCCTGCAGCTGAAAAACACCCCCACAGCATGATGCTGCCACCACCATGCTTCACTGTTGGGACTGTATTGGACAGGTGATGAGCAGTGCCTGGTTTTCTCCACACATACCGCTTAGAATTAAGGCCAAAAAGTTCTATCTTGGTCTCATCAGACCAGAGAATCTTATTTCTCACCATCTTGGAGTTCAAGACACTTGAAAGCCCGCATGGAGTTTGCTAAAAAAACACCTGAAGGCTTCCGCCGGGCCACTCTGCCATAAAGCCCCGACTGGTGGAGGGCTGCAGTGATGGTTGACTTTCTACAACTTTCTCCCATCTCCCGACTGCATCTCTGGAGCTCAGCCACAGTGATCTTTGGGTTCTTCTTTACCTCTCTCACCAAGGCTCTTCTCCCCCGATAGCTCAGTTTGGCCGGACGGCCAGCTCTAGGAAGGGTTCTGGTCGTCCCAAACGTCTTCCATTTAAGGATTATGGAGGCCACTGTGCTCTTAGGAACCTTAAGTGCAGCAGAAATTTTTTTGTAACCTTGGCCAGATCTGTGCCTTGCCACAATTCTGTCTCTGAGCTCTTCAGGCAGTTCCTTTGACCTCATGATTCTCATTTGCTCTGACATGCACTGTGAGCTGTAAGGTCTTATATAGACAGGTGTGTGGCTTTCCTAATCAAGTCCAATCAGTATAATCAAACACAGCTGGACTCAAATGAAGGTGTAGAACCATCTCAAGGATGATCAGAAGAAATGGACAGCACCTGAGTTAAATATATGAGTGTCACAGCAAAGGGTCTGAATACTTAGGACCGTGAACTGAAATGTTTTTCTTTTTTAATAAATCTGCAAAAATGTCAACAATTCTGTGTTTTCCTGTCAATATGGGGTGCTGTGTGTACATTGAGGAAAAAATGAACTTAAATGATTTTAGTAAATGGCTGCAATATAACAAAGAGTGAGAAATTTAAGGGGGTCTGAATACTTTCCGTACCCACTGTATATTAATCATTCAGTGCACAAAGGTTAGTTTGGTGGCGGTTTGTTATGGTGCGTATTAAGACTCACCTCTCATTTTTGACTTTGAATTATAATTCTTCTAAGTTTGGACCGATGACTGTTGAGCTCAAAGTTCCCAAGACAAAAAGCAGTGGTTCAATTGAAGCTGTAGGCCCAAAGCCAGTGGACCTAAAAGACATCCTGGATGTTGACCCACTCCTGCAAGGTCAGGCCCTCCTGGCTGCCAACAAAAAAAGAAAGAAGCAGCAAAAGAGAGCTGGTAAGACCCTCTTTGTTTGCAGTAAATTCATCCATGTGTGATCTCCATGCAAATTAAGTTTTGAACAGTTTGTTTTACATGTATTACAAGCCAAGTACACTGCTTTAAAACTCTGTATTATAACATAACATCACTTCTCCTTTTTTCTTCTTTCATAGATAAACTCGGCACCAAACTTTCAGATTCTCTCACCACAGCTTTGAATTTCTCCTTCTCTGATAGCTGATGCGACGAGCATTAAACCAAGATGCTCAGGGAGTTCATTTTACTTTCACCTGCTGTTAGAAATACTAACATACTTGTATATTTATATGATCTACCATTTAAAATATTAAAATAAATCCTCTTTTCTCTGACTGAGAAGAATGACTCAACTAGACCTTTATGGCTATTATTGACCTTCTTTTTACTCATAAGTCAGAAAATCACACGTTGTCATTCACTGTGACAATTTTCCAAAAGCCAAGTCAAGTCACCTTTATTTATATAGCGCTTTTTACAATGCAGATTGTGTCAAATCAGCTTTACAGTGATAACTGGTAAATAATTTTGGCTGCACAGCAGCTCAAGAAGAAAATGGTGTCATTGTCCAGCTTTAGTAAATTCAGTATTGATTCATTCTGTTGAAAAAATCTATAGTTATTCATTTAGTTAATTTATCTATAAATCAACACTGGAGAAAATAGTGATGTCATCGTCCAGCTCAGTTCAGTTCGCATACAATGGTGTCTATGCAGGCAGATCAAAAAAACATTGTTGAATATCAAGTGTCAAGTGTCCCCAACTAAGCAAGCCAAAGGCGACAGCGGCAAGGAACCCAAACTCAAAAGTCCTGGTAACAGTTTATTCACTTTTATAAGTACTTGTCAAACCAGATTGAGAAGGAAGAGCAGCCTATAATTTAGTGAAAGCATGGCTACTTTGTACACATGCATAAATGTTTTGACGTTAACATTTTTAGAAACAAAAACATTTCAACATGGTCACTTCATAATTTTGACTTTATTACTATTTTCCACATTTTAGAATAATGCTAAAGTGAGTCTGTTAACTTTTGACTGGTGCTGTAAAACAAATGTATAAAAACTCTTTAAGCTTGAAACTTAGATGTACAGTACATGTGTACATGCCTGTGTTCTTGTAAAATATATATATATATAACAGCTTTTATTAATATTTTGAATAAACTTTTTTTTATATTTGAAATTTTTATTTTTAGTAATTTGTTGTTTTTTGTCTTTTTAGTGTTAATTTATTTTATTTCAAATTTAGTTTTAATAATTTTAGTAGGTCATCCTAAAATAATTATTTTCTTCTTCTAATTTTCTAATCTAGTAAATTAAGTTATGAAATAATATATTGTATTTTATTTCAGCTTTATTTTAATTAACGACAACTATAATTGATAGATTTAGTTTTAGTAAACAACAGTAACAAACAATAACATGGTTGAGTGTGATGGGGAGAGATGGGTCTCAATCTGTCCAAAACAAGGAAATCCTCATGCGAGTAATGGCGATTCTTCCAGCAAACTCGCTTTACTTCTGCTAACGCCAACCAGGTAACTCAGCTAACTTTATTTTCACCTCTTGACGATTTCACACGTACGTATAAGCCGTGTTAATCTCAAGTAATTATGCGTGAATGGAAATTGATGAAGTTAAATACAGGCAACGTGCCAGTTTGACGTTGGATGACATGTCAACTAGCTAGCTAGTTAGCTTAGCACTAACAGCTGGATGGTGCCAAAAACAACTATTCCGGGTTTGTTAATTTCGCTTTAGAGATAGTCATATGCAGTTACATTTGCTTACTGGTGTAAATAACTAATTCTCAAGTAAATTCGGTTTACGTTTACGAACGTACTCAACTTCGGCTAATTCCGACCAATAGCAAACTATTACATAACTCACAGTAGAGCTAACTGCACAATCATTATTGAAAGTGTTTTTGTCCATTATAGCTAACAGGAATACATTCAGATTAGTGTTTGTGTCTGATGTTTTGTTAGTATTTAGAGGGACATAGCCTTAAAGACGAATGGTATTTTGGTTAGCTGTCAACTGGTAAATTATGTACTTCCCCAAGATAGAGCTGCACATTTCAATCATATGAGATATTACAGGTTCATATTCAATTTTAAGCAGTAGTTTGGTCAGACACCAAAAATTGTAATATATTTAACTTGTCTCTGTCATTTCATATTGTTGTGTACATTTTATGTTAGTTAAATGGTTAGTGTAACAGCCTTTAACAATACTGTATTTATAATATTTAAAATGTATGTGTATATATAATTTTTTTGCCTATTGTGCTTTGGTAGAGTATTACATTTTTCTTTAAATGCAACTATTTGAGTGTGATGACTCAGATCAGTTAAATTTCCCTGTTCCTCAAGTCTCCATTGTCCAAAAAGAGAAGTGATCATCCCAGTTATTTCCTTTTATACTGCTGATCCTGTAGAATTATTACCAACTTTCTTGATGCTTTCACCATTGCAGCTTGTTAATTCTTCTCATACTTGACCCGTGGAACCAGCATAGCCATGTCATCCCGAGTGTTGCTACGGCAACAGCTGATGCGGGAGCAGGCGCAGGAGCAGGAGAGGAGGGAGGCACAGCAGCAGGCGTCTGTCGCTCAGCTCCGCCCAACAGATTCCACTCCCGCCATCTCCGTCACCATGCCACCCATGGCTGCCCGCCCTCCTCCAGCTCAAGTACCGGTGGAGGTTCTGAAGGTGGGTCGGATCTTCTTACGAGCCTTAGAAATCTCTCATTTGAAAAACTACTTTTTCTTTCCACTACTACTACTGCATACTCAAGTAGCATCCTAACTGCTGTCTACATGTCTAGTAACCATGACACAATTAGCTGAAAGTTTGAAGCTTGACCCAAAAAAACAAACTGTTAAACGACATGAGAGGGTGATTAATTAATGTAATTAATTGGGTGAACTAACCCTTTAAATATTATACAACAAATGTGTGTATGTTTTATATACAGTGGCATGTGAACGTTTGGGAACCCCTTGCTGAATCTGTGAAAATGTGAATAATTTTAACAAAATAAGAGAGATCATACAAAATGCATGTTATTTTTTATTTAGTACTGTCCTGAGTAAGATATTTTACATAAAAGATGTTTACATATAATCCACAAGACAAAAAAGTAGCTGAATTTATTAAAATATCTCCGTTCAAAAGTTTGGGAACCCTTGATTCTTAATACTGTGTGTGGTTACCCGGATGATCTATGACTGTTTGTTTGTTTTGTGATGGTTGTTCATGAGTCCCTTGTTTGTTCTGAGCAGTTAAACTGAGCTCTGTTCTTCAGAAAAATCCTCCATGTCCTGCAGATTCTTCAGTTTTCAAGGATTTTTTGCATATTTGAACCCTTTACAGCAGTGACTGTATGATTTTAAGATCCATCTTTTCACACGGAGGACAACTGAGGGACTCGAACACAACTTTTAAAAAAGGTTCAAACATTCACTGATGCTCCAGAAGGAAACACGGTGCATTAAGAGTCGGGAGGTGAAAACTTTTAGAATTTGATGATCAAGGTCAATTGTACTTAATTTGTCTTCCGGGAAACATGCAAGTATCTTCTGTTGCTTCCGAAGGGAAGTACTAAATGAAAAAAAGTATATTTCAACAAAATAAGAAAAATTTGGACTTCTTCATCCTGTTCAAAAGTTTTCACCCCCCGGCTCTTAATGCATCGTGTTTCCTTCTGGAGCATCAGTGAATGTTTGAACCTTTTTTAATAGTTGTGTTTGAGTCCATCGATTGTCCTCAGTGTGAAAAGATGGATCTCAAAATCATACAGTCACTGCTGTAAAGGGTTAAAATATGCAAAAAATCCTTGAAAACTAAAAAATCTGCAGGACATGGAGGATTTTTCTGAAGAACAGAGTTCAGTTTAACTGCTCAGAACAAACAAGGGACTCATGAACAACCATCACAAAACCAAAAAACAGTCATAGATCATCCAGGTAACCACACACAGTATTAAGAATGAGATATTTTAATAAATTCAGCTACTTTTTTGTCTTGTGGATTATATGTAAACATCTTTTATGTAAAATATCTTACTCAGGACAGTACTAAATAAAAAATAACATGCATTTTGAATGATCTCTCTTATTTTGTTAAAATTATTCACATTTTCACAGATTCTGCAAGGGGTTCCCAAACTTTCGCATACCACTGTATATATACAGGTCCTTCTCAAAAAATTAGCATATTGTGATAAAGTTCATTATTTTCCATAATGTAATGATAAAAATTAAACTTTCATATATTTTAGATTCATTGCACACCAACTGAAATATTTCAGGTCTTTTATTGTTTTAATACTGATGATTTTGGCATACAGCTCATGAAAACCCAAAATTCCTATCTCAAAAAATTAGCATATTTCATCCGACCAATAAAAGAAAAGTGTTTTTAATACAAAAAAAGTCAACCTTCAAATAATTATGTTCAGTTATGCACTCAATACTTGGTCGGGAATCCTTTTGCAGAAATGACTGCTTCAATGCGGCGTGGCATGGAGGCAATCAGCCTGTGGCACTGCTGAGGTGTTATGGAGGCCCAGGATGCTTCGATAGCGGCCTTAAGCTCATCCAGAGTGTTGGGTCTTGCGTCTCTCAACTTTCTCTTCACAATATCCCACAGATTCTCTATGGGGTTCAGGTCAGGAGAGTTGGCAGGCCAATTGAGCACAGTAATACCATGGTCAGTAAACCATTTACCAGTGGTTTTGGCACTGTGAGCAGGTGCCAGGTCGTGCTGAAAAACGAAATCTTCATCTCCATAAAGCTTTTCAGCAGATGGAAGCATGAAGTGCTCCAAAATCTCCTGATAGCTAGCTGCATTGACCCTGCCCTTGATAAAACACAGTGGACCAACACCAGCAGCTGACATGGCACCCCAGACCATCACTGACTGTGGGAACTTGACACTGGACTTCAGGCATTTTGGCATTTCCTTCTCCCCAGTCTTCCTCCAGACTCTGGCACCTTGATTTCCGAATGACTTTGGACCACTGAGCAACAGTCCAGTGCTGCTTCTCTGTAGCCCAGGTCAGGCGCTTCTGCCGCTGTTTCTGGTTCAAAAGTGGCTTGACCTGGGGAATGCGGCACCTGTAGCCCATTTCCTGCACACGCCTGTGCACGGTGGCTCTGGATGTTTCTACTCCAGACTCAGTCCACTGCTTCCGCAGGTCCCCCAAGGTCTGGAATCGGTCCTTCTCCACAATCTTCCTCAGGGTCCGGTCACCTCTTCTCGTTGTGCAGCGTTTTTTGCCACACTTTTTCCTTCCCACAGACTTCCCACTGAGGTGCCTTGATACAGCACTCTGGGAACAGCCTATTCGTTCAGAAATTTCTTTCTGTGTCTTACCCTCTCGCTTGAGGGTGTCAATGATGGCCTTCTGGACAGCAGTCAGGTCGGCAGTCTTACCCATGATTGCGGTTTTGAGTAATGAACCAGGCTGGGAGTTTTTAAAAGCCTCAGGAATCTTTTGCAGGTGTTTAGAGTTAATTAGTTGATTCAGATGATTAGGTTAATAGCTCGTTTAGAGAACCTTTTCATAATATGCTAATTTTTTGAGATAGGAATTTTGGGTTTTCATGAGCTGTATGCCAAAATCATCAGTATTAAAACAATAAAAGACCTGAAATATTTCAGTTGGTGTGCAATGAATCTAAAATATATAAAAGTTTAATTTTTATCATTACATTATGGAAAATAATGAACTTTATCACAATATGCAAATTTTTTGAGAAGGACCTGTATAAACTGTAATTTTAAATATGTATTTATAAGTGGGAGTCTTCGGTGTAGACAGCTCCACTAAAATTTAGGTTTGATGTCACATGCATAAAATGTAGACTCAACATAAGTGTATTCCCTTTTTTTATCTAAAAGTGTCAATTTTTCACTAATTCATGGACTGCAACGTAACGTAGAGCATGAAATGTCACTCACGTCTTTACATGACCGCTGATCCAGTGTTTTTACTTTGCTGTAGGTGCAAACTCATCTTGAAAACCCAACTAAATACCACATCCAGCAGGCTCAGAGGCAGCAAGTGAAGCAGTACCTATCCACCACGTTAGGCAATAAAGTTGCCACACAAACTCTTGGTGTATCCCCCGTTCCGCAGTCGAGCTCTGCTCCAGAGAGGGTCCCTTCTGCAAGCAGTGCTCCCAATAGCCCAATGGCACATCTTAACCTGGGCTCCAACAAAGAAGAGGTAAAGCACATCTAAACATATACGAATATATTTATTTATATCTAAATATACACTGACATATGCAATGTTAATATACTGATCATCTCATTCAGATGTAGAAGTTGCTAAGCCTGTTTTACTGTCTTAAAATGCACAATTAAATGTTGCATAGTTTAATTTTATTATGCATATTCCGCATTTTTCCGCTGTCTGCAAACCTACAAAACCATGCCCAATAATCTGCCCACCTGCCGAGAAACACTAATTTGTTTTATGGTTACTGATTTATACTAAAGAAGGCTTTTGATCAAAATGTTATTTTCATTCCCCTGTTTTTGTTAAAGAACTTTTTAATAAACACCCCTTTTCTACTGATTTATGCTGAAATATGAATTGTCTTCTTAACAGCATATAAAATGGGGGTAACACTTTTCAGCAAGGTCCCATTATTTAAAGGGTTAGTTCACCCCAAAATGAAAATGCAGTCTATTACTCACCCTCATGTCATTCCAAACTAGTCAGACCTTCGTTCATCTTCGGAACATAAATGAAGATCTTTTTGATGAAATCTGAGGGATGTCTGTCCCTCTATAGACAGCTACGCAACAACCACTTTTACACTTTAAAAAGTTCATAAAGAGATTGTTAATCTCGATTAATAGATTTAATTTAGGCTTTTACTCACATGTAAACATTGATCAGCAAACATAAGCAGAAGCTCAACCGAACCTGAATAACGCACAAGAACAAACCTCTTCCAGAAGCTCAAACGTGCTGCGTAACCAATGAGGTTCATTCTCGTGTGTTGCGCAGCACGTTTGAGTTTCCGAAAGAGGTTATTTCTTGTACGTTATTCAGCTTCGGTTGAGCTTCTGCTTATGTTCGCTGATCAATGCTTACATCCGAGTAAAAGCCTAAATCAAATCTATTCATCATAAAAAGCGATCAAGTCTCTTCAGAAAATTTGGACTAAACCGCTCAATTCTTATGGATTAGTTTTCTGATCTCTTTATGAACTTTTGAAGTTTCAAAGTGGTCGTTGCAAAGGCAATGGAGGGACAGAAATCTCTCAGATTTCATCAAAAAGATCTTAATTTGTGTTCTGAAGATGAACGAAAGTCTTATGGGTGTGGAACAACATGAGGGTGAGTAATTAATGACAGAATTTTTATTTTGGGGTGAACTAACCCCTTTAATATTAGTTAAAAATACTGTTCATTGTTAGTTCATTTCAGTTCCATTAAATAATATTACCAGATACAAGTTTTGGTTTATAATGTTATAGTAAATGATGGAACTGACATTAACTAAGATTAATAAATGCTTCAGAAGTATTTTACATTGTCAGTTAATGTAGTTAATTAAGTTTAACAAATGGGACCTTGTTCCAAAACAGCAATTATGCATAATTACAGTTTTCTAGCCAACTCTATAGTAAGTACATGTTGTAAATACATATTACTCAGTACTTGCGTATAATATAATTACACTGTAACAAGGTCACCTTCACATACATTGTAAATACATTTTTACTGTGCCTCTGTCTTGACACGTGCCAGTAAGTGAACATACTTATCTTTCTCTGTTCAGCTTGCCCTCTCACTAGTTTTGTCACATTGTACTGCAAAATACCACACCAGCAGCTTAATTATATCTGCACCCCTCTTTCACACCATACAGCACTTCTGCTTTAGATCACCCATAAAACACACTCTTGACAGTTGTCTTAAGAATACAGTTTATTGGTTCCCTAAATACATACTTGTTTATAACCCACTTTGTTGAGTAAAGCGATTAGATATACAGTACTTTTTATAAGACCATACTCATTCTAAGCCTTGATTGCATCCCCTCAGATGGATGATGTAATCGACGACATCATCAGCCTTGAGTCCAGCTTCAATGATGACATCATGTCACTGATAGATTCTGGCCTACAACTCCCGAACACGGTAAGCTCAGCGATGATCTTCATTATTGATGAACACATCCATAACATTACGGCAATGTTCTGAATAAAAGCCTCTTTGAACCCCAGCTATATTTGTGGTAAACCGCTACATGCCATTCTGAAAGCTTACGGAGAGATCATTTCCTGAATGTAAATGCCTCCACCCCTCTTAAGAGTGAGTGCTAACCACTGCACTTATGAGGGAGGCGATAAATGGGGATGCACCTCTGCAATCGACATAAACATTCACTTCTGACACTTTACTAACACCTGCCAGGCAGGAATTGTCAGGGAGGGCACAAAAAGGACTGTGAACGGATTGTACAGACCATGGCACAGGATTGAAAGAACTCTGGAAACAACTGGCAAAGGATTTACCTTTTATTTATTTATTCATTTTTTCTGGTGGAAAGGGTAAAAAGTGAATAGACGTAAAATGAGGATTTTAGTTTTATTGCAGGAGCATGAAAGAAAAAGAAAGGTAACATCTTATTCTTGAATTTGTTAGCCTTTATTCTTAAAGAAATCCATTTTGAAATGAAAAAATATATTTTTATTATAATTTCTTATTATATATATTTCATTATAATATAAGGGAAATTTATATCAGAATAAAATTGCAAAATACATTATACAAAATTATTGTAATTAATAATTAATGTTGATAATAATAATACATTTGTGTGCAAGTTTTTTTTTTTTTATCTATTTGTGAATAATATGAACAGTTCAGTAATTTAATTTTGATGTAATAACATAGTCACAGTAAATTCTAGCACTATATTTACTATGAATAATAAAATGGCAAGATTTTCCCTCGGTTAATTATAGCACGTCAGTGTTTTTTGTAGAGTTTATTTATATTCATGTTCTTAAATAATAATATACTTGATGGTAAAGCAAAATTAGATTTTAATGTGTTTTAGGCTGATGTAAACACAATATTACTACAATACATTTCCTACTACAGTTTAATGTTTAAGTTCATTTCTTAGCTACCAGGCAACCTTCTGGATGTCTACAGCAGTCCTGGGATGACGACCCCCACCATCACCGTCAGCAATTCCTGTCCAGCAGATCTGCCCAACATCAAAAGGGAATATTCTGGTAATGTTTTACTCAGATTTTCCTCTGTATTCCATTGGTTTCAACTGTTTGTTGTGTTATGTATCTACACTATTGTTTGGTAGTCATAATAGCTGTTTATTTTCAGACACAGATACTAGAGCCTTCATGAAGGAGAGGCAGAAGAAAGATAATCACAATCTCAGTGAGTTCGAAAGACACATGCTTCAGTAGTATAATGTTTGTTTACTGTGTCATTAAATGACTCCGCCTCAATCTGTGTTTTGCTTTGTGTAGTTGAAAGGCGGAGAAGATTCAACATAAATGACAGAATAAAGGAATTGGGGGCTATGATACCCAAATCCAGTGATCCGTAAGTTTCTTTCCTTGAAACTTTAAGCTTTGCAGCTCTTATTTTTTAAAGAAAGCACAGAAAAAACATGTAATACCAGTGAAATGTTTTGGGCACTTTTGTCATTATATTAAAAACCTTTTGATCTAAAGGCTTTGGCTTGAAATTAGTTTTGAAGACAATTATAAATACCAAAACTCAAATTTTAAATCCTGTGATCAGACTGACATACATACATACATATAATTTTTATTTTAGACTAGCATACAGTACATGCATAATATTTGCCTCCTATCTGGTTGAAATGGCAGGGAGATGCGTTGGAACAAGGGAACCATTTTGAAGGCTTCTGTTGATTATATAAGAAAACTTCAGAAAGAGCAACAGAGGGCCAAAGAGATTGAGATGAGGCAGAAGAAACTGGAACAATCCAACCAGGCCTTGCTGATCCGCATACAGGTATATGAAACGTTAGCTTTCCTGTCTGTACCAAAAAATGGAAAAAAAAAAATTCCCATTTAACACTTAACTTGCTCCAGTTATTTATTTATATGTTAAAACCTGTGAAAAGATGGACTCCAACACCTACTGCTGTTTATTGCACACAGGAATTAGAGATGCAAGCTCATCACCATGGCCTCAACTCCGCTGTGTCTCTAGGCCTGGGCACAGACGCTTCCTTCCTTCAGCAACAGATACTACAGGCAAACCAGTCCATGCAGTCCGGCCCTGGGGAATGCCAACCTCAGAGTCACCTTAACATGGATGCTGCCATGGCACAGACTTCCCCCTCTCCCTTCCTCACAATACCTCCCTCCGGCTCCCCAGCTGCTGCGGCAGTAAGCGGCCCCCTCGATCTGGATACGTTTAGCTTTGCGGAGCTGGACGACCCTACGGCCTCTGATCTTTACTCTGAAGTGGGTCTCAGTGACATTCTTATGGATGACGGCTGCACGATGCCCACTGTCAGGTCTTCAGATGTGCTCTTTTCCCCGATGTCCCCCGGAGCCTCCAAGGCCACCAACGAGAGTAGTGTGAACATGGAGGATGACTTGTGACCGAACTGACCACTATATGTATGTTTCTGTGCTTTTCCTAATGTGGGACACCATGGAATGTATTTAAAGGGACAGTTCACTCAAAAATTCTGTCATTTAGTCCAAACATGTGTGACTGTTTTTTTTTCTCTAGAACATAAAAAAAGATATTTTGAGAAATGTCTCAGTTAGAGTTGCACAATAATTATGAAGTACACGTAAAAAGATCACAATCTCACTTCAAACACCCAAACGATCTTATTCCTAAATGACAACAATTCGACTGTCTATCAAACTTTTGAAAAGTATGATCACAGTGGAACATTCAGATCTGCGTTGGTGCTGCCACTGAGCCAGTTGTCATGTATAGGTATGAAACAGTTTTTTAAATCCACACAGTATCATTCAAATTATCACAGAAGTACTGGGATTAAAGTTTATAGTTCGGATATAAACACTGATGTCAAATAAATATTGGATCAATTACATCGATACACCAGTAGGTGGCGACAAGTAACTGTTAAAAAATATTAGTAATTGAATCATTCATTCAAAAGACTCTCATTCATCAAAAACACTGTTATGACTGTTCAAAAACACTGATTCATCCAGTAATTAAACAATTGAAGTCTTTTTGAGCGAGTCATTGAATCATTCATTCAACCCCTCTTTTTTAAAATAATTCATTCAAATTAATTTAAAAAAAATTCAATTGACCACAGCAATTAACATTTTTTTAGAACCTCTAGTAAATTACACATTATTTTGTTTAGTTGTCTGTTTTTATTTTAAACAAGAATCAGTTTATCCAGAATCATGCAGCTCTAGCCTGTGTTTGTTAACTTCCTTCAAAATGTCGTCTTTTGTGTTCTGCAGAAATTGATGGATTTTTCATTTTTGGTGGACTATCCCTTCAAAAACATGCTCTCTGGTGGTGTTCTCTTTGATTCAAGGCAGTTAGTTAAAAAAATTAACTGTAGTATTACAGCGTTTCACAGGCAGTCAGTGATTGCAACACTCCCAAATGTTTATCCCAAATCTGAAACGCACCCAAAACGTTTAGCCTTTTTGTAGCTAAAATGTTGGACGTTTTAGCCTTTCTAAGCCTTCCTTTAGCCTTCCGTAGGGTAAATCATGTGACATTTATTAAAGTGTTAGATGTGTTATTAGTCTCTGCATTCAGAGCATGCAAGTGCACATATATATGTTTTTGGAGTGTGGAGTGAGTAGTCACTTTATAGTCACTTACCGTACCAAAGGGATGTTTCGGAGTTGTTTAATTGCGAGAATTCATTATTTATATTGTTATGATGAAAATGTTCAAGCAATATTTACTGCGTATATCAGAAAAGTCTATTTTTTAACACTTTGCTGGCTTTACTTTCAGCAGCCAAGTACTTGCATATTTACTACTAACTGGTTTGAAATTTCTACATTTTATTTGTTTGTTTACAACACTTCCTTTTAAGCTTAGTTAATCTGACCTTTTTCATTGTTACATTGCTAAACAAATGTGTGACGGTGCTGGTGCTCGTGAATTATTATTATTTTTTTTTTGGTAACACTTTAGAATAAGGTGTAATTTATTTGGTAACACTTTACAATAAGGTTCCATTTGTTAACATAAGTTAATTCATGAGTTAAAATGAACTATGAAAACTGCTTCTAATGCTACTTCATTTATTAATCTTAATGTTAATTACAACACTTACCAATACATTATTGAAGTCAAAAGTTGTATCTGTTAATATATTATTTGATGGACCTGAGCTGACATGAACTAAAAATATTTTTTATTAATGTTAACAAAGATTAATAAATACAGGATCATATATTTCTTATTGTAGTTAATGCATTAACTAATGGGACCTTATCCTAAAGTGTTACTAAGTAAAATTCATGTCAAAAAATTAATTGGCATTACTTAATATATCAGGTATCATGAAAAACAATATCAAACAATTTCTAGTTATAAAAAAAGTTCATTTTTACATACACTAATGCATTTTAAAATAGTACATTTTACTTTTTAAGCTGTATAAATTAATGTTTTCTGAACAAACATGACTTAATGTACAGCAGTATATTTATAATTTAATATTTAACCTAAATTAATAGATTTTGTAAAAATTGTTGTTCATTGTTCGTTCTTGATACCTAACGCATTAACTAATGTTAATGAATTATGTGCAAAGTGTTACATATTTTGAGATGTGTATAAGGAAACAAGCCACAATAACATCATGCACGAACAGCTTTTCAGGTGTAAAACTTCACAAGCTACCTCTGCCTAAAGTGCTTTTTTAAGCAATAGATCTAAATCAGCATTTTGTTAGATGCAGCTAAATACACACTTCCCTGCGAATGTAAATGTTCTGTAGATGTGCTGGGAAACATGACATTGAGCATACTGCCGGTCAAAGCCAAATTAACTTTCATCTCTGATCAGACTGTGCCTTTAGCTTCAAGGAACAAAAGTCATTTGTTTGGTTTGTAAATATAGAGAAATGAATACAAATGAGTCTCCAATTGTTTAAAAGTTGTTCTCTGTAAGTTCTTCAGCAATTCAAATGAATGTATAATATATAAAACTATATGATTTAAAGCTAAAAGCATAGACTTGTAAAATATATTTCAAAACTTGAATGTTGTGATAGATTATGCAATTTCCCTATCAGTTTTTCCTGTGCCAAAGGCACAGAATAGGTGTAAGTTTGAAATTATTAAAGTCACAAAGCAAAAAAAATGTTTGTCTCATGTGCTTACAGTACAGTCCTTAGAAATAAGCACTGGTGTGTGTCTAAAGATATTTCTACTCATTAAAACTGAATTGCCAGTTATTCTTCAGCTGCTGCTGTCATTGCCATCTTTACTTTCATTGCATCTGTACTCAATTAAAGGGAAGGTGTTGTTCTTTTTTTATATTATAAACAGATTTTTGTTTGAGCACATAGGCCTAATTTATAATTGAGAGAATTTATTTTAATTGAAATTTTCCTGTGTTGGTGGCATTTAATTGGCTAAAATAAACTGATAAGGAAAAAAATCTCTTTAGTATGCTTGACTTTTTTTTTTTTCAAATGTTTCTCTTGTAATTTTTCCACTAGATCACCATACATCAATAGCACTCAATTGTCAGTTTATTCAATAAAATCTGCACATTAATCATTTGCACATTTACCTCCAGTTCAATCTCAATATTAAGTTAATAAGCCAGATTTGATGTGTAAGTTATCGCTTGGGTAAACAAATCTAGTAGGTCTTTTGCATACATTGACCTACTCGCATCCATTTCACACAAAAGAGCTTTAAAACATAAAAAAGAGAAGAATGTTTTATTTATTTTTTCTAGAACAGAATATAAGATACATTTAGTATAATGCAATCTAACATTGTCTTGCCAAATCCATGATATCATGAATCATTGCATCACACAAAATGCTTCAAAGGCAATAATATATATAGATATATATATATATGTGTGTGTGTGTGTATAATATATATGTGTGTGCGTGTGAACCACAAAACCAGTCAAAAAAATTTTTAAATTGAAATTTAAACATCATTTGAAATAAATAAGCTTTCCATTGATGTATGGTTTGTTAGGATGGGACAATATTTGGCTGAGATACAACCATTTGAAAATCTGGAATCTGAGGGTGCAAAAAAATCTAAATATTGAGAAAATCGCCTTTAAAGTTGTCCCAATGTAGTCCTTAGCAATGCATATCCACTCACAAAAATAACTTTTTGATATATAAACGCTTGAAAATGAACAAAATATCTTCATGGAACATGATCTTTACTTAATATCCTAATGATTTTTGGCATAAAAGAAAAATCGATCATTTTGACCCATACAATGTATTGTTGGCTATTGCTACAAATATACCCGTGCGACTTATGACTGGTTTTGTGGTCCAGGGTCACATATATACAGGTGCTGGTCATATAATTAGAATATCATCAAAAAGTTGATTTATTTCACTAATTCCATTCAAAAAGTGAAACTTGTATATTATATTCATTCATTACACACAGACTGATATATTTCAAATGTTTATTTCTTTTGATTTTGATGATTATAACTGACAACTAAGGAAAATCCCAAATTCAGTATCTCAGAAAATTAGAATATTGTGAAAAGGTTCAATATTGAAGACACCTGGTGCCACACTCTAATCAGCTAATTAACTCAAAACACCTGCAAAGGCCTTTAAATGGTCTCTCAGTCTAGTTCTGTAGGCTACGCAATGAATGAATATAATATACAAGTTTCACTTTTTGAATGGAATTAGTGAAATAAATCAACTTTTTGATGATATTCTAATTATATGACCAGCACCTGTATGTATATAGATATATATATATATGCAGCTCTGGAAAAAATTAAGAGACCACTTAACATTGATTTCTGAACTTGGAGTGGTCTCTTAATTTTTTCCAGAGCTGTATATATATACACACACACACACACACACATAATGCATATTAAAAAGATAATATGAAGAAAAAAAAAGTTTATTTTCTAAGCAAATAAGAGTTATACACTGCAAAACAAGATTATTTTTCTTATCTCACTGGCAGATATTTTGTTCTTGTTTCAAGCATAAAGTCACTTAATTCTGATTGATTTTTTAGTGAACAAGACTTAATATCTTTATTCATTTTTCTTCACAACAATGTTTAGATATGTGTACTGAAAACAAGACAAAAATACTGAGGAAGAAAATCATTTTTTGCAGTGTATCTTTGACAATTTATTTTTACCAATTAAATGTACTCTCAAATTGTAATGAGCTGGACAAAAACTTTTCAATATTTTTATATATTCTGGTTCAGGTGATATGTGAACAGTATATGATTTTTTCCTCTGATGCAGTATGAAAATGCAGTATCAAATGCAGCCGTGCAGTATCACAGCCACAATCAACCAGCAGATTTACATGCTTGTGAAATCAGCACATTACATTCGCTACATTCCATTCCAGCCTTATCAGATTGTCATGACCAATACATTAATAACAGTGAGACTGTGCATCTAGTGAAACAGAAGCTGAGAGAGTTCCATGCCGAGCTCCAGACACTCAGTCGTCTGTAGACAGAGATCGCAAATGGAGCAGTCAAAGGCGTTTTCTGCACAACTGCAGCCGCATGCCTCCATGTACTCAGCACAGCTGCAACATGGGCAAAAATCTATGAAGTCCTCCAGAGAGGAAGGGTCGCAACAACATACGTGAGAGCAGAAGGATGTACAGATTGAGGTCACGCAGTACTGACACCCATCACCAATGGCCAACGCGCAATCCCAAAATTTGCAGAACAAACACGCTAACAGAAAGGATGCACACAGATCTAAAAGTGCAAGAAAAGGGAGAAGAAAATGTAATATATATGTGAAATTAAATTTATATTCTTTATTCAGTAGAACATTTCTGGAATAATCATGATTACCACAAACATTTATTTAAACTCTTATCTTTTTTTATTATTATTAAAAAGAGGTTACAGTGAGGCATTTAAAATGGAAGTGAATGAGGCCTTATAATAATTCATGAGTTTATGTGCCCATATAATCTTAAATTTTGTCTTGCTGTCTGCTATAGAGGGGCTCGGAGTGGATATTCTACTCTAGCTCAGATCTATCCCCCATTACATAGGCAAAATAGATAAAGGAGGAGAAGGGGAGGAGGAGGGTTGCCGAAAGTACTGACAACGGGAAGAAGTAAGAGGCTGTTTTTATACCCTGGTATTATTTAAAAGATTAGATGACATACTCTACCCGAAATTATGTTGAATAACTTCACTAAGCTTATAATTTTATGAAAGTCTACAGGAATTCTGCTAAAGTCACCATTAAAATAAAAAAGAACAATTCTTGTTTTTTTATGGAAAATTGCAGTATTCATTATAATTCATCATTCATGTGCCCTCGTAATCTTTAATGAAAATAACTTCCCCTCTTCTCTTCTCTTCCCCCTTTTTCTCTTGTTTGAGAAGCTGTTTCACTCTGATATACAGGTCCTTCTCAAAAAATTAGCATATTGTGATAAAGTTCATTATTTTGCATAATGTATTGATAAAAATTAAACTTTCATATATTTTAGATTCATTGCACACCAACTGAAATATTTCAGGTCTTTTATTGTTTTAATACTGATGATTTTGGCATACAGCTCACGAAAACCCAAAATTCCTATCTCAAAAAATTTGCATATCATGAAAAGGTTCTCTAAACGAGCTATTAACCTAATCATCTGAATCAACTAATTAACTCTAAACACCTGCAAAAGATTCCTGAGGCTTTTAAAAACTGCAATCACGGGTAAGACTGCCGACCTGACTGCTGTCCAGAAGGCCATCATTGACACCCTCAAGCGAGAGGGTAAGACACAGAAAGAAATTTCTGAACGAATAGGCTGTTCCCAGAGTGCTGTATCAAGGC
>RJVU01075544.1:531077-554547 GCA_003731715.1 Anabarilius grahami
GGGCAACAAGACTCTTCTGTGATGTGTACAACCCTCAGAGTAAAACATACTGCAAGAGACTCCAAGTTTTATGTCCAGAACATTCCAGAGACCCAAAGGTGAGAGTTTAGTGATGGTCTTGCCAGAAATCTGCTCAGACTAAAACACATCTTATATAAATACCTTGACAAAGGCTTTGTGCCGAAACGTTGGTCAATAAAAACTTTCTGCAAGTGAGTGTGCAGTCAAATCTCATGTATATTTAAACCACATCTTATAAAATCACTTCATAACTTGATTTGTGTTCAATATGTCTCTTTTCTGCTTTTCGGTTCTCAGGTCCCAGCAGATGAGGTGTGTGGATGTCCACTAGTGCGTAACGTGTTTGAGCCGACTGGAGAGTACTGCAGGGTCTCGAAACGCAAGTGCAACAAGCATTACTGCTGGGAGAAGCTCAGACGGGCGGAGGTGGACCTGGAGCGTGTCAGAGTGGTCAGTCAAGTTCTTCAAAACGTATCGTCATTGTAGTCTTAATTTATTTTTATGTACTCATGTTTTGCCCCTCTGAACAGTGGTACAAGCTGGATGAGTTGTTCGAACAAGAACGCAATGTGAGGACGGCCATGACCAACAGAGCAGGACTACTGGCCCTCATGCTCCACCAGACCATCCAGCATGACCCCCTGACCACTGACCTCCGCAGCAACAAAGACAGATAGCCATGTGAACTATCAGTGCTCACTTAAAAATTATTTGTTTATATTTGTATACTTTTCATATTGTATATTTGTCACTATTTGGACAGTCATTCATAATAAACATATTCTTTATGCGTCTCCTTCAGTATGTGTTGATTGATTTTAGGGATGCACTGAAGATTTTCTGAAGTTTCTGAAAATATATATCTTCAGAGAGATATTAATTTAACCCCCACCCCAATTCAAGGAGATGGTCCTCACTGCAGAACACAAGATCCAGGGGGTGGGGTTGGATCTAGATCCAGCTCCTCACACTTTACATAGCCCTTGACTTACCCGACTCCGCCCCCTGGATCCCGAGTGTTCTGCAGTGAGGGGCTAATGAGTTTTTGTGCAAGTCCCGGACAGAGATCGGCCAACAATAAAAAGTTCATATATATATATATTACGGTGAATGTGATTTCACCAAGTACAACATGTTCCTGGATCAACATCTTTGTTGGTTCTGGAACAACATTTCAATCAACCAATCAGATTTGAGGGAAAAGTTTACAGTTTATGTCAAGTTTAGGCTTGCAACCAGGGTTAGGTGCTTCTACATCAGTGTTATTCACCTAGCTTTCCCCTCTGATTTTAGGGATAAGTTATGGGTAGGATTAGGTTTAGGGGTAGGAATAGGGTTAAGACTAAATCTTCAGACAGGATCGTTGATCCAGGGACATGTCTTATTTGGCAAAATCACGGTGACCGTTTTAGACCACAGTAATTTATTAGTATGGATTAGGGCCTTCTTTTGAAGCCAATACAGCATCAAATTGTCTTGGGAATGACAGTTACAACAAGCCCAGAACAGTGGCCAGGTCACTATGTGATGCTCAGACCTGGTGACTGTGCAGGCCATAGGAGATGTTCGACTTCACTTTCATGTTCATCAATCCATTCTGTCACCAGTCTTGTGTGTGTATTGATGCTTTATCATCCACGGCCCCACCTTCAGGGTATAATGTTTGAACCATTGGGTGCACATGGTCGTTCAGAATGGTTCGGTAGTAGGTAATTCCATGATATTGCAGCCCAAACCATCTCTGATCCACCCCCGTGCTTCACTCTGAGCAGCAACAGTCCAGGTGTTAAGCCTCTTTAGGGCTTCTCCACACTGTAACTCCCACGACTGTGGGCAAGACAGTGAATGTGGACTCATCAGAGAACAATTCATGTTTTACATTGTCCACAGCCCAATATTCCCTTTGCTGGCACGATTGAACTCGACGTTTAGCACTGGCACAAGTGTCCAAAGGTTTGGCTGTAGCAGCCCGACCCTGATTATTGATTCTGTGGAGTCGAGGTGCGCATTTAATTCTGCAGTGATTTGGGCAGCTGTGGTTTTATGTTTTTTGGATACAATCCGGGTTAGTATCCGGACATGCCTTTCAGACAGCTTCCTCTTGCGTCGGCAGTTACTCCTGTTGGATGTGGTTCGTCCTTCGTGGAGGTATGCCGAAATTACCCTGGATACCGTGGCTCTCGATACACCACATCTGTCCTGGTCACAGATGCGCCAGCAAGACGCGCACCAACAATTTGTCCTCTTTTTAACTCTGATATGTCTCCCATTATGTTGTGTGAATTCTAATATTTTATATATAGCTGTGCTATAGACCCTCTTCACATTAGAGGCTGACTACAGCTCCTTTTTCGCCATCCCCTTATTCACTGAACTATCCGTTCCACCTTAAAAATGTTGGATGATTGTTAAACCATCCTCAATGCTTTGGCAATATTTTTTTTAAGGAACAGTTGCACCAGAATTATTGGCCAGGGTTTCAGTTTCATTGTCCAACCCCTGTGACCCCCCTACATGGAGCAAGGTCAAAAAAATATTAAATGAATTGTATATATTTTATTTATTATATACATGTATTTATATATATTTTTTGACTCTATGACATTTTTTTACTTCATGACTCTAATATATTAAAACGAGTGTATATAAAAGTGAATGGAGATTTTCTAAAACACAAATAAAAGTGACAACTGAGGGCAGTTGCCGTGACAACTACAGCGCGTCTTCAGTAAACACAGACTCTTGTCTCTCTCTTGCTTATTTACTAAAAAGACTAGTAAAATGATCAAATGTCAGAAAAAAATGTAAATTACATCGTTTACTGTCCAATTAATGTTTTTCAATTAGATATCTATTCCATTAGTAACTTTAAAGTAGTTAAGTCATTCAGAAGTTTACTAGAGTTAAGCTTTACATCGAATTTGAAATAGACAAGTTTATGAATGATTGTACATAAAAAAGTAATGTTTTTACTTATCTGATTTCAGTTTGCAATAAGAGTTGTGTTCGTTGTATCTGTTGTGTAGCAGTACAACGAACAGAACGACAGATAAATGAAATATAGGTAAATGACAGTGACACTGACACATCAAGCTAAGCAACATATCTTTGTGTGACGTGATAAGAGAGCTTTAATTTATTCCGAATGCTTGAGTCACGTGTTTCCGGGTTACAACAGCACTTCCGGCTTCTATCCTGTATCAGTTATTTAAAATATGTCAATGTGAGGGCTCGTTAAGGGGTTCACAGGTAGGTTTTTAAAATGGCGAAGTTGTATTTATGGCGTTTAGTTCAAGCGAACCATTAAAAACAGCAAATAATCTCGTTAAACCTCAGTATCTAGTGTTACCTACTATAATTTCACGCTTGCTAACACTTTAGCCACTACGCTAAATATTGGCGCTAATACGTTTTAGGCTGTGTCTCAAAACCTACTGTGCTGACTACCTAGAGAATATTTTGCGCATCAAAACTCGTGCTTTTATAAATAAAACGATTGGTCCCTATAGGCAAAGCATCAATAGGAAGCCAACTGACCGATGGATACAATTGCAGGTGTCTTGAGCTGAATGCAAAACACATTGCAAAGAGGGTATTCCGATAATTCGACTTTATAAGACCTTCAGATGGACAAAAAGTAGATGTTTATTTATTTTGCCTTTCAGTTATGTAAATCAAGGATGATTTGCTGTTTGAAACACTGTATCTCTACTAATGCTAATGCCTATTGCAGCTCAAATAAGAAGAACAGGCTTTACTAACATGGAGACAGAGGAAGTAGCAGCTGAGGTACCTGCAGAACCAACAACTGAAGAAAAAGATGCAAATGCAGAGGAAAACAAAGAACCTGTGCCTGCAGAGCCAGCATCCGAAGTAAAAGATGCAAATGCAGAGGAAAACAAAGAACCTGTGCCTGCAGAGCCAGCATCCGAAGTAAAAGATGCAAATACAGAGGAAAACAAAGAACCTGTGCCTGCAGAACTAATATCGGAAGTAAAAGATGATAATACAGAGGAAAACAAAGAACCTAAACCTGCAGAACCAACATCTGAAGTAAAAGATACAAATACAGAGGAAAACAAAGAACCTACGACAAGCACAGACATTCAGGACCATGTCACGGACAAAAACAAAGTGGAAGCTGTAACCGAAATGGAAGGTGAGTCTTCCAAAGATGTCGACAAACCACCTTGTGACTGGCTGGAGCCACTTGAAGAAGACTGTGAAGACGCTGATTCCCAGAGCGTTGATGGAGAAGTAGAGAGCCTTGCTGGTAGTGAGTGGAGTGGGAGTGTGGTTAGTGTTTTGAAAAGCACTGGAGAAAGAGGTGGCAGAGGTGGAGGGTACGTACATGACCTGGATTTTTCCTCACATCAAACTTTTATTGATTAAAAATCCTTTCCTCTTATGCACTGCACCACATTGTTTGAGCTAAAACAGATGTATGTTTTTCTTTTTCATCTAGGAGACCTAGACGGAGAACACAGTTAGAGGCAGATGAAGGCTGGGAAGATTGTCCATCATTAGGGGAAGGATGGAAACGCAAGCAGGTTTTTCGTCGGTCAGGCAACAGTGAAGGACGCAGTGATACATACTATATAAGGTATATTTAAAACTGTTTGTTTAAAATGTAACTGATACGATTGGCATAATGAGACTTTCTTTTATGAATCACTGTTTATTTTGTTTCCCTTTCAGTCCAAGAGGTCACAAAGTAAGAAGTAGGGTTGAGCTTTTGAAACATATAAATGACTCTGTGGACCTCACAAATTTTGATTTTAAAACGGGCCAATTTCTTGGTGATGGGCCTCGAAGAAGAAAGGTGAGGAGATGTCCAGCATGCTTTTTTTTATTTTTGTTAAAGGGATAGTTCACACAAAAATGAAAATTCTGGCATCATTTACTCATCTTCAAGTTGTTCCAAACCTTTATACATTTCTTTGTATTCTGCTGTACAGAAAAGAAGGTATTTGGAAGAATGTTTGTAACCAAGCAGATCTCGCCCCCCTTTGACTACCATATTATTATTATTATTTTTTTTCTACTATGGTAGTCAATGGGGGGTGAGAGCTGCTTGGTTACAAACATTCTTCCAAATATCTTCCTTTGTGTTCAGCAGAACAAAGAAATTTATACAGGTTTGGAACAACTTGAGGGTGAGTAAATGATGCCAGAATTTTCATTTTTGGGTGAACTATCCCTTTAAGTCATCTTTATTTCTATAGTGCTTTATACAATACAGATTTTCATAGCATCTTCACAGGAATAAACAGGAAAATGACAATCATTGAGCACATTTACATGCACACCAGTACGCTGATAACTCACAAAAATCTGTGTCTGGGTTTACATGCAAACCAATAACCCGACAACGCAAGTAAACTGCGTTTACATGACTTTATTAATAAATCAGGTTATTTCCCCGTAGTGACATCAAAATGTAATAATTTGCGTATCTGACTCGAATAGTATTTAATTTTTTATAATTAAAGCATTAAAAACTGACAAAGATTATTCCAACATGTCAGTGGGAAACTTACAGCTCATATATTATCCTCTCATGCAGTTACAGATGCAGCAGTTTGACTGAAACACTTCTACTTCTGCTGCACGAAAAGAGAACACATTTTTATAATTCTTTGAGTCAAGAAAGAGTGAGTTTGCGATGTATTTCCTCCTCCCTTACTGCAAAACATTTAAATTAAATCCGTTGTTATATCCGCAAAATTGACGCGTCTCCGTCACATATCACACAAGCGCACTTTAATAAGCCAATAGAAAGCAGGTTAATGCGTTTATATGCTGGGCAAAATCGGAGTAAGGGTAACAGATAAACGCATTTACATGACCATGTGCATTGTTGGCTTATCAAGCATAATCAGCTTAAGAATGTGCATGTAAATGCACTCGATGCAAACTTCATCAAATATGAGGCAAATTCTGCTTTTAAAGCAGCTCTACAGAAGACATTGTCATTATTCACCTCGAATTAGTGTCGATTTAGTTCAATAATAGTGTCGATATTGTTGCAAAATTCATTAATTATGAAACAAATTTGATTCAGCTATAAAGCAGCTCTACAGGAAACAATAGTGTCATCATCCAGCTTAATTCATATCAGTTTTTGTTCTCATCTGATCGTTTCAGTGAAGTTTACGTCTGCTTTATTTACATTTTTCCCAATAATGTCTACATTCTGGTACCCATAGAGAAGGAAAATGGATTCTCCTATGGCACAGTATGGCAGCTCTTCTGCACCCAGTTTTCCAAACGAATTAACGGATGCAGGTGGCACGGGCCGCAGTCCAGGATCTTCTGTAAGTCTCAGCTGTGGTACTGTTCCAAAGTTGAGCACATATTCCATCCAAAAGGGTGCGAATACCGTGACCACACAGAAAAGCAGTACCTTTACTAGTCCTGGGACAAATACCACTTTACCGAATGCTGCTACTCAGCCTCCTGTTGATCTGACTGGAGGGGCTGCAAATCCAACTGCTCGTCCCTTTGTTGGTTCAGCGTCTGCAGATAGGCTCGTCAATGGCACCAGTGGAGCTGCACAAAGTTTATTTGGGTAGGCAGTGCCTTTTCTTTTTCTTATACTATAGCATAAATGTCAAAATCAGTGGTGTGAATGTCTGTCTTCATGTCATTCTCATTTTGTTTGTACTCAGCATCTGCGAGAGATGTAATAAAACCTTTAATTATGAAGAGGGACAAACTATGTGCCAGAACTGCAGGCTAGAGGTTAACGCATGTAAGTCAAAAGTATTTTTTGCATTACATTCATTTTTGTGAGCACAGGTTATTAAGCATCTTTTTCGTAATAACAGAAGTGTATTTTTTTTTTGGCTATTGTTCTTTTGGTGATGATTTTTTCTGTTGGTTTAGCAATAGTGAGACGCAGAAAACCCTACAAAAAGGTATGTTTGATGTTTGTTTAAAGCTTGTTATGTGGTGTTATTCAATGTATTGCCTTACAAATAAAAAGACATTTATTTGTGTTTTTATTTGTTGTTGTTGTGCTCAGTGGACTCCATGTGGCCGATGCCGGGCGTGCCAAACTGCAGTGGACTGTGGAAAATGTGTTAGTTGCAGAAATGGTCGACTACGCCAACGACTTAATATCCACTCCCGGAAAGTTGTTAAATGTCGCAAACGGAAGTGCTTGCACCCCATCCGTAAGGACAGGGGTGGAAAGGTACAGTGGTTAAAATCAGATTTATTCATTTTCATTTTTCAGAGAGCAGATATCTAAATTTGTATAAGAATAAGAATATAATCTACAATTGTTACACAGAAAGTATTTGTACCCTTGGCCACACTTGCAATATATGAATGCCATTGGATTAGATAATATACAGAATAGCAGAATAATAATTTATTTCTGTGATGGCAAATAAGTCTTCAGTGTCACATGATCCTTCAGAAATCATTCTAATATGATGATTTGGTGCTCAAGAAACATTTCTTAGTATCAATGTTGAAAACAGTTGTGCTGCTTAATGTTTTTATGGAAAATGTGATACATTTTACTTAGTATACTTTTATGAATAGAAACTAAAAACAGCATTTATTTGAAATGGAAAAATCTATCACTTTTGATCAATTTAATGCATCCTTGCTGAATAAAAGTATTAATCTCTTAAAAAAAACAAAAACATTAATGTCCAGTTCTTACTTTTAACTAGCCTGGATGCCAGCCGAACTTAGCCCCGCCCACAACATTTTGAGGTCGGGGAGTTCGGTCTGGACTCGATCCGTAGAGGAGTAATTATGCCCGAACAGAAACTGTTCGGACCAATCACATTGTCAGGGCGATGATTGACAGATTATCACCAGAAACGTAATCAGCCACGTCATCAAAGAGCGCTTGGGTTGAATTAGTTTAAAACAATGATGGCTGGTGTTGAAGAACCTGAAGAACTGAGATGTGTAGATTCCGCCATCGCGTCCGTTATAGAAGATATCGACAGATAGAGAATTATCGGAGAATTTGATCGTATATGCATTTACCTTTAATACTTCTCTCAAAAATTAAGCTTGTGTTGGCAAGTACTCTGTGTATACTTAAATTCTTTTTACAACACCGGCAAAGATTGTTTACGCTCATCTTCTACTAGTTCCAGCATGTGTGCAGTTGAGTTCTGTTGACAACTTTGCGTCGCTCAACACACGTCACTTACTCTGTAGCTCTGATTGGTTGTAGGTCTATCCAATTGAGGTCTTTCCTGGATCGGTTGAAATACGCCCCTATAATCAAAGCCCAACGGAGCAGTATCAGACTCATATTCGAACTAGAATTGAGTATGACCACGTCAGGCTAACTTTTAACTATTAACTACAACTTTTTCCTCCAAACACCTAATCATTGCTTATTAATAGTTAGTAAAGTAGTTGTCATTTTAGGTATTGGGTAGGATTAAGGGATGTAGAATATGGTCATAATGCATTATGTGCTTTATTATAAGTACTAATAAACAGGCAATAACCTAGTAACATGCATGTTAATAAGCAGCTAGTTAGTAGTGAGAATTGGACCCTAAACTAAAGTGTTACCAATAAATCTTACTGGCCCCAAACTTTTGAATGATAGTGTATATAAAGATTTACCTTTTTGTCTAATAATTAAATAAGTCATTTAAGTACCCATTTTTATCTAATCCACAGACATCAGATGGGCAGTTTTTAAACACTGCTGGATCACTGAGCACAGCTTCATATTTTTCAAAAGTGAGGAAAAAACTTTTCCATTCACACAGCATACTATTACTTCATTATGCTTGTAAAAAGCTTTAATCATTCATTATTTTTCAGCCCTCAGTCTCAGAGGAATTTGAGGACTCCCAGGTAACAGTCTTATAAATAATCTGTCAGAAGTAATCTGAGGGATTGTTGTAAAACAACTATATCTAAATGTTGTTTTCCTGTGAGCAGAGCTCCTATCTGCAGTACAGTGATTCAGAGGATCTGTCTATGTTCTTTGGGGGTAATGATGGTGACAATGGCCTGGATGAGGTAGAGTTCTAGCTACACTGCATTATTACACTGCAGTAGCATTATCCAAGTGCCTTGATGACAGATATGCACATAGTTTGAGGAGAACAACAAAGTATTTGTTGCCTTCATAGATTTTTATGAAGGTTGAGGCTTAAGCTGCAAACATTTAATACAGTCAGACACAATTAGAGACTTAAAATAATGTCCTTAATACTTTTTAAGTAGTTTAAAAAAAAAAATTATCACTTGATTTGCAGATGGGTGTACCTAAGGTGCGTCGTCGTTCCTGCGGGAAGTGTAAAGGCTGCGTTCGTCGCACGGACTGTGGAAGCTGTGATTTTTGCATGGACAAACCCAAGTTTGGTGGCAGAAATAAAAAAAGACAGAAATGCCGTCTGCGACAGTGCCAAAGAGAGGCTATGGTGGGCTTCCAAAATATTATTTTGATTGTATTATGTATCTTTATTTATTCACCTTTTTATATGAATTAGAATATTGTTGTATGGTGCATTATTTTACTTTTAGTTCTACTAGATTTAGGATTATTATCATATAATATTTATTTATTTTATTACATGTTATTATATTTATGTATTTACATAGTAAAATGCCATAATTTTAACTAACTCATAGTCAATGACTTTTAAAATCTGGTCCCTTTTAATTATCAAAATAAATAAAAAACTTTAGTTCGAAAGGAACCAAATACTCTTACTTGTTATGTGTATATTTGGTAGTTTGTATGACAATGTTGTAGCTAAAGATGTTTTCACTAAAAGAATTGTTAATAAACTCGAATTGTTTAGTGGAATGAGAACAGTTAAATCCCTTACGCTTCTTTGGTATTATTACCTGTATGTTATGTTTTGCATTTAGCTTTATTTTTTTCCTTCTGGTTGGCTATATAAAAGTTATTGTGATGCTGACTATTGCACTAGAAATGACAATCATGTCAATTGTGTTCAACAGAAGCATTTGCTGCCCATGGATGAGGCGGAGATGCTTTTTTCTCAGGGCTGGGTTACCCATGGCAGGCCACGTTACACGTATGGACGCGGTAGACCCAGGTCCAAAAAGTTGTGGGATTTTGAGGTTTCAGATAATGAGGCTGAACCGTATGTGCCAAAGGCTTCCTCGGGTGCTGGCCGGGTGGTAAATCCGGACAGGCTCCTCCAGCCAAATTACAATGGAAAGGTATTCCAGTCCTTAAAGCATTATTGCTTATTCCTGTTAGCTTTAGCCTGTTTGCTAGTTTTTTTTTCTTGTTGATTTTAGACTTACATTTATACTGAAGTTCCAAACAGTCATATGATGAACAACATCCCACTCTACAATCCACAAAAAGTTGAGGTTTGTTCTTGCCATAAAAATCAATATAATTCCCATATAATATGAATCAAGTCATCATGATTCCAAAAACGAATCCCGGAGAAGCTTTCCCTAGATGGAATTAAGCTTATTTGGTTGCCAGAATGCATTTTCTTTGTTTGAACAGACCTATATAAATATGTTTGTATCACATTTCTTTCGTCCCTTGTCTCTTGAGAAGATGAGAAGCCCTCAGATGCACATAGGACGGGCGGAGATGATCAAAGAAAATGGGCTTCAAGGCAGTGGCTTCAGCAGCAGAGCCCTTATTTCTGTGGTAAGCTACTTATGATTGTCTGTCTTAAGCTTAAACAAATAAAAACAAAAAACAAATATGCATGTGGAAAATAAACCTAGTCAGTAAGTTCATCTTAGGTGGCGTCTCACATTAGGATGGATGGTAAAAGTATCAGAAATAACTTCAGGATTATATATATACATTGTTCCAGTAGACATTGTCAATGAATTGCTCGCCTTGTTCGCTTGGTCTGATTAACCGGCTTTATTTGCATTTCCCATTTATTAATAGAGACCAGAGGTCTTTTCTGCAGCTAGATGCGATGCTACAGCAATTGCACCAAGCTATGCTGTGGAGAGTTTGAGGGAAGGGAATCGATCACAAGGTTCAGCAGGTCAGGAACCATGTCAAGAAGAGCAACAGGAGGGCGAGTCTTGTCCATCGGTAAGGAGCCGTTTTATGGATATTGTCCGAATCTCACAATATAGAAGTCATTGGAGTAACAGTGATTTTTGTACGTCTGCCTTTTGCAGATCACTCAGATATTCAGCATGGCAGACAGTGACCCCACCATCCAAGGCATCGACATCAACCATGAACTGATGCCGCTCCTGAGATCTCTTCGTAGCATGGTGCTTCCCGTCCTCTGGTTCTGTGTTGTGGTGGATGGGCCTCGGTTACAGTTGATGCAGTGCTCCAAGAGCTCCACTATGGCAGACACCATAGTTCATATTGAGCCCAGCTTCCACTTCCACATCAGTGTCCAAGGACAACCCCTGCTGCCCACCCACAAACTCTACGACAACCACCCGTCTCGTCTCACCACAACAGAAGAGGTTGTTGCGCTCCTCGAGGACCTGGAAAGGTACTCTGTCTGCCAGGGCTCGGGACACAAAGATTCAGCAAAAGAGCCTGTGCTTCCTGAGCGGGCAGCTACCTGCGACTTTCTCATTTTCCCAGAGGCAGAACGCTGTGAAAAATGCAAAACTCCACAAAGGGCATAGAGAGACTATTCAGCACATGGGGATTGGTCTTAAAATAATACATCTACTATTTCTGATTTTTTTTTATTTTATTTTTTTATAACTATTCCAGCCCACTTGCAAGATTAAATATCTTCCTACTCTAATATAAAATATTAGAGCACCGTTTTGTTTTGTTTTTCTCAGAGAGATGCCACCATTACATTGACTGCTGAATCAATTTTTTGGTTACTTTAATCCACAAATTATGAATGACATTACTTTCCACATTAACGAGTGACCACTAAACATAAAGATGTTATGTGACACACATGTTGGTACCCGCTCCGGCTAAGGATGTACATTGAATCCTGTTCATATAAATGGAGGTAGTGAATGGGCATGTTTTACACCATTAAACACTGATATCAGTTTTACTGTACATCTTGCCTTGCACTAAAGTTATAATAGTGCTTCACATCCATTTAGGTTCAATTCCTCACACCAATGATATCTGTACATGTTTTAATGCTTATGTACTTCTCAGGGGGGATTTTTCAGAATGCATTAATCAGATGGAAGATCCATGTTTGTTAAAAGATTTAATATTTGCTGTATTATATGGGGTGAGGCTGCTCTCTTGTTTTGGATAGACAATTTTGTACATAGTGCAAGTGGTGGCAGAGAAATTAAATCAAATATAGTGAGAATGTTTTTATAAACATGTCTTTTGGTTTGCAGAATTTGTTTTTTGTTCATTACGAGAACAAAGAATTTGTTTGTATGTGCTTTCATATGAATAATCTGAATTTCCGTTTATTTAATAAATCATTATCTGTTGGATAACTGTCATTATGTGCTTGTTATATACATATACATATCACCATACTCCCCCAGTTAATTAGTAAGTTTTGTAGTACAGGTTTTCTGAATTCTTATGTTTAAATATGCTAATGAGGCATTATCTAATTAAAAATTCACTCATTTGCATACATTTAAAGAACAGAAATCTGAACATTAAATAAAGACAGATTCAAAATTCTTGTATCTTTTTGGTGACATACTAGAGTTAAAGGTTTTTACTGAGATTTTGGTCAGAAAAAAAGTCAATTTTTACCACGTTTTATGAATATATGTAAATCAGTGCACAATGATATATGAACAAACTCAATTTGAGAAAAGATATGTATTGTAATTGAAATCTACAGACATAAACCGATGAAGTGTAATAAAATAACGACTTAAAAGTGCATTTTGATGTTTTCTTTCTACTACACACTACGAAATGGAAGCAAAATAGCTCAAAAATTGACCAGCGCTTTAATAATGAGGACTTATTCATTAACAAAATTTTAATGCTGGATTTTTAAAAAGCATCACTGATGTTGGATTAACTAAGTCACTTTAACATACATTCTCTGCAGCATCCACGTACATTTTCCCCTGCGGTATCATGGATCAAATATGCAATACACGCATCCGCCAAAGGGGGCGCCATAACACAGTATAACTGCACCTCTGCATTCAAATACGAAGTTGAGCTTTAACCTAAAATGTTTTCATTATTCAATACAGTAAATACAATATTTTATAAAATATAAGAACTTTATAAAATTCTCTAAACAGTTAATCATTTCACATGAAATGTCTTTCTCTGGAATGTGGACCAGTATTTTGTTTTGTTTTTTTAAAGATTTTTCGTGGCAAACAGACTATGTCTTAGAAAGCACTGCAAGTCTCAGTTCAGACACGCTGTATGTAGTTTCACTCAGTTGAGTCTATATAAATGGGCAAGACTGAAAGAGTTAATCAGACAAGTGGATGCGTGTTGCTCTTCCCTGTTTGCCAGTCTCGTTCCAGAGGTGTGACAGCGCTTTACTGTGGATAACTGGGATGAATGCTAAAATGTGAGAGAAGATGTTATAATATCATTGTGCTGGCGTGATGCAAGGACCCTGTATGTGTTTTGCATGAACGGGAGGATGTGATCTGCAAGATGTGACTGAGGAGAGCCGCAGATGAATATTAATTGGCATCGCAGGTCCGTGCGCATGGTCTTTTCTTACGATATCTTCTATTAAACGTCGCGTTTTCTTAAACAGGCAACATTTATGGGAGTAATATTTGAAACATAAATATCACTTGATTTATATATGGATTTGAGATTTCAGTCAACGTATGCTCCCTAAATGCAGGGACGCATGAGGAGAAATCTGCCTCCTGTCATATTAGATTTCTAGGACCTTTTTGGTGTTGTGCTAAATGTTTGTATTAAGATGTGCAGTCATTGAAAACCAGCGTTCACATTCTCTTATTCGCGTCTCATTCATCCAGCATGTAGTTCTGCTGATGAAAGCGTCGCGCGTGGCTTTAAATGGGATTTTCCGTGGCATGTTGCTATGCGATGGATTAATGATGCAAAACAGTTACACCTGTTATCTGTCGGCTAGGATTGATTAGCAGTAAACGTGTCGTAAATGTGTGTTCTTTCGGATAAGCCACAATGGTCAATAATGCGATACTATTTATCCAGGCGTGTGTCTCAGTTTGATTCATTTCAGTGATTCGAATCATTTGAATCAGTTACTAAAAAGATTTGTTCAGTGACCCTTTCCGCAGGTAACATCGCCAGTAGGTGGCCACAAGCATATTAGTCTTATTACTATTTATGGCATAACGTCTCGATATAAAGTGTACAGTACTAGTATGCTACTGTGAATTCATTTTGTGTGTCTTGAGTGAGTCATTCAATTGATTCTTTACCAACACTGAGTCGTTTACGATAGAAAGTCTTAAATTAAAAATTGTACTTCCATTTTGTTAACTGATAGTCATGATTTTTATCAAGCTGTAAATAGCCTAAAGTTTCTATAACGTCCTTCTTACATAATAATGTACTTATGTACTTATTAAACATGTATAATGGTTATAATTTCAAATAGAACAATGGTACTTACCACTATCATGTTTTTTTTGTTTTGTTTTTAACATCTACCATGGTATTTCTTTGGCATATCTTTAGGTACTATGTAAATAGTATCAATATCACTCTGCAGAATTCATTCAGTATATATCAAAAACTGATATCATCACTGTACCGTGGTATCACCACAGTAATTTTTTGTAAGAATACCAGCAGGTTTTTTTTTTGTATTTTATACTATTATTGCATTTACTGAAATTTTGAATTAGCTTCTTTTTTTATATTTTCCTTTTTATTTTAATTTGAGTTTGCGCTTTTGTCATTTTTAGTACTTTTACCTCCGGTTTCACAGACGAGGCTTAAGCTAGTCCTAGACTAAAAGGCATGTTTGAGCTGCTTTAACTGAAAGCAACTTATACTGACATATCTTGGGCAGTCGTGGCCTAATGGATAGAGAGTCGGACTTGTAACCCAAAGGTCATGGGTTCGAGTCTCAGGTCCGGCAGGGATTGTTGGTGAGGGGAGTGATTGTCCAGCGCTCTCCCCACCCTCAATACCACGACTGAGGTGAGACCCTTGAGCAAGGCACCGTACCCTCAACTGCTCCCCGGGCGCCGCAGCAATGGCTGCCCACTGCTCCGGGTGTGTGTTCACGGTGTGTGTGTTCACTGCTGTGTGTGTGCACTTGGATGGGTTAAATGCAGAGCACAAATTCCGAGTATGGGTCACCATACTTGGCCATATGTCACTTCACTTACTTATCTTAAATTTTGTCAGCGCCACTGTTTTGTCTCCAGATGTACACCAGTAATGTTTTTTTTCTAGTGAAAGTTTATAAAATCTATTTAAATGCCCTAATTGAACAAAGACCTAATCCTGCTAAGCCCTGTCTGTGAAACCGGGCCTTAGTTTTTTATATTTCTTGCCAAGACTTGTGAAGGTGTGCCATTTATATTATGAGGTTTTATTTTACAATGCTACTTTCATCCAGCCCACATCATAATGCTTCATTTGTATGACAATCAGCAGATTTCTGATTTCCCATTCATTCAAATGAAACATGCACATTTTGCGTGTCATGGCACATAATGAACTGCGCTTCTATAATTGAAGCTCTTGAGTTTAGCTCCTTCACTCACGTCTCACTATGTTCACTGCAAGCCGAGTATGGTGTATGTGGTTTGAAGTGTCTAGACTCTGAGTCACTCTGCTTTGCAAAGCACAGATTTCTTGCTCCATCTAGCACTGTCAAGAGTGTATTTTCAGCAGATCTCTCCTGTTTTGACCTCCTCTCTCTCCAGGGTGCAACAGCAATAAAGAGTTCAAACTGAGTCGATTGTAGCTTGATGTTGTAGCCGTGTGTACACAACCAGGCACAAAAGACTCATGCTGGGAATTCCAGGGTAACATCTTTTTAGCTTGTTATATTTTCAACCCGACTTGCAGTTTGCAGGGTTTTGAAGTATTTTAGATGGTTATAGGAAGTGATAATATATAGAGGCAGCAATTACATGCTTAAAGGATTAGTCCACTTTTAAATACACTTTTCCTGATAAATTTACTCACCCCCATGTCATCCAAGATGTTCATGTCTTTCTTTCGTCAGTCGAAAAGAAATTAAGGTTTTTGAGGAAAACACATGTTCTACGCCTTCCCTATTCTACTTATGGAACGAACGTGGCACCAGTTTCGTTTTTTTCCGTAAGTTGAATAGGGAAGGCATAGAACATTCAGCGTAAGCGTTATGAAGAATGCGGAAAGTACGTTCAATGCGATATTTTGTTTATAAAGCATAAACGGTTGTATTTTTTTGGAAAATGGCCGATCGTTTCGCTAGATAAGACCCTTATTACTCATCTGGTATCGTTTAAAGCCCTTGAAGCTGCACTGAAACTTACATTTGGACCTTCAATCTGTTGGTAGCCATTGAAATCCACTATAAGGAGAATAATCCTGGAACGTTTTCATCAAAAACCTTAATTTTTTTTCGACTGACGAAAGAAAGACATGAACATCTTGGATGTCATGGGGGTGAGTACATTTATCAGGAAAGGTGTATTTAAAAGTGGACTAATCCTTTAAGGGGATAATTCACATGTATTGACAAAAACAACGCTCAAACATTTTTCAAAATATCTTCTTTTGTGTTTCGCAGAAGAAAAAGGCGTGACAGAATGATGACAGAATTTTAATTTTTGGGTAAACTATCCCTATAAAGTCTTGAGTCATCACCACAAATTACAGTGCAGGGTGTGAGTGTTAGTGTCCAAACAAATGGCTCTCTGTTATCTGTCCAGCTGCCATGCTGTCTGACCCCAGGACAGGGTCTGAGGTGGCAAAACACTGTCTCCACCCTGGCTAGGCTGTGAAATGTACATGTTTTTACAGAGGGATTTACCACAGTGTTGCCAAGCTGTGGTTAGCTTTGTTGCCGACTGTCTGTTTTGTCTTTGTTTATCCAGTAGTAAAGAAAACACTGAGGAAAGAATTTCATCTTTGAGTGGACAAGAAAGAGGAGTTGAGCAATTACTCAGGCAGTAATAACACAAATTTAAGACTATTCGACGAGAGATTTAGCTCCATGTTGGGTGTTGTAAGGCTCTGATGTTCTGTACTAGTGCAACACTGGTCACATTATCAACAAATTGAAACAGTTTTTTTTTATCTAAAAGGATAAAAGGACTTTATGGGGTCCAATGTTGTTGTTGTTTTGTTTTTTTTGTGAACTTTCCATTTAAGAATGAAGATAAATAAGAATTTGGAAAAAAATGTGAACTGTANTTTCTATAGAGGACATATATAGAAGCCCCCATATTGAGTTCACAGACGAGGCTTAAGCCACATTTCCACCGCATTTACCCGGAACAATTTGTCCCAGGATCTTTTTTCAAAGGAACTTTTCCCCCCAGACCTGTTGCTGCCTGCGTTTCCATTGCGGTCTAAAGTACCGTGAAGATTAGTCCGGTGACGTAGGACCACACTGGAAAGTCGTTGGTCCATAGGTCGTAATTTTTAAAATCCATTGTTGATTCGAATAACAAACAACTCTTACTGCACACAACAGACTTTTAAAAATGGTGGTTGAAATAGAATGCTGCGTGGAGTTAACCAATCAAAATGCTGCGTGAACTCAATCAGCATGTTCGGCTCCCAAGTCCCACCCCCAAGTTCCTAAACTTTGAAAAAGTGCTACCTAGTGAGCAGGGACTTTCTGAGGGTAACATTTTTACCTGGAACTTCATTTAGACCCTGGTACCTGCAGTCGAAACAAACCGAGTACACACCAAAGTCCCTAGTTCCTGGGGAAAGTTCCTGCGGTGGAAACGCGGCTTTAGACTAAGCAAGGAGTAGGCCATAGTTATATTGGGACATTTAAGTAGCTTTTATAAATGTGCCTTAGAAAAAAACATTGGTGTTCAGACAAAACAATGGCACTTATACATATTTTAAGATATGTTGCTTTCAGTTAAAACGGCTCAAACATCCATTTTAGTCTGGGACTAGGCTTAAGCCTTGTCTGTGAAACCAGGCAATGATCTCTAATACAAACAATGGCATATTAATGGACGAGTGACACGGTCATAACGCTACTTTGGGTCACATATGTTGTACCCAGGTGACAAAAAAGTACATTTCTAGAATATACTTAAAGTGCTCTATTTTCTCTATTTTCAAGCACTTTAAGTACATTATAGAAGTGTACTTTTTTTTCACCTGGGTAGTATGGCTTGTTGTATGTCACTTTATGACTGACTATGAAAATAAGGATATACTTATACAATACACTTGTTTATGAAATATCACTAGGTTTTCTGTAAGTATGAAGAGTTACACTGAATGAGCAGAATTATCTGCTAACACTAAGCATATAAAGTGCTTAAGAGGGCAGGTCTTTGATTATGTAGCTACTATAATGGTTTGAACACAGTGGTTGTTGTTTGACCCCTGTAACCTGATCTGCAGAGATCAAAGCCAAGGAGAGTGAGGTTGGCAGGACAGCAGCTGGTTGTTCTTGAGAATCAGATGTAAGGAGGGAGGGTCACTGCTGGTCACACTTGCTCTGAGACTCAGAGGATTGAGCCGTATTTCATTATATTGAGCACAGTCCTCTTTTATTAGTTTTGCCCTTAACTAATGGTCTTTGAGATTAATTTTGACAACTTTGTTCACAAATCACTGCTATGGGATTACACAGATCAATCATTAAGGAATACATATTAAAAAAAACTCCACCTGCAGTGTTTTTCCTTTTATGCTCATTAAGTTTAAAGTGCCCCTATTATGTTATTTTAAATTTTGCTTTGGAGGTCTCCTACAGCAGGTTTACATGCATCCAATGTTATAAAAAAAAAACACTTACTTTTTTTTGTAATATACATTGCACACCACTTCTTTTCTCACTGTGTCTGAAGCAGCTTGATAAAGGATTCAGTCTCTCTAAACCCCGCCTTTCTGAGAGCCTACTGTGCTCTGATTGGTCAAACGGCCCAGTCTTTTGTGATTGGTTTACTGCTTACAGCATGTGTCGGATACAAAATAGCCATTAAAATATCCGAATTTCAGCTCCGGAGGCTTTCTCAGCACTTACACAAACAGTAACAATGGTGTTGGTTTTACCGTATCAAATCCAGCATGAGTCCTCATCCTTTGGAAATGAATTCGCAGCACACGACATGTTGCTACAACATGCTGCTTCTCATCTACAACTATAGTGCTTGAGGGGGGATCAAAGTACTAAGTAAACATTGTTCATGGTCAGCCAATGAAGACCATAGACTGGCATTATGCAAATTTGTTACAAACCTACATGGTTATGTTGCAGAACTAAGACTGAAATTGCTGTTGACTCGTATTGGCAGTTCAGATTCGATTCTTTCTTTTAGGAGACAATAACTTTATTTGCCGTGAACTTTGATCTTTAAAACTTTGCAGACTTTTTACATTCACAAATATCTATATTACACACTACATGAAAGTTAATATTTGAAAAAGCATAAGGGCACTTTAATACACTTACTTGTGTACACTTGTCTTGACCTACAATTGTTGACAATCAGACTGCTTTGGAGACTTTCAACACTCCGTGTCCTCAATTATGTCTGTTTGTTTACATGCAAAATGCATGATTACCCGCTAAGCATGGCCCATTAGATGATGCTCAAATAATTTTGTCTGTGACCCAGAAACATTCTTCATTGCACCTCTGTTGTATTTTGAACTCTGAAGTGATGCAATGGACAGAGAAAGACCGAGAGTGAGAAGGAGCGTAATCTCCAAGCAGTAATCCTCTGATTCTTTGTGCGCCAGAGCCCCATTGGTGTGCTAAAACAGGGCAGTGTAAATGAGAGACAGGTCATGACAAGTCCTTGGAATTGCCTTTGTCTGCTTTGAGAAAGCACTTCTCCCCCAAGCGCTAATCTCAGCCCCTCCAATTTCTACAATAAGGTCTCATGGTCACAAATAGCGTCAGATCCCTCTGCTATTCCAATTCACTATGCTGTCGTGTGCAGGAAAAGTGTGTCATAAATTTCTAGGCTGCATGTTCATGCCATCGTGCTCATGTCATTTTTATATAGTGTTGTAGTATGTGTCAGAAATTCCAACCGATCCCATGAAAAAACGTTAACTATTTTAGAAGCTAATGATTTAATATGCATTTGTACAGTGTTTCGTATATGGGAATGTGCAATTTATAGAATAATGTATGCATGAAGATCCAACCCTAAACCTAACTGTCAGGTTGTGTACAAAAGATTGACAAATTCATACAAATTAACCAACAATTCACCAAACTCGTACACTTCTCTAAAACATCAGTTTAGCCATTTCCCCTGCCAACTCTTTGGCAATAAAAAAAAAAGAAATGCAGTTAGCAGATGGAGGTGTAGAAAACATTGCAGAGAACTAATAACAAGTGTTCATTGTGTCGTTTTGAGTGCTTGAGCTCATAAACTCATTTTTTGTTCCAGATTTTCTTTGGTTGACTCTTTAATAAAAATTTCACTTACTTTCAAACTGGCTTTGCACTATAAAAAATAAACGAATACTTGATTGTTAAAGCTTGAATAGATCAGTTTAAAAAACAAAATAATTACCTGCGGTATTGTCACAGTTGTTCTTAAAAAGCTCAGAAGAAAGCTGAGAGGAATGCTGCGTGCAGAGGTCAGTAACTTGCTAAGTAAACACTGTTGACACTTAATGTTTGCTTGACCACATGACTATTGACTTAAAGGAATAGTTCACCTAAAAATGAAAAATCAGTCATCATTTTCTCACCCTCATGTCATTCCAAACCGACAGTATATGACATACTTTCTGCTGTGGAAAACAAAATGTAAAGATTGTTCTTGTCACTTTGACTAAAGAGGCCAAGATTCAAAAAGGACACAAAAATATTTTAAAGAAATCTTAAAAGTATCTGCATTCTGTTAAAACCAATTGATGTGTTTAATGGACTATTTTAATGATATCTTTATGATTTTGTCCTTTTTAAGGCTTTGACATCTTCAGTCATGATTCATTCTCATGGTCTTTTTCCATGCAATGCTTTAGAAAATATTTTGAGTTCTGCAGAAGAAAGAAAGACAAACAGGTTTGGAACAACGCCAGGTAAGGAAAAATTATGATAGAATGATCATATTTGGATGTACTGTCCCTTTAAATATACAATCGCTATGAAGGCTCCCTACTCGCAGCAAAGGACATGGGGCACTCAACACGTGTGTTAGATAAACCTCTTCTCGAAAAGATAAAAGGAATGATTTACCAAGTTCTGCAATGAGTGTAAATCATTCTTGTCTGCGACGTTTAAGTTAGAAACCATATGGTTGTTAATGTTACGGACGCCACAGCCTCTCACCTGTCCGCTTTTCAGACCAAACCATTGAACTTTCCGACATAATCTGAATTTAAATCACCAATTTGCATAGGAATTCGATTTCATATACAGTCGAATTGCCTGCAAAGTCACAACTATTATTTATATATATTTATAAAAACGTGTATGTCTAATATTTTATTGCCATGTTATGAGTGGGTTACCCCCGTCAGCGCATGTAGATGGTTTCGTCCTTGTTGCCTTTAGGGCTCGTAGAAATTACTGCCTGAGTTGCAACGTCTCCAAAGAAGAAACGCGATAAACATTTCACGTCGTGCAACTTGAGTAACACGTTAATGAATGAAATAATCACCTGCTTTTCTCTCGCTTTTTTGGATATCTTCTCAGCGACTTAATTCGGTCAAGGTAAGCCCTTGTAACTGCACATTAAAGCAAAAAGTTTCTCCAGCAGCTCAAGTGTATCGCACGTGATAAATAATTGCTTTCAAAATGTTAGTTAATTGGAAGAAATTTTTCTTTCTCGTTTGACTTGTGTTTCCTTTTTAGCTGATGGTGATAAGTGATAATCTGTAAAATGAAAGCCATAGCCAAGTATAGCGGATCATTTATAGTCACGTGTCGCTTCTTCAACAAATATACTTTGATTTTGTAAGTTGTTCATTCAGAAGGTCTTTGTCTGACAGACATGGATGTCCTGAAATGATTAGATACTCGTATGCATTGGAGTCACAGCTGTGTATACAGTCTCACCTGCCACAGCTGTCATTAACATGCCAATTCACACACTATGTTTTGTTGTATGATGGTTGTAAACAGAAAAAGATCAGTCATTTTAAATAGACATAGACAGTTATGTATCAAAACATTTAAGGTGAAATTGTTCACCACTTTCTACACATGAATTAGAATTTTTTTGTTTGTTTCTATTAAAAATTGTTGTCATAAGTTGTTTCAAACCTGTATAACATTATTTCTCCCATGGAACACAAAAGGAGATGTTGGGCAGAAGTTTACAGTCACAGTCACCATTCACTTTGATTGTATTTCCCCCTGCACTGATCTGTCTGAGACAGTCATTTTGTTAAACACCTCCTTTTGTGCATGACATCAAGTTGAGCAAATTGTATAATTTTTGGCTGATATAACCCTTTAACCAGGCATTACATATGACAAGTTGGCGAATCTTCGCTATACCAAAATTGCTGTAAAGTAAAAAAATGTAACAAAATATTGTCAAAAATTATAAATATTACCATGATATAGACAGGCCCTTGAATATAACAGCAAAAATGTGGTTCAACATGGAGCAAACACTATATGGTATTATTATTATTAAACTGTCAGTGTTTTATTTTATTTTATTGCTTGATAATATAGTTGCATTTTGGTATTTTCCTTTAGTATTTTTTTTGTCTATTTTTTCTTTGTGAGACAGTAACATGCACCGCAGTGCTTACACTGCTGCTGTCTCTATATGGATCTCTGGCTCTCTTACTTTTCCCTGTCTCACACTTTATCTCTTTCACATGTTTTGTCCCAGGACATTGGGTGCTTTGTCATCAAATTCCCACAAATCCCTTGTTTATATCTCTCTCATTGTTCTCTCTGAGTCAGGTTTTGATCTCTGAGCATTTATCCTCCCTTCTCTCCTCCCATCATGCTCTCTGCCAGGTCTCTACAAGAGCCGAGGTGTGCGATATCTGTTAGCATGTGTCCACCAGATGTGCTCAGAATCTTATTCCTTCAGTTGCTCTGTTGTGGAGTATTAGAGCAGCTTGTTTTGAATATTTTTCCCTTTTTTTGCATTTATACCCCTACTTACAATATTTTACATTCATACCCCTACTTACACTTGCTATTCTTTGTAGTCTGTTTACCCTGCTCATGGTGGTTTTATGTCTTGTTTTGTTGTTGGGTGCATTCCCAGCCATCCATCGTACCACATGACCCACGCCACTTCCTCACAAACAAAAACACATTCTGCTTGTTCTGCCCATGTCTTGCCAGCAGGCTTTATAACATAAGTATGATTCATGAACAGATTGTCAGATTGGTAACATTTGCCATTTGAAATGTTTTGTCTTGTGAAAATACGGTGGATTCGAATGAATTTTAGGTGGATG